>LR750473.1:287126-477152 GCA_902729485.2 Mus minutoides
AAGACAATGATATATGTAAGATACCTGTGCAAAGGGCCCTAGGGTCACAAAGTCTAGCCTGTCCCTCAGATAGGCGCACTGAGAGGACCCTTTGCCTCTGATGCTGAGCATTCCCCAAGGCTACTTCGTGAAACTGGACATGAGCCACTCCATCATGATGCACTGCTGAGACCTGCCTCACTGCTGTGAAGACTGGAGCCCCAGCAACTCTCCCAAGCCAAGCCCACTGGCTTTCTAAGATGAAACACTCTACGTCTCCTTTAGCCTCTCCCAGCTGCTCTTCCCTGTGGGTACCTGTTACCAGGGAAACTCTTCTATGAGCAGATTCCCACCTGGCAGGTCTAAGAAAAGTGGTTTTACATTTCTTTTTATGCTTTTGCTTGTTTTGTGGGTTTTTTTTTTTAATGGATCTCATGCATGCCAGGTCCGCCTCAAATTCTCTTTGTATCAGAGGATGACACTGAGTGTCATCTGCCTCCACCTCCCAAATGCTGGAACAAATGTATGCTATCATGCTCAGCTCATTTGTTTGTTTTGGGGGGGGGTTGTTGTTGAATTTTTGTTTGTTTGTTTTTATTTGTTTGGAGGTGGTAGGAAAACAAGGTCTATATATATATAGCTCAAGCTGGTCTCAAAGTCATGATTCTGCCTTAGCCCCCCAAATTCCGAGATGACAGATGTGTGTCACTATATGCAGCTCTGATTGAGGCTTTCTAACATGCTTTCAAGTGGGGCCAATATGGCTGGGTAGTTGACTGTTGGTAGCAAGGATCTAGTTTACTACTTCCCAATCTACAAGTGGACAAACTGAGACCCACAGAGTAGTAGAAGGAAGTTGCGTGCATTGAGAAGAATCAGGTAAAGGAAAGCCTGATTCAGTATCTATCAGAGAATGTTTGGACCAAACTTACAAGGTACATACCTTGCCTCCTTGCCATTCAGTTTGGGAAGAAGGAGGAACTGGGAGAACTGGGTGTATACTTTGTCCCCTTTGTTCCCCCCCAAGTTGCAGTTTGGGTACCCTGCAGAGGCTCAGATAGTCATCCATCAGCTCCGGCTTCACTCCCTTGCCCAGAGGAACTTCCTTTGATCTGGGAAATTCCCACTGGAGCCATGCCTGGGTGCTGCAGGGCACGCGCAATGGCTGGAGTCCTCATCGCAGATTTATTCCACACCTAAGCACTGCATCAAGATCCCTGCACGGTCCTCTGCACCAGCAGCTCCTCAGGTCCCTATCACGCCATCATCATCAGTGAGCTGTGACAACACAGCTGGGAAAGGGCAGCCCCGGTACCCTGCTCCCCTCCACACTTGCTGCCCCATGAGCACTACACTGGTGTGGAAAGAATTAAGCCAGACTTCTGTCTTTAGGGAGCCCTCAATCACATCACGTTAAGCAGAAGGCCCAGAAATTGAAATGATGGGCACAGCTCTCCAGCAAACCAGATACTTTGCAGTAAGAGTAGATGCTTACTTCAACATAGGTGCTTACATTTTTACCCTGCAAGGGACAACTGACTTTCCTTTTTTGTTGTTTAGAGCTTTACTGTCTAATTCAGTATCTACTTATTACATATGGCTATGTCAACTTAAAGTGAAGTTATAAAATAATCCTCAGATTCTCCCTCTCTTTCCTTCTGTATGTCTGTCTCTGTGTGTGTCTATCTGTATCTCTCTCTCCCTCTGTGTGTGTCTGTATCTCTCTCTCCCTCTCTCCCCCTCTGTGTGTGTCTAAATGCATGCACACGTTGCACATGTGTTAAGGCTAGAGCACAGCCTCCGTGTCAGTCCTCAAGCACAACCCACTCTGTTTTCTGAGACAAGGTCTCTCACTGGCCTAGCGTTTGCTGATTACGCTAGGCTGGTTAGCCAATGCATCACAGGGACATCCCTGTCTCTGCCTCCCCAGCACTAGAATTATAGCTATATGTTACTATTTCCAACTTTTTCTGAGAACTGAGCTCACGTCTTCATGCTTACATGAAAAGCACTTTACTGACTGAATTATTTTCCAAGCCCCAAATTTAGTTTCTTAGCAACACGAAGCAAGTGAAGTGTGTGGTGGGGCTTCTACCATGAGCATTGGACCTGAACCATCTGCTCATGCTCAGCTCTGGTTGCCAGCCTCAGTGCTCAGAGATTCAGACGATGCACACTGAAGTGATAAATCTTTTTAGAGCTAAGGGGGATCATGGTATGATCTGAGCCAGTGTGGGCAATAGCGATTAGAACATAGTTTCAGTTTCTGACCATCTTATCAGAAACTGTACTGTTAAGGGTCACACAACCCTTTCTAACAAAGCCTCCAAGTGATTGTGATGTATTCAGAGTATTAATTCAGTCCAACAGCCAGCAGTTAAGTGTCAGCTTTATGAACGTATGGCATAGTATTGGCTAAATGCTGACAATTCCTGATGCATTGCAACAGGGACCTCTGATGGGCCACTTGAGTGTGAATTTAGCAAGTCCTGTATCAGTTTGCTCAGCTTCAAAATGGAGAGGTACAGAGCTGTTGGGGACAGCAAGATAATCCCCCTAAAGTGTGTGGCACAGTGGGGGTCCAGGGTGACCCTCCTCAAGTGTTGGCACATCACCATCATCCGTATCTGGCTTGTGCTCGCTGTCTGACTCGGTCAACAGTCAGCCTGGGTTATTAAATAGGGCTGGTGGTCTTTCAGTAACGGGCTAGTGGCATCTAACTAGAAGTGCTTTGCCAAAGCTTGTCACCAGGACTGCCAGCAGGAAACTGCAACATAGGGCAGTATGATTGCATTATGAGTAGAAAACATAAACATGACCTAAGGGGATCCACACACTGGGCTGCAGACAAAGGGGCTACCTGGATAACACAATGTGGTGAATGCATCACTCCATTTGGTGTCCTGATCCCCGATGTAGCCAACCTATTTATTGAAGAGAGTACAGGAAAGCTGGGAGCTGGACTTCTACCTCAGAGGCTGTGGATAGGGTGCCAGAGAAGGACACTTCTTTGATTCTTTACACTTTTTAATTACTTTTTGTTTTGTTTTGTTTTTCTGGTTTTTCGAGATAGGGTTTCTCTGTCTAGCCCTGGCTGTCCTGGAACTCACTCTGTAACCAGGCTGTCCTCGAACTCAGAAATCCGCCTGCCTCTGCCTCCCGAGTGCTGGGATTAAAGGCGTGCGCCACCACTGCCCGTTTAATTACATTTTTATTTTGCTCAGATTATTTCATATGGATCACGGAGGTTTGGTTGTACCCTGAATTTGAGCAAAAACCAACTCCCCCCAAAAGAGGAGAGAGATGAAAATCTAGGAAGATGATGACCCTGACCACCCAACTCAGCATTACAGGGCCACTGTTTTGGGCCCAGGAATAAAGATGTTCATGAGAAAGAGAACAGGACACACATAGCACCCAGAGAGCAGATTCATTACACCCCCGCCTACCTTGTCCCCTTGCCACCCACAGGTCTCCCTCACAGTCTATGACTTGCCTCCTTGATTTAAATCTTCCCCCACAAGACCAACAGTGTCATTTAACCCTGGACCGCTGGGGGCTCCCAGAGACTAAGCCACCAACCAAAGAGCATACATGGGCTGGTCCAAGGCCCAGTACATATGTAGCAGAGGACTGCTTTGTCTGGCCTCAGTGGGAGAGGGAACATGGGCCTAATCCTTTAGATTCTCTCATGTCTCCTGGACCCTGGCTCCTGTCGAAGTTACTGCCCCCCACAACCCCCACAGGAGAGGCGTGGCTATCAGCCTTGTAGGAATAGCACCAAGCCTTCCCACATGCAAGTATGGTTTCCCCCAAACAATCAGTCCAAGCCAAAGAGAGGTACCTGCTGTCAAACCCTGAATCACCCCCAGGACTGTATATAAATCCATGCAGGGAATTAAAGGTATATGAGAACTATTCCTTTGTCTGAGTCTTTTGTTACAAGAGCTATATGTAACACTTGGGAAGAGATCTTCTCTCTTGAAGAGCCACCCGAGGTCCCACCACACTCCTCAACTCCTCACTAGATTTTTGCAAGACTAAGTTCAGAAAGGCTGGGGGGGGGTCCCCGAGAGACCTGGAAGGCGTGGCAGAAACTTTGTCTCCCTGCCTGCACTCACTTCCCTTCGCTGGAATCTTCCCACTCGGCCTGGAAAGAGATCTTCATTGAAAACCTCTGGTACCCGGCCCACAGACCCCCACACATCATGAAGCAAGAGAGGAAGTCTTGACTGGTAGATACAGTTGCCAAGTCCAAGGTCAGCCTGCCTGTAGCTCAGTTAGGGGTGACCTGGGCTAGTAGCAGAGAAGGGTCTTGGCCTCTTTCAGCAACTCCAGTATTCTCTGGAGCGACCACTGTATGCTATAAAAGTTAACAGAGTATCTCAGTGTCTCCTCATTTAATTACCCCAATATTAGATGCCTGACACACCCCTAAGACTCACTTGCTCACAAGGTAGTAGTATCTTTTTTCTTTCAGGTATGGCTGAGCTACTTCATGGTGCCTGCACACATCCTATTCCCTGCTCTAGCTGCAAATGCCTTGGGTCTTCACACTGTGACTGCCACTCTGAGCTTCACGGAGCTCTAGCTTCACCCCTGCCAACTCAGTTTCAGCTTCTGGCCCTGCTGCTGCTGCTGCTCCATGCCCAGTGCTGGGGACATCCCTGGGTGGGGAGGGGTCATGGCTGCCTCCTATCTCACAACGAAAGTGATTTGCATCTCACTTGGATAGAAATGGAACTTGAGCTGAGTTTATATCCCACTAAGGCATTGAAGAGCTCAAAGAATGTTTTTCTCAGCACACGGAGGTCTAAATAACATGTACTGTATGGGTAGCTGTGCCCTCTATCCTAAGGCCTCTCCCCACTGTCCCTCTAGCTCCAGCATTTTGTCTGCATGGCACATGACAGACACCTTTTCCCACTGTGACATGCCTCTCTCAGGAGCCTCTTGTCCTTCCCTACATAGGAGCATAGTCTTCTCAGCCCATCAAATGGGTTTAGAGAAATGATCTTTATCTGGAAAGAACACTGAAGCCGTACTACCCAGCCCAGGTTCCTTGGCCTCCTTACAAGTGTGCTGATTCCAGTTGGAATTTGCAGACAGGAGCCTGTCAATTGGATTCAAAGGCAAGTTGCCCTAGACCTCAACTGTAGTTTCCTAAGCCTTTATCTGCCGAAGGCTTTTGTTCCTGGCAGACTGGGCTAACTCATTGTGGCCAGGACACACCAGACCATGAGCATTTGGCTGGATCACAGAACACGGAGAATTCCTGTTGGGCAGAGTCAGAGTCGCTGGCCTCATATCTTCCCTGGCTCAGAAAGTGACGGCAGTGGGAAACACTTCATCAGCTGTAGTTTTAAGGGAAAAGCCTAGCATCAGCAATTGACTGGGTGTTTCTTCTGGCTTGGGAGTTCCATGTGCATATTCACTTGTTTCTGAGGCTCAAGAGAGATTTCTGCCAAGTGCCCCATCTCCATCAGGTGTCCCATCCGGCTGGAGATCCAGGCTGCTCCTCTCTACGGTATGCATGGGGTAAGTGGATGGGGGCTCATAGTTCCACAAAGAGATTAGGATGTACATGAAAGTGAGGATGCCAAGGCTAAGCAGATCGGTGTAGGATGCAGGTACAGCTTATAAAGTACCTTCCATGTAAAGTTAACAGCTTGTTCCTGAAAGCATGCAAGCCACGGGCAGATGGGAAGATGGGAGCAGCTGGAAGCTAGCTAGTGTGTGCCTTAGGAGACATAGTGGCAGAGTGGGGAGGGAGTACTGCTGGGGCAGAAATGAAAGCATTCTGGGAACTTCAGGATCTCTCTCTCTCTCTCTCTCTCTCTCTCTCTCTCTCTCACACACACACACACACACACACACACACACACACACACACACACACTACAAGCACACACACAAGCATACACACTGATGCCTATTAGAGAGGTTATCACTGGATACAGCAAGAAGCACTCTGTCTGCATCATGTGAAGACTTACAGTCTATCTGGGGTTGGTCAGAGAAAGCAGAAGAGCCAATCAAACAAGCAGATGTGAGTATCTGCTGGTGTTGGGAGCTGGCAGGGTGGGGTGGAGAGAGCAAAAGAGAGGGGTGGTAAGGAAAGAGCTGTCTGATAAGGTGACATGTTGGCAGACCTAAGAGAGAGAGAGAGAGAGAGAGAGAGAGAGAGAGAGAGAGAGAGAGAGAGAGAGAGAAGAGCTTAAAGTGTCTGGGCGTACACAGGTAGAGCAGAGTGTCTGAGGGGAGCTACAACTGGGGAGGAGCTGATGGCAAAAGGAGTACTACCATGGACAGAGGAGGTGGGTAGTGAGCCCCTAGGAGCTCTACCGGAAATGTACAAGGGACAGGGAAGGAAATAAGGTTTCGAACTGGGCATGTCAGAGAAACAATATCTTTGTCGGATGCAGAGACACACTTGGCTGGCGTGCAATCCATTCTCTGGTCTAGGGAAGCATTTCCTTTGTCAGCTGCTGTTTTCCTTCTGTGCCTTTGCCATTGTGCTGGGCCATGCTCCATCTATGGTTTCCATGCTGACCATAATAACTGCTGGAGAAATGCCTCCAAAAACATGGTAAGTATATCACAAGGCTCGAGTGAGCCCCGCTAAAAACTGAATCTAGACCCTGGGGGAGAGCAGGAATGTGGTAGGTCCAGGGAAGTGGTTTTTCCAGCCCACACAGTACACATGGGAAGGGAAATTTTGTCAGAGAGACAACTGAAGAAAGTCAGCTGTGTCTAAAGGCTCTGTGCACAGTCCTGTCCTGGCGTCCAAGCCACTTTTGTATGACAAAGTATAGAGTAGGTGTTACTTACTGACTTAGTAAGTTAGGTTTGTTCAAGATAGTCTTACTCTATAACCCAGGCTAGCCTAGAACTCACTCTCATCTTAAGTTGGCCCCAAACTCCAGTTAATCCTCCTGCCTCAGCTTCCCAAATGCTGAGCTTATAGGCATGATCCACCATGCCTGGGAAGAGTATCATTCGAAAGCTGCCCCCCCACTAAAGGATGGAGACTGGCAACAGATTGAGGCAAGCACACCTTGGGCTCAGAAGGCAGGCAGAGAGGAAGGTAGATGAGCTGAGGGGTCTGGGTGGATGGGGTGTAGTGGGTGTTTGAGTGTTTAACAAGAAAGAATGTGCATGAGTGGATGTGTGTGGTGGGACCGGTCATAGTGTAGACCTGACAAGCATACAGTCTCTTTCTCACTTCCCAGAGATCTGGTTCCTGGGCACGGCGCAGCCTCAGGCTTTTGTGGCCCTGCCAGACCCTTGGATGATTGGCATAGGCAGAGCTCTCTCGGAGGCACAACGAAAAGGAAGTGTGTTTTCTTTTCTACCAAAATAAAGGATTTATTTATTTATTTATTTCCCCTTAACTATACTGATACCACTGGCTAATGAATATGCCAGGGGGCTTCACACCAGACAAGTCTCCAAGTCTCTGTACACACTAACTGGTGTCCTGCAATTCAGTTCAGTGCTGGCACTGTCGTGAGCTGTGTGCAATACAGCCGTCACAGGGTTGACACCTATTAAACACAGAAAGGGCTCATGTTGGAATTTGGATACCTATACTGTGAACTGGGCATCCTTCACACTACAGAGTAGCTAATCATAGCAGGCTCGCGACATGCAGTTCCAGCATTTGGCAGCCTGAATTAGGATTACTACAAGTTTAAGACCAACCAGGGCTAAATATCCTGTCTCCAAAAACATAAACAAACCAATCAACCAACAAGCAAATCAATCAGAATGCTGCCAGGAGGATATTGGAGAGCAGACAGACACACATACACACTCAGGGGATGGGCGAGTACGTGAGGATGGCCTGAGGACTTCATCAGATGAGGGTCCAGGCACCATTTGGAATGATGGTGATTAATGTGAAGCCTCAGAGGCTGATGTAAAGGATCTGGGCAGGAAGGAGCATGATCAAGAGGAAGCAGAAAGACGGCACCACCATGCCACAGGCTTTCTGGGCTCCCAGAGTATTCTGGGGGCTTGGCTTGCCTGTCTGCACTCCCCTCTGCACTCTTGAATCTTCTTATGGGTTTGAGCAGGGCTATGCCACCCACATGCGCTCCTGAGGGAAACAGTGAGTGGATCTTTTGGCTAGGCTTATTCAGAGATTGCCGAATGACCCAATAAAGAGAGGGGCCATTGGCTGGAGTTATTGGGGATACAGGTTCTCATCCTGTGGTGGCTGGCAAGTGCCAGCCTCTACACCATGAAAGTGGAGTGTGCACAGGGGAGCAAAGAGCCTAGGGGTGAAAAAGAACAAGCCTTGAACATCCAGATCCAGCTATTCTTGAAACTAATAGCATCCTTAGGGTTTTCGATTACACGTGGAAATGAAGTTTCTATTTGATTTAAGCCAATCTGAGTTGTGTTTCTGACATTCACTAAGGAAACGGTCCCAACTAGTAAGGAGCCAGGAGGGAAAGCAAGATGAAAGTTCTTCCAGGTCTCTTTGATCTCATAAAACAGGGACAAAAGACTTCCTTTTCCACACTGCAGCAGCACGCCTGTCCCCAAGAAATGTGGGCCACCCCAGAAAGAAAGAAAACAGTGTTGTCACCATAGTAGGTGGGACCTGACCTGTGGGCCTGCAAGTCTGAAGCCAGCCTAGATAACTTAGAGAACTTGTCCCAAATGAAATTGAGTTTTAAAAGGTTGGAGCTATTGCTCAGTGGTAGAGCACTTACCCAGCAGACAAGGCCCTAGGTTTAACTGACAACACCATAGAAGAAAGGGAAAAAAAGAAAAGAAAAGGAGAGGAGAGGAGAGGGGAGAAGAGGGGAGGAGAGGGGGAAGGAGGGGAGGGGAGAGGGAGGGGAAAGGGAAGGGAAGGGAAGGGAAGGGAAGGGAAGGGAAGGGAAGGGAAGGGAAGGGAAGGGAAGGGAAGAGAAGAGAAGAGAAGAGAAGAGAAGAGAAGAGAAGAGAAGAGAAGAGAAGAGAAGAGAAGAGAAGAGAAGAAGACATTTTCTGTACCATCTATTTAACCTCCTACTCCCAACTCTCACCTCTTTACAAGCTCCACAGCCCTGCCAGGGACAATCGTGGCATTTTACATCAGATCTTCTGATGGCTGCTCTCCACTTTCCTCACACACCCATGTCTGCTCCAGCTATATTGGCCTGTTGGACATTTCTTTGGAGATGCCAAGCCAGTGTTCCCCTGGGATCTTTTCCTATGCTTTCCCCACTATCTAATATCCTTCCCCCTCCCCACACCCCCAGCCTGGGGGCTCAGTGCACGCTCCTGTTCTTGGAGAGCTTTTGTGGACACCCCCTTCCTACTCCGTCCTCAGTACCTCTAATGGTCTCTTTATTGCTTTCTTCACTTGACACAGTTTATATCATGGATTTGATTAGGATGTGTGAACCCATGCAGGGAGGAACCATAGCCAGCTTTAATGCTACTCAGAATGTGGTTCTGCAACCAGTAGCCTCCACATCACTTGCAAGCTTCTGAGTAATGAGAGGTCCTGGCCTAGGCCACTGATTGGCAATTCTAGCAGTGGCTGTGTACACTGAAATGTGCAAACTTCAACTTGCTGGCCCCAGAGACACCTTTCTACCTCCCCTTGTACCACGGGAAGAGTCTTGGCTGCTGTCATGTTATCTCTCTGCTCCCTGCCTTTCCCCCAACATCATGTCTGCTACGAGGGTCACCACACATATGACAATAGGCTAGTCAGAGCAGTCCCTCAGGGGAGTGATGAGAGAGGGATCCCCTGAGAGTTCTGAGACAGACAATCACCCACAAAGGAGCTCTTCCAGTTGGGTTATAAACCAGAAGCTCCAGCTGGCCCGTGTTGGGTTGGGCAGGCAGGCTGGAAGGTCATGAGGCAGACCTAGCCTAGCAGGCCTGGCAGCAGTTCAGAGAGCCAGCCTTCCTCCAGGCTGCTGTTCTCAGGCTCTCACAAACCCAGGAAGGGCTGAGACAGGGAATGTTTGCACAGCAGATAGACCTTCTCCACGCCCTCCTCCCCTGGCCACAGTAGGTGCCAAGGGGCATGCCTGCTTTGGGCCCAGGCTGGACCCACAATCCTTCTTTGATCTGAGAGACTTGTCTTTACTGGGTTATTTATTTGTAATAACTACTGTGGTTTCCTACTACTCCAAATACACCAACAGGAAGCCAGCAGGCAAGAGCTCTACTGTAGAATCAGTTGCTTCTCTCAGAGCCTGGCTTACTGTGTTACCTGCATCCCATCTCTCAGGTGTGACCTAAAGCCCTGGGCTATGCAACAAACGCCCACATTCTCAGGAAGAAAATGAGTTTTGGCAAGGCATGGCTGGAAATCGCAAGACATGGCTGGAAATTGCAAGGCTCTGGGCCTCAGCCTTATCTTCATTGGGGAAACATGTACTTTAATACTTTAGCACTTGCTTAAGATCATGAGCTGTGACTGGAAAATGCAAAACACAGATTCCTGCCTGTAGAAGCTCCTTCCAAGTCCCAGGATCCTTGACTGGCCACCAGGAGACACCAGGGCTCCACATAATTGCTTTCTTTATCAATGCAAAATTCCTCCATGAGAATGCTCAAATACACAGGCAACTTTCAAGCACTTTACAGTGAACCTTACGGATCCACAACCCCCTGCTACCAGCAACACCATGCTCTGTTTGATCTTTCATGTAACTAACTACTCATTTATCCATGTTTCTATCCATTCCAAAATCAACCTTAGTTCTTTGATGCAGTTCCAAGTAGAGTGAAGAAATCACTGCCTTTTTAATGTGTTTGATATGCACATTGTACACTAGAGTTCAAAATTCATCTATGTGAATGAGGCACACAAAGCTGAAGGATGTGTGTATTGAGTTTGGGCAAATATATTGTGCCTACTAACCAAAGCCCCACACAGGCACAGAAAAAGGCGGTTGTTCCAGTAAGCTCCTGCAGGCCCTTGCTCAGTCTAGTATATTCACAGAGGACAACCATTCTCCAGCTGAGAGTATTGGAGACCAGCATATAGCCCATTGTGCAAGACTGCTCACACCCAGCACACTTTAGAGATGTATCTTGGTGGCTGCATGTGTCATCAGGAGTTCATGCTAAGTCATAGCCAGTTGTGCACATATATACTACATATGCCACATGGTGGCTTTGGTACTACTATTCTAGACAATTCCCATAAAGTAATACTGGGGACTAAAGAAGAATGTAGCTTTGCTCTGAAAATTGAAATAGACGGTCAAGATGCTGCGAAAGTAGGCATTCTTGGTTCAGATCCACTCTACAACTAACTGGGCCAGATTGGACAGGTCCTGGTATAGTAGGCAGCCTGTCCGTGGGAGATACAAGCCACATCTGGTGGATGCCAGGGACCACAGACAGCTCCAAAGTGTGTGTACATGGTACACTAAAGGGAGCATTTGGACACCAGCACTCTAATGCAATGACACCAGAGTGATAAGTGACTTGGCTCCTAAGAGGCTAACAGATAGCAAACACAGTGTGGGTGCATTGACTTAAGAAATGTTCTGAGCAGGAAAGAAGGGGGTGCCCTGAGACATCATCACTCGACTCGTGGCGTGTTGTTCAATTTTAAACATGTGAATTATGTATTTCCTAAATTTTCTCCTTGACAGTTTTGGACTCTGGCTTTCTATGGAAGACTGAAGCCACAGAAAATAAGACCACATACATAACACACTGGGAGGGGGCTGAGATTGGTGTCTGTGCCTCTCTGTTCTCCAGGTTCCTCAGCTGAGAGGTCCTGGGAGTCGAAAAAGCATCCTCGCATGGCTGGGAGGCATCCGGCAGAGCACATAGCAAGGCTTCAATAACCTGGGGAGGAGGAACTTCGCCTGTTAATAGGTGGGAGCTTGCACCCAGTGTGAGCCACACAGTAGCTCTGTGAGTCTGGAAATTTTCCACGGGCTCCTTTTAAACTGCAGTATTCAAATTATTTTATGATATTATCTTTCAGGTTTATTTTTTTTCTCCTGTGTTCCCCCTATGTTCACCACCACCTTCCTTCATGTTTCCAGACTGAGAATCAACTCAAGCACAAAAATAGTTTAGTGTATTCTGCCTTCTAGATGGTTTGGGAGACTTTCAGATAATAGCTAAGTGTGGTGGCACACACCTAGATTCTCAGCATTTAGGAGTCCGAGGCAAGAGAATTGTCCATTTTAGGTCAGCCCAGGCTACATAGTGAGATCCTGAATCAAAAGACAAGAGTTGGGTAGGAATCAGCTTTGGGAAGTATCTGTACACACATACACACATGCACATGTGCACACAGGCATGCAATTGCACTCGAGTGCGCCCAAGCACACATCAGCTATATTCTCTGAATGTTCAGAGCAATGATTGGTGTTCATAAATACTGAAAACAAGATGCTCTGGGAGAGTTATAGTCTCTAAAATCAGAACACTGACTACAGTAGAGGCCAGCCTCAAGTTTCCTGCCTGTGAGAAGGCACTGAGAGTGAAATGTAAGGAGAGCATCTACCAAGTGCTTGAAGCAGCTCCTAGGCCCTCAGGCTATAGTCCATGCTGGATTCCTAGCCAGAAATGGTGGCCAAGCAGTAAGCATAGTCCCCTCCGCTGCTCTGGCTACATTTCCTGAGCTGAGCAAAGGTCTACGATGCTGGCCCGAGTTTAACCCAAGTTGACTGTGTTGCCCAATATCTTCCAGAAGCTTCTTCTGGAAAAAGTTATTCCTCACTGAGAGAGGGGATGGGTATCCTGGCAGAGAGAAGAGGGGATTGTCACTTAGCCAGCAGAAGTCCAGAGGATGGGTGACTAGACTCGCCTGACTCTAGCCTTTTCCTGATTCTGTTTGCCATAGCAGTTAAGTCTCTGAAGCTGTATTTAGAATCCTCTCCTTCCGTGATTTTGAAATATACATGCCATCAGAAATCACCTACTAATGCCCAAAGTATTCTTCCTACCTGACTGGAGCTTTGTGCCTGGTCCTTAGATTCTCCTTGCCCCATCTGGGTGATAGCTCTGCCAATTACTGTGATATAATCATTCCACCATGTGTGAGTGCATCAAAATATAACTTTGTAGTCTAGAGGCATAATGCAGTTGGCAGACTGCTTGCTTGCCTAACACACATGAAGCGCTAGGTTCAATCCCCAGCACCGTATAGAGCAATCGAGTGGCATATGTCTGTGACCCCAACCACTGGGAAGTGGATCTAGGAGATTAGAAGTTCAAGGTCTCCCTTGGCTACATAACAAGTCTGAGACCAACTTGAGCTCCACAAGACACTGTCTCAAAAGAAGACAAAAAAGAAACACCACTTTGTAGCACACAAACAGATAGTCACTTGCCAATATAAAGGAGGCATAAAACATGAGACTGGGGGCCCCCCACAGAACCCTTGACTTATTCAAGGGTCTCACAGAGAAAATTCAATAAAATGCAACCTCAATTCTGGTCAACACATGTTTTGCATATTATATTGAACAAAAAGAATTTGTTCATGTTCAACAGTTACAAAAATGTGGGGCCCATAAAATTCAACCTGTTTATTTAGCCGCTCAGTGCATACAGACACCATTGTGTCTGACCCTGTGGTGGGGGACACAAGATTAGAGGTACAGAGCTGCCTTTAGAGTGTGTGTTGACCTTCTTTTTTAAAATCTAATCTCTCTGTTTGCATCTCTTTCCCAGGGTACCCCACCTTTTACTCTGAGATCTACACCTTGAAACAGAGCCAGTCACTTTCTTAGGGGTTCTGGGGCACCAGAGGCTTCACCCTGAGCAAAGCCTGCACTCTGGTCAGATCATCAGAAGTCAGAGATTGTAAGATTGCCTCCTGTTGCCAGGTTTACCCTGGAGACTTGGAAGACTCTCCCATTAGTAAAATTACTAGACCAAGATTTTTAGCAACTGAACAGGAGTGGTCATTTTTATCCTGACCCCAATCCCATTTTATGGTGTCCTTTGACTTCAGGATAAGCTCTTGCCTCCCACAATCTCTAACATGCATGCTGGCTGAAGGCAGCCAACATTGATTCCTGTACTGGCAACCAGAAGAGCCCACCTTCCTCACCCATTAAGGACAGTCTGACTTCTGCATGGACTTCTGTCCTGTTCCACAGCCGCTCCTGTGTGCATTGGCCTCATTGTCTTTCATGCTTAACATGTTGTAAAAACAGAGGAAGTGATTCTCTGACTCATTCTGTATCCCAGGGCAGGACCCCAGGGTCACCTGGATGACCTGGGAGGATTCATGATGATGAGGCAGGGGGTGTGGCCCATAGGGCGATGCCCACAGCTACTCAGATGTCTATAAGGGTGTGCTGGAATCCACATCAGAACAAAGATGGGAGCAAAATCAGCTAAACTGAGAAAGTTACCAGCACACGGTCTTCCTCCTCCTTTGGGGTTAAAAATGAGCTAAGCCCCACCTTGTTTGTCTGGTCTCCAGGGTCCTGGCATAGAATGAAGGGAAGGGAGTTTTCTGATAAGGGCACCTTCACTGTACTGGCCATTGAGAGAGATTTATCTACACCTCAGAAGTTAAGCGGTTTACACGAACTCAGCATGAATCCTAGAGTCCAAATTATCAGTTGTTCAAGCTCTTGCATTTTCTCCAGCTCCGAGAGGCAGAGGGTGTGGACCACAGGGCGATGCCCACAGCTATTCAGACATCTATAAGATTGTGCTGGAATCCACAATGGAACAGAGATGGAAGCAAAGTCAAATAAAAGGAACTAAGAATTCCATTAGCTCAGTACAAATTCTCAGGTGTCTCTCCTACTCTGTACCTTCCACATCCCATATGACCTTTGTACCACCTTTGACCTCTCACCTTCTTTTCATTTCTCTAACCCAGGCTCTGTATTCTGAATCCGCAGTGGCCTCCACAGATACCTCCTGCCATCTTGTGACCATGTCACCTGCACTGCCCTCCCTTCACCAAGCATTCTCAACGGTGGGTCTGATGTATTTTTATTCTTTGAAAATGTCAGTACCACAGGAGGGCCTTCATGTGGCTCCCAAATGATTCCCAGCCTCATCCCTCAAAACCTGTCATCCTCTACTCCCTAGAGTGGACCCACCTAGCCCTACCTACACAGATGGCCGATCAGCTACCAAGGCCTTCTGTGCACATGGTCTGGGCCTGAGTTATCAGAATTATCAAGGGGGCCTGAAGTCATTGCTTCCTTGGAAGAAGTCACAAGAACTGAAAGCTTCCCTCTGCACTCCCATCCTATATAGCATTTGCCTTTTGTTTCTGTTATTATGGGATATTATTGCATAAGATGTCCATGCTGCTAAATGGGCTACTAAAGGGCTAAAGGTCTTATTTTTTTCTCTCTCTCTCTTCACCCAACTCTCATCTGAGATCTGGCCCAGAACACACACTCAGCAAATACTTGTTGGAAGATGAACAGAATTACTGCTCCCCAGATCAGTGGACCAAGGTCTCACCCAGGGAGTGATGAAGACAGCAGCCAGTGGCCCATCGTGCCTCACTTTTCCTCTCTCTTGCCTCTAGTCCTGCAGTGGAGAGACTGGTGGAGGATTCCAAGACTGTCTGTCACCTTCCCCTCCCAGACCCCTAATCTTACAGGAATTTGTACCACCATGGGTGGCTCAGCTGATTGGCTGGCCCCAGGTGTCTACTGAATGAAGATGCTGGTAACAGTCTCCAAACATAGCATCAAGCCTGATTAGGGAATCACTGCCCCCACCTAGCTCCTGTCATAAATACTCTGCATTACCTCCTACCCTTCCTCTGGCCAGAGTGGTCCATATAGGCCAGCATTCCAACCACCTATATTGCCAACTGATTCACTCCAGTACACAATCCTTGTATCCAACTCTTACTCCAAAGCCCCAAAGCTGGCTCCTCCCAGATACCATGGCTCAGAGAGGGTGCTCTTCATGTGGTTGCCAAATCTGTGCAATCGTTCATCAGCATGAAGTAAGCAGAATTAATCTCCCTTGAGGGTTTTTGTCTCTGTCTTGACTCAATGTTTCCCCTGCCTGGCATCTCTTCTCACCTATTCATATATCTTTCTTCCTTTGATATATACACAGGTATAGCACTTTTTGAGACAGGGTTTCTCTGTGTAGCTCTGGCTATCCTGGATCTTGCTCTGTAGAACAGGCTGGTCTCGACCCCAGAGATCTTCATGTCTCTGCCTCTCCAGTGCTAGGATTAAATGTGTGCACCACCACCCAGCTACTTTGGCATATTTTAACTGAGCCCCATGTTTGTGGATTCACTGTTAAACACCAAGAGACAACTCACTTCCTTGTGTCCCTTCTTTCTCCCAACTGTCTCTAGGAGTCTCACCCTTAACCACACACAACTTTCACAGGAAGAGAAACCCAGGTGTCTCTGGTTCCTTTGTCCCTCACATCTGCCCCAGTTACCAAGCTGAAGCTGGAGAGTTACTGGCCTAGAAAGTCTGTGATCACTGTCAGGGCGAGTAACTGCACATGTCACTGGTAGGGTTGATGAAGAGAGAGGTAGCAGGTCAACTCAGGCTTTGTGGCTGAAACAGAGAACAGAGCCCTTGCTGAGAGGAAGGAAGATCAGTGAGCTTCTGAAAGTCCCTCCTCACTTGGGAACCATGGCACAGCCATTGAGCATAGATGTTGATTGGGCAGGAGTTGCTGAGGTTCAAGAGGAAGGTGTGAGTTTTAGATGTAGTTTAAAGAGTCCTAGTTCAAGGCTACCCTGATTTACACAGCAAATTCCAGGTTAGCAGGGGCTGTACAATGAGACCACGTCTCAAACAGACACAGAAACAAACAAAAAAGAAGTCCCTAAGGTCATCTGTATGTGTCATTGATCAGGGGAACAGCCAACATCCAAGACTGAAGCCTGAGAGCACAGACACAATTAACCTTGGCCTTGTCTTAGAGGCTGTACTCTGGTCTTGTTTCTGCGTTAACAGCATCAAGGTCAACTGCTTCTGGGGTGCAAATTCCCACACCCCTCCTTCTTCACCGGAGCACCTCCCTATCTAATGGCAAGCCCACACCTTCAGGGCAGCGATGTTATCAGAGTGTTTGAAGTTGCTGTCTGGCACTTCGGGTGGCAGGCAGTCCACCTGCCATACCTGGCTGCCAGCCAGCCACACCACCTGCTCATTTAGGGCCACCTTCTTGCCAGCCACAGCTGCTGAGTGGCTCTGCCCTGACATACTCCAGGCTGTTAGGGTTTCTGGGTTCATCCTCCCTAGGCTGATCCTCCCTGGAAGATACATCCTTGACAAGGGATTTAGGTTCATCTTCACATCCCCAGAGAAAAGCCAGGCCTTGTAAGGGTCCAGATCGAGAGAAAAGGCTCCAAATACAGGCTTGGCCCAGGTCTCAAGCCTGTGTATAAGCTGTGTAGCAAAATAAACAACTCAGAGACCATCCACCCAGCATGAAAGTTCAAGCTGGGTTCAAATTCAGGCTTCTTTCATCTGCTGCTGGCAGAAATGAAAAACAGTGCAACTACCTCAGAATACAGTCAGGTTTTTCCTCAGTGGGATATATCACAGGACCCTGAATGTCTGTCTACTCCTACATGTAAACTCAAGAGAAATCAAAATCTTTGCCCATGGGGGAAATTTTTTTACATGGGTAAAATTTTACACACGACATTCATCATTCACAACACCCAGGAATAGAAGCAGCACAAATGTCTATCAAGTGATGAATGGATAAATAAATATGGTCTTCCCATACACTAGAATATTAGTCAGCCCGAAAAGGGACGACAGAGTGATACATTTTGAACAAGATGAGCCCTGAAGACATACTCAGTGAGAGACCAGAAGACCACACGTTGTGTGATTCTGATGCATTTATCAGAAATGTCCACAATTGGCAAAGTGACAGACACAGAAATCAACTAAGTGGTTGTCAAACACTGGGGAGAGGTGAATGGAAAGCAACAATAGCCGATGACTGCTAAGTTGAGGACACAAAATATCCTAAAAGAAGATCACAGTAGTGCCAGTTAATAGACCCTCTACAAAAACTACCTAATCACACACTTCACATGAAGGCATTATAGATGCAAACTACATTTCAGTAAAGCTATCAGGAAGAAAAAAATCTAATCATTTTCTCAGTCTCCATTGGACAAGTCCCTGGGCCTCTGTTAAGCTGTGGTCTTGTCTGTCACTCAAGGATGAGAAAGAATATCATAAGGACTGGACTGGTGTCGTGCAGTCCATGAGAACTGTTGGAGACCACTCTAGTTACTGTCATCATGAGGATCTAGGCTCTGTCCATGTGGTCTACATGCATTGCCACACCCTCTCAGAGGCATGGCCTGGTGCATAACTTTGCTTCTCCCTGCATGGGAAAGACGATGCCCAGCATGCTGACTGTCCAACAGCCAGGAAGTAAATGGCTGAATCAAGGTTAATTTTTGCTTTGTCTCATTCCAAAGTCCCCCAACTCCTCACTTGGGAATCATTGATAGGATACCTACTACTTATCAGCACTAGATTTAGCCCTAGGGAATCAGTATCTAACAGAGCGGCCGCGTTTTCTGTTTTCTTAGAGCTTGCACTTTCCTGGGGCGTAGATAACAGCAATCAATCACCAAAACAAAAGAATAACAAGTGACAGTAAATTACTGCCAAAGAACGCCATGGAAAGCATGACAAAGGGAACTGAATTCAGAGGCCTGTATGTTGGGCTACCTGCAGGACCACTTGGCCAGGAGAAGAGAGGGCAAAGTAAGTGGCTGATGTGGCCTTGAAGATGTATGTCACACTCTGAATCCTGTGTATGAGTTTATGCAGGTGTGTGTAGGGTGGGGTGGGGTGGGGAACGCATCTAACCCCACAGCAGAATACCTATGGGCCTGGTGCTACAGAAGGATTAGGAAAAGAAAGAAAGAAAGAAAGAAAGAAAGAAAGAAAGAAAGAAAGAAAGAGGAAGAGAAGAAAGAAAGAAAGAAAGAAAGAAAGAAAGAAAGAAAGAAAGAAAGAGGAAGAGAAGAAAGAAAGAAAGAAAGAAAGAAAGAAAGAGAGAAAGAAAGAAAGAAAGAAAGAAAGTGTTCTGATGGCCTTTTTCCTGGTCTTTCCTTCCTTCTGCTACCTGGTCTGGCCTAAAGTAAATTAATGGTTGTTGTAGGGACTTGGATCCATGTGGGTGGATATAGAAGCCCTGCCCCCTGAATCAGGTGGGTGTAGTAGAGGATGTGCACACCCAGGACAGGGTCAGACTGAGTTGCAGCTAGGGTGGGTAGAAGGGGTGTATCAGGGAACTCTCCCAGCTCTGGATAGGAGAGCAGGTCCTGGAATGTCTGCTTGCGTCACAAATTATCAGATGCATCTTTGCACAAGACTTCTAGGCTCAGTTTTCTCCTATTTCCTCTGGCTCGATGTGGCCCCACCTGGTGATTCTGTCTAGCTCACTTACAAGACTTTCCAACTCCGTCCTGGCGGGTCTGCCCCACAGTCACTGCCAAAGTCAACACAGAATGTTAAAGCCTGGAATATATGGTGTCCTAGACTCAACCAAGCTAAAAATCAGTCCAGGAAAAATGTTTTGGGAGGACACTTGTCCTCCCTAGACAAAGACCATGGAGGGAGAGTGGAGAGAGACCAGGGAACCAGAACCTGTAGGGAGGTAAATGTCAGCACCCTGTGTACTCAGGGACTAATAACAGGTCTCTGTACTGTAATCTCACGCCACCCATATATCAGTTTAAAGTCACTTCCCAATAAATGCTTCTAGACTAGGTGATTTAGAGGATATTTCTAACGCTGAGAACTGGACATGTGTCGCACTGTGTTCTAGTGTCCTGCTCACCCAACAGAGGCTACACTTGTCTGGGTTCCATGCCTTGCTGGATTCTAGAATGAGTAGGAAGCCTTCAGCATCTCTGAACATCTCCGATGTCTGGGAGTCACCTCATTCCACCCAAACCCCTGCCACTCTGTAGCGACAGGCATTGAGGTAGGGTAGGGACACAGGAAATAAAGGGTGTCCTGTACAGCAGCTGGTCGGGTTCAACTGGCTTTAAAAAGCTCCAACTGAACCGAGTAGAAATTCCTCTCTAGGCTGCCACAGCCTGTGAGTCACCCTGGGGGTGGCTTTCAGTAGCATTCTTATACCATGGAGGCTTTGGTCATCCAAAAAGCCCAGAGAGGAAGGAACAGGGAGAGTTGTAACCTGCCTAAGCTTAAGAAGGAGACTGCAGCTGTTCCCACCCACCCACCCCCATCCTGGCATTCTGCTTATTTTAATGGCCTTTTTTTTTTTTCTGGCCTGGGCTTCTTTTCCCCAGATGCACTAAGGATCCTAGGGCATATGTTGCCAGGCAATACAGGCTGGTGGGTGGAAGCTTCGGGCATAGAAGCCCAGGACAGTTTCAACTTGTCTTGCAAAAGGGAGAGTGGTCACAGGAGGAGGAAGTCCACGCCTACTGACCAGCTGCTCTCTAGGCTAGAGTGGGTGAAGTGAGGACCCATTAGCATGGCTGTAGGACAAAGGCCTTGGTGGCATACCTTCTGGAGATAGATGTCTGGCCAGCTTCCCAATATTGTCTTCCATCTTCACCTGGCCATGTTTCAAATTCATGGGAGGCCTTGGGTAATTCCTGTTCCTCCCCCTTGCCTTAGATTTGCCATCTGTAAAGTTCTCTCTCTCTCTCTCTCTCTCTCTCTCTCTCTCTCTCTCTCTCTCTCTCTCTCTGCCAAGTGGCTGCAGTCTCTAAGTCATCTGTGCCTGGCTCTTGTCAGAGTGTATAAGTGGCCTTTCTCCTGAGCCTAGACTGAACTGTCAGGAGCTGAGTGAGAAGGTAAGGGGGATGGGGGTAAGGAGAAAACCTCTCAGATTGTAAAAATTCACACCTGGTCCTACTCACACTCTGCGCCCTCCATACCACACACAGGGCCAGGAGGTCCAGGTGAGAGGGGCTTCCTCAGGGCTGGTGCCTTTGACTGCTGAGTGAATGTAAGCACACCCAGCCTCACAGGAGCGCAGCATGTGTGGGCTGGATACAGACAAGGCTAGACGAGTCAAAGATTCAGCCTAGCTCTACTTACTAGTTCCAAACCCCTGGGACCTGTTAGTTTCCTCCTTCTCTTCATTCTGACCCTCAGAACCTAGAACAGTGGGATATGCATGATAGTTTTCCTGACAGGCCATGGAGATGCCTAGTGTTCTTCTGGTTCACTAGCCTTGTCCTGGTTACCAGCCAGGTCCTCCTGTGTGTCTCAAACCTCTTAAGCCATTTTACCCAGTCCACGAGCCAAACTCTCTCTCTCCTCTGTTTTCAATTTCAGTTAATGGCCTGAACACTTACCTGAACAAACTAGGTTGCTTCCTGGATCTCTCCCCACACACTCATCCCTGGTACCTCCTTTATCACAGCATCCTCCATGTTGTCCTCCACAGGTCTGGAATTAATCTCCTTACTTCCTGTTTTTTTTTATCTTATCTTCTCTCATGTCTCCTTCCAGTATCTCCAGGATTGTAACCCTCTCTTCACCCAACCAGAACCATGGCTTCCCTTTGTCCTCAAATTCCTCAACCTTTATCTTCTGGTCTGCCTCTTGCTGCCCAACAGGACAAGACTTCTGTGGAGAGTTATTGACTAATGTATTTTGTGAACATGGTAGCACAAAAAAAGGGTTTTGGGGGAATGGAGAAGGTTAACAGTGGGAGAAAAGAATGAAAGGCAGCCAAGATAAGGAACTGCTGATGGCCTAGCTGATAGCCTTTACGGGATCAGGACTGTTTCTGAGGCTAAGGACCGATAGAACAGCACACCCACCTTACAAACACGGATCTGAGTTTAATCTCTAAGACTCCACATTTAAAAAATCCAGGTGTGGCAATACAGTTGAAATCTCAGCACATAGGAGACAGGCAGGTGGATCCCAGGGGTTCATTAGCCAGCCAGTCTAACCTACTTAGTGAGTTCAAAGCCACTTAGGGAAATAGTCTAAAAACACAAGGTGGATGGCAAACTGAGGAATGACAGCTGATGTTGTCCTTTGGCCTCAGTACACAGATGTATTCATAAACATTGACATACACAGACACACAGATATAGACCCATATACACAGCCAAACAAATGCACAGACAGATACAACAGTCTCTCTCTCTCTCTCTCTCTCTCTCTCTCTCTCTCACACACACACACACACACACACACACACACACACACACACCCCTAAGTAAAGGAAGAAGTTGGCATAGATGACACCCAAATGAGTTTCCATGTAGGTTGTTGAAGACCTGGTATTGTGTCTTTGGGAAGAGTTTTAGCTTAAGAGGAGTTCAAGACACTTGCTGCACCAGTGTGATGGGTAGCTTTATATCAACTTAACAGAAGCTAAAGTCATCTGAGATGAGGGAGATCTCAATTAAGAAAATGTCTCCATAAGATCAGGATGTAGGCAAGCCTTTAAAGCATTTTCTTAATTAGTGATTGATGGGGAAGGGCCCAGCCCATTGTGGATGAGGTCATCCCTGGGCTGGTGATACTGGATTCTACAGGAAAGCAGGCTGAGCAAGCCATGAGGAGCAAGTCAGTAATCAGTACTTCTTTATGGCCTCCGCATCAGCTCCTTCCTCCAGGTTCCTGCCCTGTTTGAATTCCGGTCCTGACTTCCTTTAATGGAGGACTATAATCTGGAGTCAAAGAAACTCTTTCCTTCTCAAGTTGCTTTGGTCATAGTGTGTCACCACAGCAATAGCAACCTTGACTAAGACAACCAGTGTAGCTTATAATCCGTTCCAGGAACCATGCTAGGCACTTTCCACTCATCTCCATATGTGATTCTGACCAAGAAGGAACTGATGCCCTATTTTACAGATGAGGGATTAGGAAATTTGGTAATTCTTTCAAGGTCATATGGCCAGTTAGGAAGAGTTGTTGGCTACATCTGACTCTATCTGAGCTTATGCCTTTCCCTTTCCCACTTCCCCAGGAGATGTTGCCATTGATTCCCTACTGATATGGCCAATTGCACTGACTGGCCAGCCTCTCTTGGCCAACACCTTTTAGAGGTTGGGCACTGGTGTCTACCAAGGATCTGGGAGAGGGGAAACTATGAGCAGAGAAGAGGATAACAGAGATAGAAAGAACTGCTCTACACATGTCTTGTGAACCAACCCAACGGAGTGATAAAGACTAAGAGTAGAAATGCAAGAGAGGAGGAAGGGATGGATAGACAGACGGACGGAGGGAGGGATAGACAGATGGAGGAAGGGATGGATAGACAGATGGAGGAAGGGATGGATAGACAGATGGAGGAAGGGATGGATAGACAGATGGAGGAAGGGATGGATAGACAGATGGAGGGAGGGATGGATAGACAGATGGAGGAAGGGATGGATACACAGATGGAGGAAGGGATGGATAGACAGATGGAGGAAGGGATGGATAGACAGATGGAGGAAGGGATGGATAGACAGATGGAGGAAGGGATGGATAAACAGATGGAGGGAGGGATGGATAGACAGATGGAGGAAGGGATGGATAGACAGATGGAGGAAGGGATGGATAGACAGATGGAGGGAGGGATGGATAGACAGATGGAGGAAGGGATGGATAGACAGATGGAGGGAGGGAGGGAGGGAGAAGACAGGGTGAGAGGAAGGAAGGGAAGGGGAGAGAGAGACACACATGCCCCCAATGCCTCCCTCTGTCCTAGTGTCAAGGTAACAGCAAGAACCAAGACCCATGAAGTGCTCTTCTCCCTTTGTAGAAAATGGAAGAGCACTTGCTCTGCTGTCTCTGGGCTTTGGAGTCTCCCTCAATCATTCTTCTGCTTCCCTCCATTTTCTGTTATTGACATGAAGACTGTGGTTAGATGAGGGCCCTGAGTGTCTGCAAGCTGAACACAGTAGTCACTAACTCACTACCCAGGGCGAGTCTGGCCTGCAGATGTGGTTGGCTCAGCCTACAGCACTGTTTGTAAGAATTTGTCGCAACTGAGAAATTTCACACACATTTCTGGAGTTCCAGATTTGCTGGAAAATCTGCAGCTCTAGCAACTGTCAGATGGAAGGGACTGCAGCTGCTGCCTCAGCTGGGGCATAGCTGCTCTTCTGGGAAATGCAGAGGGAGGGTACCCTCAGGTCATCCCTGGCCAAGGTCCCAGGTGCTGGGAGAGAGGCTGTACCTTCCTCTGCTTGAAGCTGGTGAGGACACAGAGTGGCTTTGTCAGCTAATGAAGCTGAGGCATGGTGGCCCCACAGTGGGGAGCCAGGCAGCCTCAAGCTGCCTATTTCTTGACCACGGGGCTCAGGCCCTCCAGGAAGACTTCTGGGACTTTTAATGCAACATCAAATACATCTGGCTTCCTGGCCTGGACACCCTAGGGTTCTTCCTCTGGCCACAGTGCCCCCCACCCCACCCCCCCACATGCCTCAGGCTGGTCTACCCAGGGCACCTGGGCAAACACTTGGGCACTGCAGGCTCAGGCTGGCTGCCCACACTTCAGGCTGGTGGCACCCTACAATTTGAGCAGTGTATCCCAGGCAGCTCCCTGGAGCTCAAACCTGTTTACTTCCTCTGGGAGTCAGTGATGGCAAGGAAGCCATCTCAGAACCAGCAGGCAGACTTTTCTTTCCGACTTCAAGAAGTTTCCAAAAAAGCCAAGCACATATTTCATAACAGCAGCCTTGCCATAGCTCTAGAGGCAGAGCCAAGAAGAAGGGCAGAGCTGTCAAGCCAACAGGGCTCAGAGAGGTGGGAGAATGCCCACAGACCAGGGTGACTTGCAGGACTGGGCCAGGCAGCTTGGAAAGCCCAACCTTCCTCTCATGGAGCAGGACACAGTAGACAGCCATCTCTGCTCCTATTGGTGTGGAGTTCCCATCCCTCCACCATAGTGTTAGCTCCCAGGAACCTCTAATGGCCCTTGCAAATACTGGCCTCTTTGGCTTCTGCCTTCCCATAATTCCCTCTGCATGGGGTCCCTCTTCTGCTGCCCATCTGCCACTAGAATTGGGAACTTGTGGTCTTCTCTTCCTTTCGTGTTTGGGGGACCCTAAAACATTACAGAATTCATAAAAACCTCAACTCAAAGTCTTCAAGTCCCACCTTGCTTTTCTTGCTGGCTGATATTGGATGGGTTAGGGACCCCCCCCCCCCAGTTCTCTCTCTATAGCTACACGCAAGCTTCACAACAGCCACAGGGAAGACTTGGGACTACAAAGGGAGGGGTGTGTAATGAGTCTGTGTCATGATGACATACAAGTAGGACTTCAGAAATACTTGAAAAAAAAGCCAAAAGAATAAGCACCTGAATGGGAGAGCCAGCACTCACAGCCTCCTTTAGCCTGATCCTGTACTGGTCCCCAGGAATGTAGGTAGGTGAAAGTTTCCATGACAATGCCACCTGGGCACTTGCTCATATCCCATTAAATCAGCACTAGGACAGTCATCTGGCCTAGCCCTGAGCCCAGCGGACCTCTGGGCTGCAGAGATGCTGTAGGAACAGAAAGGCAAGAGCACAGAGATTCTGAATGCTCACCCTATAGGCTGAGCAGGGGACAGTGGGAAGTCTGGCCTTCTAGGCAGCAGCAGAAGCACTCTTCAGGTTCTCTCGCAGGACCAGATGAGGGCTGAGAGGATTTCATAAAGCCAGGGGAGAGCGTGACTTTAAATCTGACTTCCTTGGGTGGCCGTGGCCTTCATGTCCTCTGGCCCCACTCATCACTCCCTAATATGAGACAAATTTTTCTTGTCAGTCTTAATTCACTCTTGATTTTTTTGAGACAGTTTTACATAGCCCAGGCCAGTTTCAAATGGGCTTTGTAGCCTACCTTCCTGTTTTCATCTCCCAAGTGCTGGGATTATAGATGTCGACTCCCTGTGCCCAGTTTATGTGGTTCTGGGGATGGAACCCAGGGCCTCTTACATGCCAGCAAGCACTCTTCCAACTGAGGTATATCCCAGCCCCTTAATTCAGTCTTTAGTTAGGGCTCCAACACACACACACACACACACACACACACACACACACACACAGAGAGAGAGAGAGAGAGAGAGACAGAGACAGAGACAGAGACAGAGACACAGACACAGACACAGACACAGACACAGACACAGACACAGACACACATTTGACTCCAGAGTCTTCTTTTCTGACAAGTCTCCTTAAAATAGAGGGTTCCTGTTAGGAGGCAGGTCACTTCTTATCTTGAAGAGTGGAGTGACATCACTGTTGTTTCTATCCTGCCAGGCAGAACAGTCCAACCTGAGCCTCAGCTTCAGCCCCAGCCCCAGCCCCAGCCCCAGCCCCAGCCCCAGCCTCAGCCTCAGCCTCAGCCTCTGCCTCAGCCTCAGCCCCACCCAACCAAGCCTGACTATTTCAACTCTAATCCCTCAGAGGGCCTTGCACACATCAGGATGCCTTGGGTTTCCTCAGATGATAAGTGCTAGGTACCCCAAGACTCAAACTCTCTGATACCTGAGGTCAAACATGCCAGTTACTTGGAGAGAGTGGGACAGGGGCATGGAGCATGTGTTTTGGGGGCAGGAAAGCCTAAGGTTGAATGCTCATTCTGTTTTCCCTTGCTAAGACACTGAAGCCCAACCTATCTGATCTCAGGGAAAAATAATGGCAATTCCCTCCTTTTCCATCCAAGGAGACCAAGTGTAAGTATTCTATGGTTCTGAGGGTGCTGCAGACCAGGCTCAGGGATGGCCTTGGCCATTAAAGATGTCCTAGGGCTTCTCCATAAGCAAGGTGGATATGAACTGCAGACAAACACAGAGGAGAACTTTGAGAAGGAAACTTTGAAGCTTCAGACACCATTACCAAGGAGTTTAATCCAACCAGCTGCTGCTGGGAAGCAGAGAAAGGGAACATTACATCCGAACTTGAGCCATAGTTAGGATGTGGACAAGCAGAGAGCCAGAAGCAAGGACCAGGGAAAATCTGCAGAGACCTGGTGCAGCTAGAGGAAACAGAATGGGGAAATGGGTCTTGCTTAGACACAAACAAGAGAAGTCTCATAAGAAAAAACACAAACTTAGGAGAGGGATTGTGGGTGTAGGTGAAGCCTCCTGGTAGGATGAGTTATATTAGCCACCATCCTGGTTATACCAAGAGATCAGCTCATCTGGGACGGCTTTGCTTCCACACGTGAGCATCTTGAATAACAAGAAATATGAACTAGCAGTGTCCCTAAATAAATACAAGGTTGCTTGGTTCTGATGCTTCGCAATATCCGGGCACTTTCTCTTGATGAAAGGCAGATGAGGATGAAGAAAACATATGACAATATTTAGCACAGGAGTCCCAGCAAGCCAGCTCAACTGCCTGGCAAGGCAAGGCTCAGAGGCTCACTGACTGAACTCGGTGGCTTTCAATCTAGACAGCTCTTATTTGGTTTTTTGTTTCCTTCCAGCAACCTCTCAGGAATGTTTTGAGGACAGGCACAAGCTGATGACTTACAAAGTGTTCCATACCAGGCTGGCGTGGAGAAACTGTGGCATTCATTTTGGTCTTGCCACATTAAATAGCTCTTCCAGAAAAGCCTGGGGAGTCCCTTTGCTTATATGATTCTAGGTGGTACCCCTCACTCTTGACACCCTTCAATATCTCAGTCACACTCCTGTGTATCCTAGGATGTGCATGGCAACAATCTGCCTGATAGGCACCTTGAGGTGCCTTCCAGGCACTCTATACTTTCTAGATGGTTCCAGGCAGACACAGAATGGCCAGGAAGGCTCAGGACTGCTCTGAGGGTTTAGTAGCTCTAGCTGCTCCTCGGCCTTTGGAGGAAGACATATCCCCTGGATCCTGTTTTCACAATAACTGCAGAAATGGAAACTGCTCAATGTATCCTCAAGGAATGGTCCTGCCCTGGAAGGATGGTGTAAATAAAAGCTAGAGAGATGAGAGACAATTTTTCTAGAACAGGGCTCCATGCCTCTAAGTACTAGGAAAGTCTTTTAGGGGTTTTGGTCCTCACATTACTGTCTACTATTCTGGCTTGTTATAGAACATCGTTATGCCTTCTGCAGCCGAGGTCCTTAGAGAATGTTTGCTGAGCACCCTGTTGGTTGGACTGTAGAAGTCTGGGCATGGAGGCTGATGTTAGACCAGATTTTGCAGGGAAGAGAAGGCTTTGTTTTGAGTGAGGACTGGAGACTAGCTTGAGGGAAAAGGAGAAGGAAAAAGCAGGGATTAGACCCTGGAAGGAAGAGGGAAATAGAGGATGCATGTGTTTAAAGATGGGTTTCAAGCTGGGTTTTAGCTTGTGTTTTGGAGTGCATGTCTGTGTGTGTTGTTAATGCATGGAGGTTAGAGGTCAACTTCAGGTGGAATCTTCAGCTGCCATCTGCCTTGTCGTTTGAGACGGGTCTCTTACTGGGACGTTGGACTCACTGACTTGACACTGCTGGTTGGATACTGAACTCCTGGCATCTACCTGTCTTCCAACACTGGGGTTATAAGCATACAGCACCACTGCCAGCATTTTTAGTGGGTGTAATGCTTGAACTCCAATCCTCTTGCTTTCCTGGCATGGCTGACTGAGCTACCTCCCCAGCCCCTCAAGCCAATTTTGTTACAAATGGACGAAACCTCAATACAAGCTACAGCGACAGCCAGAGAGTGGTCAAAACAATTTACTTTAAATTTCCACCTAACTACTTACAAAAGGAGGCACTTCAGTCTCGGAATTCTGCCACGCTGGCCATTAGCAGCCTCAGTCCTGTCAGGATGCCTACTGAGGAGCAGAGCTCAGGTCCCACAGAGCTCATTGTATCCCCCTCTTCAGTCAGGGCAACAGGAGCCCATACCAGGGTTCCAAGGCCAGGAAAACCACCAGCAGGAGAGGGTGGAGGAATTTTCCAGGCACTTTTTGGTTTTAAAAAAAACAAAAACAAAAAAACAAAAAGTTACAAAGAAAAAGTTTCTTCCCCTCTCTAAATATACCAAGCATGAGGCTGGGTTTTTTTTATGAGCAGACCAAGTTACACATGACCTATTTTGATGTTTCCCAACAAATCACTTAACATTTGAAAAGGCCACTTAAAAATAAAAGTGTGGCTCTTTCCATTTTCACCTAAATCTTACGGATATCATTACTTAAAAAAGAGAAAATAATGTTGAGGTTGAGGCACAGGGTCCAGCCTGTGCTACCCGTGGGCAATGGTGGGGACAGGTGGCGGGAAGTGAGAGAGTGGATGGTCACAGAAGTATCCTCCCCACGGTCCCCTAGGAAGAGGTCCAGCTTCTCACAAATTCTAGAAACACAGGTGCGCAGACACAGATCTTCAGTCACGACTCCAATCCATAAAAAGAAAGGCTACATGTGCTCCAAGAGTTCCTGAGACATCCCAGAGCTTCAGACTGTTAAAGACTAGCTGGCAGATTCCACACACTTCCACTGCCTCAGCCTCTTCCATGGGCTCAAGAGCAGTGATCGACTGTCCCCAGAGGGCTCAACACCACCCAGGGCCACCCTGACCCCGGGTCTGACAGTGCTACCACGAGGGCACATTGATGGAGCCTCTATGCTCTTGTACTAGACACAGAGCCTCCTCTTCTCTGCTTGGAAATCCCTGATTGTTCTCCATGTCTTGGTTCTATCAACACAGTCTGCTGATACTCCTCCCGGCCCCTGACTCTGGTCCCTCTTTTTGTCTGCCTGGATCACCATACGTGACACATGTGTCATGGCAATTTAATTAATTTGGGGTGTATCTGTGAGCAACTTAGGACATAGCTCAGTGCAGAGCACTTGCCCTGGGATCTATTCTCAGAATCATGAAAGCAATCATGAAGACTAATTATTTGCATTGTTTATCCGAGCACCACTTATTTATCGCATCACCAGATGGTGAGCATTAGATCCATCTTGCTTCAGCTTGTCATGAATGCTGTCTCCCAAGTCGCAGTACCTTTCTTTATGCACTCCCTACAGGTAGTGAGGAGAGGGCCGGCTGTTCCAAGTCTTTCCTGACATTGAACACTGATCTTTTGACTGTACGCTGTGTGGCTCAGTGTGGTCAGAATATGTATCTCCCAGGGCTGCAGGGAGCTCTTCACAGGCCTTAAAATGTTCTCATCTGTGGAACTCTATTCAAGCCTTTGTCCATTTTCTTTTGTTTTTGTTTGTTTGTTTGTTTGTTTGTTTTTTAGGGGCAGGGTTTCTCTGTGTAGTCCTGGCTGTCCTGGAACTCACTCTGTAGACCAGGCTGGAACTCACTCTGTAGACTCAGAAAATCGCCTGCCTCTGCCTCCCAAGTACTGGGATTAAAGGCGTGCATCACTGCACTCAGCTTCTTTTCCTCTTCTTTTCTTCCTTTTCCTCACTCCCCCCTGCCTCATTTTCATAGTCTAAATGGGGCCATGGTGCTGTGCAAAAGCCAGACAGCCACGAGGCAAGGGCACTGTAGCCCAGGGGAGGTCTCTGATGGGAGCCAGTGCTCCTGTTGCCAGACACATGAGTAGCCTCAGATGCTTCCAGCCCCAGCTTTTCAACTGAAGCGGAACACGACCAAAGCAGCTGACCCTGCTGAGCTGCCCATATCCTGGGTTTATAAGAAAGGAAAAATATTCCTTCTTTTGAAAATCAGAGATTTCACAACACAGATCAAAGAGGGTTGGGACAGTTGGGCAGCCATTGATACATGGAGTATCTAGGGTTTAGTGTGAACTTTGCAGAGTTTTAAGGCATTCACAGATGCCAAGTTTTCCATGAGCCTGCTGCACTTTGATCACTACTAACTCATTCTGAGATAACTTAAGTGAAGTACATGTGGTTCTTTGAGATTTCACCTGACAGCAGGTACTAAATCCTGATGTTGATACACGTGCAGTCTCTACCAACTTTTGGACCAAAGCATCTATTGAATGGAACTGGAAATGCCTTGTATAAGTTTGTTCTCTCTCTCTCTCTTTCTCTCTCTCTCCCTCCCTCCTTTCCTCTCCTCCTCTTCCACTTTCTCCTTCCCTCTCTCCGCACCCCCCATCCCTCTGGACTATCTGTCTCACTGTCTCTCTGTCTGTCTCTGTCTCTCTCATTCTCTCTCTGCGTCTCTTTCACACACACACACACAAACACACACACTCACACACACACGCACACACTCACATTTTGCTTGAACTCAAAGCTACATCAGTTTGAAGCAGTGTCCAGTACAGTAACCTGAAAACAACAACAGATCAAAGAGTGCACTACTTGTAACAGTGACTCTAATAATACCAGCTTGCACCCACGGAAATGTGCTAAATGTGGAAAGGGCAAAAGCTTCCAACCAGATTTTTTGAATCAAAGCTGGCCGACAAGGAAGGGCTTTGTGGCGGTGTATGCTAGGCATGCAAGCTCTCCTAAGCACATTCTTGTCTTGTAGGCCTGAGCAGGTGAGGCTTACAGCAGAATGAGAGCCAGGAAATGCCTGCATCAGGTTCCTTTTCTTTCAGTCGCTCAGTCTAAAGCTACCTTTCTCGGGCTTCAGGACATAGACACCCACCTGGGGAATGCCAAATTGTTCCTGTTGATCTGGAGGGAGCTATAGGGCCATCAGTTGCACCCAGGGCTCTCTGAGAAGACTGATGATAAGTTGTGCCTTGCGGTCAGCTTAAGGACACCGACCTTCAGTACTGACATTCCTAGTTTAAAACTTTCTGACACTCAGAAATTTGGGCATCTGTAAGGAGAGGGGACAGGATAAGAAAGCAGAGATCTGGGAGCCCATAGCTCCAGCCCTGACTTTTGAACTTTAATGTATGGGGTTATTTGAAGGCATCTGGCATTCACTGTCTCTACATGGGACTCCTAGACAGAGGCTATTCAGTCCAGCTGCTGCTGCCTGATTGAAGGTGGCCTGCTTAGGCCAGGTCCAGCTGCCCCTCCCAAAGCTCCTCACATTCTGCTCCTTCTTCTACCCTCCCAAGAGAGATCATTCAGAAGTGCGGTGGCTGCCACTATGCCTGACTTTTCAGTTTTCTTGGATGTCACCTGCAGGCTGCTGTTTCTCCCACTCCAGCAACCTGTCCTTTGCCTCATCAGTGTGCCTCTCAGAACCTGGTACCTTGCCCAGGCCTTACCCCTCTTTCCAGACAGTTTCCTTCACCTCCTACCTACACCTCAGCCTAGTTCCTTCCCAGAGTTACCATCAGCCTCTCAAGGCTATCAAGCTCTTCACCACACCTACCAGGTCCTCCAGGTTGGAGGGTGGGGTCATGGTGCCACCTACCAGGTCCTCCAGGTTGGAGGGTGGGGTCATGGTGCCATGCTTATCAAACCCAGCAGGATAGAAGTCCACTGTGTCATAACTGTTTCTCAGTTGACTTCCTAAGCCACGTGGAAGGCTTGTGGTGTGGGGTTCATTGTGGAGTCAGCATTTGCTTAACATACAATAGGATTACATTACCCATTCGATAAAGGCAATCTCCATGGGGCCCATCTCATTCAATCTGCCTGTGAGATAGGAGGGAGGGGTCCCAGCATCCTGAGTGAGTCCTGGTTTCAGCTGTGGCAGAACAGTCAAATGAGAGGAACCAGAACCAGCAGGACACCCCAGACTGAGGGATGCCCGACTCCTCCTCCCTCCTGCCCTCAGGCTGACACCTGAGGGATAAGAATGGCCTCTCAGCAGGCCACCTTAGGAGCTGTGATTGCAGTTTCAGTTGGGACTTTCCATGATGGTGATAATTACTGCAGAAAGTTGAACTTGGTTCAACAGACAGGTATGAAAGAACCTAATTGAGCAATTGACAACAGGAGTGCTGAACAAAGAAAGCTTGTTGGTGAATGTGAAAGCACAGACTAGAAACCTGGACCACAGACAGACGAGAGAAAGGGGATTCTAGGCAGAGTTGTCCCAGATCCCTTTAGAACAGGAGCTCTGGGCTAGGTGTGACCAGGACCAAGACTTGTCACTCACTGGGGACACACACATACATATACACACAGAGACACAAACACAGACAGACACACACACAGACACACAAATACACACACACAAATACACATACAGACACACACACAGACACACACACAGATACACACAGAATGATACACAAAGACACGCATATATACACATAGACAAATACAGAAACAAGTCTGCTTTCTGGGGTGCTGGGTTAAGGTGCACCGGAGGGTGGGGTGGGGAGGCAGTACAGAGGCACCCTCGAGAAACAGCAGAGACTTAGGTGGCCCAGTGACCGATTAACATCATAGGATAATATAGTCGCAAAAGGAAATAAAAGGAGAGCCCAGTTCACCACTGAGAACCAAGTGATTGCCAAGGACACAGGCAATCGCAAGTATTTAGAGGCAGGGATGAAGATAACTAGATCATAGCACATGCCGTTTAGGGAGCACAGAAGGTTTGGGGCAGTGATGGGATGTATACTGAGTATCCCAGTGTGGCTGCCAAGAGACTGTTTGCTCCTATAATTTCATCAACAGTTGTCTGTGGAGAAGAAGAAGGGGCTGGGTTTCCCAGAAGAAGAAAAAGAAGAAGAAAAAAGTCAAACCAATTCTTTGTGACTAGATGTTTAAAATATTTTTTTCTAAATATTGTAGAATTCTAAGTACTTGTCAACTACATTGTCCCTGCTGTGTGATGACAGTTTATTCTTCCTGTATTTCTGTAACATTGGCTAATCTCAACATGTTCACATATGAAAACAAAACATACTCTTCATAAATAAGTATAATTATTATGTCTCAATCAAAAAGGGGCGGGGGTGTGTGATCCAGAACCCAGACTGTAATTCCAGTCTGCAGACACCTGCTCAGTTTCAGGCCTAGATGGATTCAACTATCTTGGAAGCATGAAGCAAATTTTAAGTCTATTGAAGACTACTTCTGTGGAGACCTGTTATGCAATATGATCTATTACAGACATTTTTCATGCTGGAACTCGCAACACAGGCTGGGACAAACAAGAAGTCACCCATACCCCAACAAGTTACTGTCATTTTCTTAGATCATGAATTTCTTGAATATTCTGGAAAGGCTTATTTATATCACTAGGAAGATATTGACTGGAGAGAGACGGGAGGGGAGTTGATTTACTCTGCAAAAAAAAAAAAAAGATATAGAGATTGTTTAAAATATGAGGTTCAGCAATCAAGCTATATCTTTCAAATTAAGAAGCTTGATGATACGGTAACCCAAATGGTTTATAGCCTTTATATATTAAACAGTGATATTTGGACTGATATTCCCACCTTCATATCCAGCTTTGGAACAAGTTCCTAGGGTCTACATTCTGAAGAAGTTTTAGGACAAAAATAAGTGCTTTTCTTAGTAAGAAATCATTTTTTTTCTTTTCTCTCCTTTAACCCCTTTTCACGCCCTGCCACCTGTTTGAGATCCTACCAGATGATGCAAATTCCTGTCTACGTCTCTCCCAAAAGATGAGGGGAGTTGAGGACAGTTTAGCTAGATTGTAGACTGGCCAGCCTGGTAATTTGCTGCATTAATTTTGCTATCCTAGAAGCCTGGTGAAGGAATAGAAGAAAAAGTGGATGGAGGCCTTCATTCTGACTTTCTTTCTACTAGAGCTTATCAAAGCGTTTCCACACCCCAGGTGGACTGGCATGTCTTTCCCTAACTGCCAGCACAAATGGAACATGCTTGCTCCCTGTTAGGACTTGTTAGGTTTTTTTCTATGAGATTTTTTTTCCCAAAGAGGGAGGGCTAGGGTTTTTAAAGTGCTATACAGATCACGCACTGTCTTTGACTTTGTATTAAAAATCATCAATCAGGCTAACTATAGTCTCTGTCAATCAGCTAGCTTCCCTTCATCTTCTAGTCACTGCTTGGTGGCTGGTCAGAAAGGAGCCTTTCCCTCCCTTCCTCCCCTCCCCTCCCTCCTCTTCCTCTCTCCCTCCTCCTATTCCCCCTTCCTCTCTGACTCCCACTCATCTTCCCATCCCAGGTACAGAATACTAAGTATTTAGGGTCATGGAATGACCTTGTCATTGGGGCCATATTGGTAGCAGTTTGCTAATGAAATGACAAAAGGTCAAGCTGGCTATAGCACAATCTGGCTATAGCAGGGTGAAGGGGAGAGCCTGGCCTTAGAAAGACAAACTTCAGCCTCGATCCTGATTCTTACTGTGGGACTCCGCACACATGGCAAACCTCCACTTAAGAACTGGCAAGAGACTTACCTGTGAGGATGTCCCTTAAGTAGGGAATGCATAGGTGGCAAATGAAAGACAGAGCAATAGAGACTGTGGACATCACCCTGAAGAATGAATGCAGCACTGGAAAGCATTCAAATTATACTAACGAAGGTCAATGGCCAAACTGTGCCTGTTACTGTCACCTCTCACCCCTGCTTTCACACACAGTCTGTCCTAAGTACAACAGCTGCAGCTGGAAAGTCTGTGATCTGAGGCTTGTAGAATTTAGAATTTAGAAGCTGAAGGCTTTCATGATCTGAAGCTCACATTCAGATCTCTGTTCTCTCTTAGCTTCACCCTGAGAAAATGATCTTCTGTATGAAGCTCAGTCTACACACCACTAAACCAAAAGAACCCCAAATACAACAGTGTGGTAGCATTCATGATGGACACCAATGAAATGAGACTCAGAATGCAGGGCTACAGAGACCATTATGCATGAGAAAGTCTGCAGGGTCTTTGGGAGCAAAGAATACCTGAGCAGATACCAAAATTACCCAACCTATATACTTGACAAGAAATGAATTTTGTAAGGAATTCAAAATGCATATAACAATATGAATCCGCCCCACACTTATCTAGTATTTCAGGTGTTTGCACAGCACTGAACATATTACATGCACCTTCAGATAGCCTGCAACGGTCAAGTCATGGAGCAACCAAAAAGCTCCATGGGAGGACTGCCCACAGATCTCAGTGAGGAAAGGAGCACTCTCACAGCCTGAAAAGTCCCCTCGTGTCCTGCAGTTCCTCTGGCCTGAAGGATACCTGCGCTCTCTGGCCAGCCAGAAGTCAGTGCTCTGGCTCCAGTGCAGAGTGGCTGATGGAGACTTTTGTTCTCATCCCAGATGCTGATGAAAAGTGCAATGGCCTAGCTTACTTGTTTGAACCTTGGCCATGTGTACTGTGGCTTGGCAAGGGCTCAGAATTTGGAGTGGTTTAAATAGCAGGTCAGGCAGGGGCCTTCGCAGCCCAGCCTTGTCCTGGAAATTCTTATAACCATTTCCAAGAATAAGAGGAGAAAATAATGACTTCCTCACTGAGGGTGGAGCTGAGGAGTGGAGCCTTGGAGTTAAGAACTTAAATCTTACCCTGATATAGGTAAGTTCTTCACCACATCATTTAATTTTCCATTTGCAAATTTATGATGATGCCAATATAGGTTTTCAAAGAGTTACTGGAGGAGATTTTACACAAAACTCATAGGCATCTTATAGTGATGAGGTGGCCACCTGGAACATGGTATATCACATTCAGTGGTTTTCTTTGTCATCAGAGGAGGAACCAAGACTAAACCAACCTGAAGTACAGATTTGTCCTGAAAACCCAGGAGATAAAACATATAAACAGTCTTGGAGCTCATTGCTGCTATCTATCTAATGAAGAAAACACATTAACCTAAATGGAGATGGAAGTTATTATTAAGGCTCACAGATAAATCACTAGCTGGAGAACATTCCAGAACATTCTATGTCTCAACCCAAATTGATCAAAGCTGTTTTTTCAGAAGAACCTGCTTCTTCAAGGGTTCATGAAGATCCCTTTCTGAAGGGTGAGCCTCTGTCATGATGGGCTCCCTAATCACATGGGAACCTGAAAATGAAGTTTGGATCCTGGCTAACTCAAGAAGGTTAAGGAGATCAACAGTAAAAAACCAATGGGTCCTTTCCATTTAGTAGGAGTTATTCAAACTATGAATGAACTATGAGTTAGTAAAACTAGATATGATGCTTTGCCACCTGGTAAGAAGACAGGAGACTGGAGTTTGCTGATGTGTGCAAGAACAGTACTGGGGGAAGAGCCTGCACTGCACACTCCAGGGTGGGAAGTTGCTGGTCTGGAGTAGATAACAGTGGGACTGTCCTCTAGTATCTGAGAAAAGGGAATCAGGTACAATCAGACGCAGTTCACTGGGCATGCTTAGTGCCTCCCTCGATATCATGGCAATCAGTAAAGCCATTGAGATCTATCGACATCTGGCTTGTTAGGAACCTATCATAGGATTGAGATGGGAGAACAAGGCCACCTCACATCTGTTCAAGATAAGGGAGGTCTGCGGATAGCATGGGTAGTGTCAGGATTACAGAAGAGAAAGGAGTGAACCTCTGGGGTCTGTGGGATGAAGAGGGGCTCTGACATTTGGCCTGTGGCTCTATGGGACTATGTTAGAAGAGTTCTATAGCTATGGGGAGGGTCTCCAGTCCTCATCCCTGTCCTAAGTTCTGGTCTTAGGCTGCCACAGGAAATTTCCCTAGTAGAGTCAACAGCAAAGGTGTCATTGGAGAAGACACTTTGCTTCTTGTTCACCATCTGAGGAGTCCCACTGCACCTGAAGCCAGCTCTAATCCATGGTGTGTCTTATACTTAGCTTCAAATATTTGCAAGAACCCACAAGCTAACACTCTTAGGGAAAGAAACACTCGCATACTCTCATTTCAACAAGGAACTATGACAGCCCCTTTCTCCAGTTCCTTCCTGGAATCATATTCTTTCCCATTCCATCCTTCAGTGTAAAATAGAGTTGGGTTTTGCTGTTGATGCTTTAGTGGATAAGATAGCCTAGCCCCGGAAACATTAGACCATGTTTGTCAGGACCACATCATCCACAGTAGCTCCTACAAGACTCAACTCCCCAGCCCATGTTCTCACCTAGGTTGCCTATTTCCCAAACTTGGCTCTCCCTCCTGGCCATCTGCTTGAGGGGCTGCAAAGTGAGGTGTTCTCTGTGGCAGCAGATGGAAGTCAGTCATAGAGTATGAACCAAATGGCACCACACTGGGGGCAGAAATGTTCTCAGACTGAAAATAGCTTCCTTTTATGCTACAAGTGACATGTGGAGGGGAAGAAAGCCAACCCATTAACTGAGTGGCTGTATTTGTTTCTCCAAACACTGAACTCCTCTATCATGTGCATCATCACCCAGCAAGAGACTATGTCAAAGACTATGACTCTGCTAAAGTCAGATCCAAGCTTTCTGCTCCTGGCTTGTCTGTCCATAATCTCTTCTGTCCTGCTGTGGAAAATGAAGGAAGGCAGAGGCTTGTGAAAACAGAATCTGCTTGAGAGCCAGATGGTAGGCGCTGAAGGGGAGACTTGAATAGGGGAACTTGCCCCCCTGCTTTGGGGACCTGCTGCCTGGCACAGGCTGGGTTTGGCTTGGAAAGGGACAGAGCTATGATTGTACACATGAGAGGACCATCAAAACACCATGAGATCATTACAACCATCCATCACCTTCACTTCCTGCAAGGTCTCTGAGGTGGTGACCCTAAGGAGCAGCAGCAGAGAGAGGCATGCGTGTTAGTAAAAGACTGTTCTAAGGGATCGAGAGATCTGACTCTGGGCAAAACATTGAGGATGTTGAAAAAAATGCATCAACTGAAGACTCCTATGCAGCCAGGCATCTGTGTATAGGGACCTCCATAGTTTCTGTCCTAACTGGAACATCCATCAAAGCCAATGGAGATACCATAACTTCAGTTACGATTAGATTCCATCCAGGTAAGACTGGAACATGTCAGTACACTTTCATTTCCTCCCAACTTGTAGATGAAGCAATCCCATCAGTCAACTAGGGTCTCAAGTATCAATAGCCAAGGAGGGAAGGAAAAGTGTCCATGCCATTCTTTGAGCACCCAATGACAGCTGGAAGCCACCCCTACTATGGTAGTCTCTACAAAGTTCAAGAGCCTCCAAGAATTTCTGACATGTACATCTTTGTAATCCCAAGAGAAGGCAGAAAGGCGCAGCTGGAGACTGTTTTAAGAATTTGCTACCCAGAGTTCTCTCTCCCGAGTAAAGCTCCACGCTCCATCTCCTGTCAACCCGAGCTTTGTAGTGTTGACTCATGGGCACATCTAAGTGATCCAAAAAAAGTGAGGAGACCTAAAGGATATGTACATCAACCTTGACCCCATCTCCACTTCACACATTTTCCTACCTTACACCTCAAGTAGGAGCCTGGCATTCTTTCTTCCTGAACAAAACTTTTCAACTTTTCTCTTGACGACTTCTTGGGTCTGATCCCATATTTGAAATACATGGTTGAATATATTAAACAAACAAACTAACTAACTAACTAACAAAACTCAATGAAGGCAAAGCATCCAAGCCAGTATCCTTGCCCTTGTATACCTCTTTAACATAAACCTCTTCCTCAGTGCAAATACTCTCATGCTTCTCTCCTACTGGAGTCTTCTAACCTCATGGCTCTTAATTATATAAGGGTCATAATTTCTCATCATGATCCTTCAACCTGATCTCTGTTTGTCTTTCTGGTCACTGACAACATTGGCATATGAAACTTTGAGGAATAAAATAAAACAGGAATTAAAGTTTGTGACTACAATAAGCCAGTGAGAATGGAGATTTCCATGTGCCATCCTGAGTGTGAGCCATCACAATCCTTATCCCATGCTGTCAGGGGCTGCCTCAGTAAGAGCTTAGCTGCTCCAATGGAGAATGGAGATCATGAACACCATCTCTAAATCCTCAATATCTAAATTCTACCATGCCTTTCTTAACAAGTTATTCTGCAAACTAGAAAGTGAATTTTTATTTTTAATATATCCAGGCTCACAACTGGACAATGTACATAGAGTAAGAGACTTTGGAGCACTCAGCCCTAAATGGGATGTCTTTATCAAACCCTTCCCTGAAAGGTCAGTGGTCTATGTGGAAGAGAAGGTGTAGAAATTGTAAGAGGCAGAGGTGGTGGATGACTCCAAGGAAAGAACATCATGCAGATACAACAGGACTGATGCACGTATGAACACACAGAGAGTGTGACAGCAAACACAAGACCTGCACAGGTACAAACCAGACAAGATCCTCGCACTGAAAGGAGGAAGTAGACATAAAGTCCTACCCCTAGCCAAAAAGCTATTTGCAATTGAATCCTACTGGGTAGGGGAAAACTGGTTTTCTCCAGTGGAGTGTCATTGGTATATCATATGCTACACTGAGGCAGGCACGATGCTAAGAAGTAGTTGGTCAACACAAAATGGACTCCACATCTTTTGTGCATTTTTAGTCTGATTGTTTTTTGGTGTCTTAATGGTTTTCTTGTTTTTTAGTTTGTTTGTATTGATTTTTATTTTTATCTTTTGTTTTGAGAAAGAGAGAGAACATGAAATTGGGTAAGTAGGGTGGTAGGGAGGATCTTAGGGGAACTGGGGAAGGGGGTAAAATATCAAAATAAATTGTATAAAAATTATTTTAAAAATTTCTTGGTTACTCTGATAGTAAAACTGGATAAAGACTCAACAAAAGCAAGAAAAAATAAATTTAGGTCAATTCTGTAATGAACATAGATATAAATTCTCAATATAGTACTTATAACCTGAACTGAGCAAAACATTAAAAAGAGCATGTGCCATGATCAAGTTTAGCTTCAATGCAAAGATAGCTCAACACATATAAAACAATCCCTTTATAACATCATACAAACTCATGAACAGAAATCACCTGACTTCAATAGATGCAGAGAAGTCCTTTGCAACAATAAAATATCCCTTCATGATAAGAGCTCTGAAGAATCAAATAAGAGAAGACTTTATCTTAACATAATGAAAGCTACATACAACAAATCTATAGGTAGTGTCATACTAAAAGGATAAACTATCAAAGCATTTCCACTAACATCAGAAACAAGACATAGGATGCCCATTTCCACATTTTCACTCAGTTTGTAGCACTTGAAGTCTTAGCCCATGTAAGCAGAGAAGAAAGGGAAATAAAGGTGATACAAATTGAAAAGGAAGAAGTTAAAGCATCCTTATTTGTACATGACATGGTCCTATACATGAAAGACCATAAAGACACCATCAGAAAACATTTATAAATAATCAATGTTTTTTTACAAAGTAGCAGAATACAAAATCATCATACACAAGTCAGTAGCTTCTCTATATACCAATAACAAAGTCTCCAAACTAGAAACCATTGAAAAAAATCCCATTCATAATGGCCTCCATAAAATACCTTGGAATAAACCAACCAAGAAAGTGAAAGATCTTCACAATGAAAACTTTAGAACACTGGAGAAGATTCTATAAGAAGAAAACACTCATGCTCACAAATTGGCAGAATTAATATTATAGAAATGGATATATAAGACATTCCATAAATTTAAAGCAATCCACATCAAAATTCTAATGAAAAATTTCACAGAAATATAAAGAAAAAAAAAACACTTGAATTCATATAGAATCAAACTATTCCAAATGCTCAAAGCAATCCTCAGGAAAACTGTTGAGGGCGCCATCAGGACAGGTGTCAAGTTACACAGAATCACAGTAACAAAACAACATGGCTCTGGCACAGAAACAGACAATGTGTAAACCAGATCAGTGGAACAGAAGAACCAAATCTAAAGCCACACATCTACAGCCACCTGGATTGTTATACATATACCAAAAACAAACAATGCAATGAAGAAAGCCTCTTCAACAAATGATGCTTGGAAAATGGATTGTCATAGATAAAGATGAAACTCTGAAATTACTATAGGAAATTATAAGCAAAATACTTCAAGATACAGGCATATCTAGGTGTAAGTAAGGGTTTTCTTTTCTTTTCTTTTTGTTTTTGTTTTTTTTTTTTAAATTTGGTTGTGTGTTTGTTTTTCTTTTTGTTTTTGTTTTGTTTTGTTTTCATGATAGGGTTACTCTGTGTAGCACCAGCTGTCCTGGACTCACTTTGTAGATTCGGCTGGCCTCCAACTCACTGTATCCCAAGTACTGGGAATAAAGGTATGTGCTGCTGGGCGTGGTGGCACACAACTTTAATCCCAGCACTTGGGAGGCAGAGGCAGATTTCTGAGTTTGAGGCCAGCCTGGTCTACATAGAGAGTTCCAGGACAGCCAGGGCTATACAGAGAAACCCTGTCTCAAAAAACAAACAAACAAACAACAACAACAACAAAGGTATGTGCCATCTCAGCTGGGTTTTTTTTGTTTGTGTGTGTTTATTTTTTGGTGACAGTTTTCTGAATGGTCTCCAGCAGTGCAGGGAACGGAAAGAACTAACAAAGCAGAAACATTTTCAGTGCAGGTTAAAGAGCTTCTGCACAGCAAAGAAATAGATTGAGGGAAGAGACAGCTTAAAAAGCAGGAGAAAATCTCTGCTACCCATAATCTGATTGGTTCTAGTATATACAAAGAACTCATAAAAGCTAACTATCAAGGGAACAAACAACACAATGGGTATGCTGGTTTGAATGAGAATGGTTCATATGTCTGAATGCTTAGTCACCAGTTGATGGACTGTTTGGGAAGAATTAGGAGGTATGACCTTGTTGGAGGAGATATGTCATTTTCTTAGTTACGATTTCCATTGCTATGAAGAGGCACCATGACCATGGCAACTCTTATAAAGAAAAACCCTTCATTGGGGCTGGCTTACAGTTTCAGAGGTTCAGTCAATTACCATCATGGTGGGAGGCATGGCAGGGTGCAGGCAGACATGGTGCTGAAGATGGACCTGAGAGACTTCTAGATCTTGATCTGACGGCAGCCAGGAGGCTAGAATTCCATTCTAGGTAGAGCTTGAGCATAGGAGATCTCAAAGGCTGCCCGCCACAGTAACACACTCACTCCAACAAGACCATACCTATTCCAACAAGGCCACACCTTCTAATAGGGCCAGTTCCTATGGGCCAAGCATTCAAACACATTAATCTGTGGACAAACTTATTCAAACCACTATATTCACCCTTTTTAGGGGGTGGACTTTGAGGTGCCAAAAGCCCACATCATGCCTAGTCTCTCTCTCTATGTGTCTCTCTCTGTGTCTCTGTCTCTGTCTCTGTCTCTTTCTCTCTCTCTCTCTCTCTCTCTCTCTCTCTCTCTCTCTCTGTCTCTGCCTACTGCCTGGGAATCATTATGTAAAGTTCTTAGCTACTGTTCTATCACCATGCCTGTCTGTTTTCTGCCATAATGATAATAATTTAACCCTCTGAAACTAAGCAAGCCCCCAGTTAAATGCTTTTCTTTAAGGGTTGCCTTGGTCATGGGGGTCTCTTCACAGCACCAGAGCACTAAGACTAATTGAGCTAATGAAATGCATGGGTAGTTCTCAAAGGATAAGGTACACATGGCCAATAAATATATAAGTGGTGTCTAACATCACTCCGTCAGAGAAAAGAAAATTAATACCGTGTCTAGATCTTATCTTACTCCCATCAAAATGGCAACAAATGCTGATGAGAATGTACAGAAATAAAAATCCTTATTCATTGCTGGTAGGAATGCAAACTTGGGTAGTCACTATGGAAATCAGTATAGATCATCCGCAAAAAAACGTAAAAATAGAACTATCATATAACCCAGCTATGCCACTCTTGGATATACATCAAAGGAACAAACACATACACACACACATACACACACATGATAGAAACAGAGATATACATAGAGAGAGAGGCAGAAATACAGAGAGAGATAAAATAGAGAGACAAAGAGACAGAGACAGGAGAGAGAGAGAGAGAGAGAGAGAGAACAGTTTAGTAATAGAAATCATGTCATTTTCTGGGCAACGAATACAACAGGAGATCATAATGTTAAGTGAAATAAGTCAGGTTCTGAAAGACAAACAGCACACATGCTTTCACTCATTCATGTGTCCTAGGTTTATTTTATAGAGACATAAAATCTTTTATGTGTCTGTAATGAGAGTACGCATGAAACCGTCTCAAGGAATGAAGGAGACCACCAGGAGTGGGTATGCTGGGGGGGGGGGGGGGAGTGTGGCAGCTGAATATGGTTAAAGTACATGACATACTTGCATGGAATGTGTTTAATGAAACACAATGCACAATTTACAATGAATGCATGCCAAATATATATATATATATAAAATAGCTAATATTAATTAATTTATTAGTTAATTCTCAGCAGCCAGCACAGAACCTGCTAATATATATATATATATATATATATATATATATATATATATATAATAGTTAATATTAATTAATTTATTAGTTAATTCTCAGCAGCCAGCACAGAACCTGCTACTTGAACATTACTTTCTTATCACTGCTTTCTCAAAGACTTCACATATTTTCATGACCTTGGAGTCTATGTCTTCTCCTCTACATTCCACAGTAGATATTTTGGGGCTTTCAGTGTGTTTGAACTTCAGCACTACCTTGAGAAACGGGCACTAATTACAATAAAATGAGAATATCCAAAAAAAAATTTTAGCATTCATCAAATGACAAGTTGTCCTGAGTGTTCCCCTGTTTATGTTCCTTAGCCCAGTTGGCTAAGGACTGTTATCTGATCATTATACAGCTGATAAAACTGAGGCTGGAAACGGGTGGGGAATTAAACTAAAGTTCCCTTGCTCCTAAATCCTCAGGAATCAAGTCTAGTTGCAGCTGGTTTTACTAATTATTACCAACCTATTCTACAGATAAAGAAATTGAGGCTTAGAAAGTTTAGAGGGTGTCTCAGAGTCGCATAGCTAGTAAGTAGCTAAGCCTGCCCTCTCTATTCACTCCCACTCCCTTTATCAGGTGGGCCTGCCTATGGTTCGGGGTATCTGGGGTTAGGGAACTTGACCTATGGGAGCAGCGTCCTAAGGTCAGAAGATCCCAGGAAAACAAACATGCCAGAATAGAAAGCCTGCACTGTGCCACTAGCACTCTGGAAGTGTATGCCGGCCAGAGAAATCCTCGGCTCTGCCTGCATCGGGTTTTGCAGTTGGAAAGACAAGTGGCTCACAGTATTTATAAGGAACAGAATGCCCACTTTCCTCTGGCCAGTGTGAGCAGCTAAACTACCATGGGATACCACTGCCCAGGAGAATTCCAGATTAAACAGAGGAAAGCCAGTCTGGGAACAGACACAGCCAGAAGCAGGGTATACTGCTTTTGTACAGTTCCACACAATTCCAGGAAAGCTCTGCACAGAGGCCAAGAAAAGAGGATTAACAATGGGTGAGAAAAACCCAGATGAGCTTTGCTCTTTCCCACTCAGGCTGCTGGGCAGTTTGGGATGTCTTTAGCTTAATTCTGAAGACATCGGAGGAAACCCATCTAAACCCAGACTACCTGAATGAAGATAAGATGCAAAATATTTCAACTTAAGTTTCCCTCAGTATAAATAAGAAATTTATCTCTCAAAGGCTTTCATAAACTCCAAATGATATTATAAATGTGCATGCCCTAGGTTAGTCTCTCAGTCACTTTCCTTCTCCCTAAGACAGATCCTTCTCTTCCTTATGATAATGAGATTCGCTGAGAAAAATCTAGCTCTCCTTATAAATGGTGCATCTCCTCAGCCTCTACTCATGAATGCTCAAAAGAGTAAGGAGGGCATGCCCAGGCTGTGCTGCCAGCTGTCTTAGTGGATACTAATTTGAGGAAATGTACCAGAGTTCTTACTCCAGGTCACATCCTGCCTTAACCCAGGCATAAATGGGTGTGACAAGATCCCAGATGAAAAGCAACTTCTGAGTTGCAGCCACTGGCCTCCTGCTTAAAGCAAATATATGCAAGCCAAACCAACCAGACATACTGGAGCATCTTGAAGAAAGTGTTTAGCCCTCAAATGGGACCCAGATCCGTCATGAGTTAAAAAGATCTCCTGGCTGTATGGCTCCAGATTTCAACTCTTCCCATGTGCCTCTCCACAGCTTCCTGAGATCCTAACCACAGTGACAGCCATGGCATCTAGGCAAAAAGGGAAATGGGTGAGGCTGCTTGAAGAATTATATAAGCCTCCATTTTTTAAACAGGAGTGTGTATTTTGGGAAAGAACTGGCTGGGTGAGTAGTTTAGCAGTCTTTCAGGATAGCCTGTGGGAAGTTGTAAAACAGCATCCTTTCTGCATCTTTGGGAAGTTGGGTTATCTGACACCACCAAAGAGGAATGAAGATACCCAGGCCTGGTTGGACCAACAAAGGAGAGTACCTTATGACAGAACAATGTGTACTGAGGTGAATCCTTCCTAAGTTATGACCAGGCTCCTGAATGCATGCTAGGAAGAGAGGTGTTTGTAAACCATTCCCCTGTCTGGCTCTCCATAGACAAATCCTTTCATTAGCCTCCATGTTTCCATCCAAGAGACAAAACTGATCAAGAATGACAAAGGCCTGGCTTCTGCATTCTTTTCTCATGTTAGACATTACTAATCAATCACAGATCTCATTTTCTGTGAATCTCACATTGAATTCTTTATACAAGACTCCCTAAAAGCACCAACAATAGTCAAGTGGGAGATGATCTGCAGTAAGATACCTCTTCATGTTCTCTTTAATCAAACAAACAGCATACCAGCTTCTGTTTGCATTGTGAGGTTAACCTGTTGAGCTCTAAACATTCCAATATGGCCAAGGGCTCTCTGTAGCTTAGTATGCAAGGATTCTGTTTAGCTGGAGAGTGGAACATTCATATCTGGTTGGAGCAAATCACAAGCACTTTAAAATCTAGAGCAAACAATAGTACCTTCACTCAACACACCCATAATCATCCCGGTCTTCTAGGAGTACATGACTGAGTTTGCCTTTCTCAGCCCTCTTTGAAGTTGGATGTGGAACTGTGTTTTGATCTGGCCAGTGACGTGTGAGCAGAAGGTCAGCATGTAATCCGGCATGTTTGCCCTCTACCCTGGTGACCATGGTAAGTACATGCTAAGATGCAACTTCTGGCTAGTAAGTGTGATGGGCATTTCCTCATTAATGTCCATGTTGAGCATGATCATAAGCATGAAATAAGACCTGTTTTGTGTTGGGTAACTGAGAGCTGGGGATTGATTGCCCCTTTAGCATTGCTTGCTGAACCTGAGTCCTACAACCAGCCTTTCTTTTGATCCTATCAACAGCCTTCTGCAAAGGGGAGACACGTAACTGCTCACATTCTATAAATAACATTCATGTATGCATAATGTATACAAATGATATCTAAATAGTGCCTAAAAGTAAAGTGCTTAGCTAGCCAATTAATCATAACAAGGGATTTATATGCTCTAGTCATGTAATTTTCACAAGAGATGGGATGTATCAGCAAGGCCTCACTGAAGATTAAAAGCTGACTCAACAGCAAACTCACTTCTATGATAAGCAAATACATTTATTTAAAAATAAAGCCATAATTTACCACTGGAGCCCCACACCCTTTGCAGCAGTCACCCAAATCCTGAGATCCAGCCACACCCTAGCCCTGAATGTTCCCATCACCTTCTCTGCCCCTACTCAAGCCTTATTTATGGAAATCCTTTCTTCTGAAAGCAGTGTGCACTTACTTAAACCATTCTCTCCAGTCCTATTCTCTCAAACGACAAGATACTACACATTCCATGACAGCCTTCCCAATAGACTTCCATAGCCCTCCAAGTATATATAATAATTATTATTATTAATTCAGGCAGTGTTATAATTTCAACTCCTTCTAACACAATGGCTTTCCATGTCTACTTCCACATAAATAGCCTTATTACACAATCTTTACTGTGAGCCAACCCCATTATTTTCCACAAGCAGGCAGAGTACATAGTACACACACAAAAACATAATAGATTTCTCTACCTTTTCATCTGGCATATAAATATGTCAGCAATGAAATAGTGAGAGGAAACTACCTCTTTGACTCTGCCTTGGAGGAAAACAAGCAGACAGTTCCTACTCACAGGGACCAACTGCTCACCTGGTACATACTCATTGCTGAGCTCTGGGTTGCACAGAAAGGAAGTTCCTCACCTAACTCCATCACTCTACCCATACCATGGACTGACCTGAGGCCCATCAACCCCTACCACTCATAAATTCAAGAGGAGACTTCAAATCCAACTGGAGAGGAAGGCTAGGATGCTAGAAAAACAAGAACATCCCTATGTCAGGGGGAGCTTTGAAAGCTCTCAAAAAAGAAACTTGTGAGAGCTGGAGAAATCAGAGAAGGCTTCCAAGAGGAGGAGATACAGCTTTACCTGGGCCAGGAAAGGTAGCTTGTACAAGTAAGACTTATAAATAGGACTGGAGCAGCAATAGCCCAGAGAGGAGGAAAGAGGCATACACATAGAGCTAGCTCAGCCTTAAAAGAGACCATCTCTGGCTTTGTACCACAAAACCCCTGCAAAGGGTCTGTTGGAGAAAGTCAGTGTCTCTCAACTCACTTGGATTTGAAGCATAAATTCCAGTGTGGGGGAATGTTGGAAAGAGGGCACCGGCAATGGAGTCATCCCAGGAAAAGTATTTATTCTCGCCTTTCCTCGGCCAAGGAAAGTTTCTGCTCTGGAAAAAGCACCTCACCGCACACTAAGCTGTATGGAGAAAGCTAAAATAGAAATAAAGAAGCAGTTCTGATGGCCTCTAATCCTACCTTTAACTCTACTGCTCTCAGGGCAAAAGATACAGGAATCTTGCCCTTCCTTAACAAAGAAGCATATTTCTTTAGGTTTCCAAACAATATCCTGCTTTAAAAAACAAACAAACAAACAAGCAAACAAACAAACAAACAAAAAAGGTGTTTGATTCTCTTTATTTAAAAGGATCTGGTTTGAACTCTTTAACTGGAAGATTTCTATCTCAACTTTACATTTTTTTAAACTAAGAGACAATAGAGAAGGTAGCTGAGAAGAGAGGACCAAGGGAGGGAGGGAGGGAGGGAGGGAGGGAGGGAGGGAGAAAGGGAGGGAGGGAGGGAGGGAGGGAGGGACAAAGAGGAGGAGAAGGAGGGAGAGATGAAGTTAGAAGGGACAGGGAAGGATGGGGTGAGGGGAGAGCATCTACCCAGAATCTGGTGGACCAAGTAACCTTATTTCATCCACATGGCCAAGCTATTTGGAACCCACTTCCCATCTCATCTTTATAAGTAGACATTTTGAAACAAGTCATGGTCTGCTTTTGTAGTTATATGCTCTTAAAGGGCAGGGGTCACAGTCACTGATTATACCTACTAAGGAGGACACACCAAACCAGAAGCAGATGTCAGAAATCTGTTCCTGGTAAAGGAGCCTCAGTGTAGAGAGAAGGTCTCCCCAGAAGAGACCAACCTGGATGCCTCCTGAGATGGCTTTTATTGTCAGCTTGACTGGACCTGGAATCACCTTGGGGTGTGTAGCTGTGGGTGTACATGTGAGGGTTTTTCTAGAGAGGTTTACAGGAAGAGGAATGACCTGCCCCCTGTCTCCACAGCACCATTCCCTGAGCTGCAGTCCTGGGTTGACTAGGAAGGGATAAAAGGGAAAGTGAGGTGATTGTCAATATTCATGCTTCTCTGCTTCCTGACTGTGCATTCGTGTTGGCTCACGCTCCCACCCCTACTTCCCTCGCAGTGATGAGCTGTATCCCTTTGTAGAGCACAGGCCAAAGTCGGTGTGCATTCCATGAGTTACTTTTGCCCTGCATTTTGTCACAACAATCAGAAGGGTAACTGATACCTCCTGTTCCTCATAGTTTATGGAGTCACTGAACACCTTTGTCCGTGTTCACAAAATGTACTGCTTCAGTCCAGGCCTAGGTCAAAATTGTTAAGTCTATCACTCAAAGCTGCCTTTTAGAAAATGAAGCAAAAACACAAAACAAAACAAAACAAAACAAAACAAAAAAACCCACCACCACCAAAAACAAATTTAAAAGGTGCCCATGGTTGGGAGAGGGAGAAAGAAACTGCTTCTGACATTAAAAACCATAGTAACATCACCACAATCCGGAAACAAGAATAAACTCAGCAATGAATCTCATTCACAGCCTCAACCGATATTCAGAATACACGTCCTTGAAGAAACAAAGAAGCAGAGATGAAGTCACAAACAGTAGCTTCTATACCATAGAGGGGAGGGACCACGTCAAGGTGTAAGTAAATGAAAGTGTAGCATGGAATTTAGCTCTGCCCTGGGAGGAAAAGGCAATTCAATTAACTTTGAGGAAAATACAGATTTCAAGTGTGCAGTCCCCAAAAGTCATGCATTCCCCTCCACCCACTGTTGTGTACTGTGAGGCTAAGATGCCTCGTCTGCACATGCCCAGAGCACACCTATCCTTCAAGAGCCACCTGAAGACCCTGAGAGGGAATGGCACCTGCTAAAGCAGCTACGTGTTCTTCTGAGAGCCCTGGGGAGTAGAGGGCAGACAGAGGAGGTCTCTAGGAAGTGGTGGAGTGGAGCTGGGAGTCAAGGAACAATAGGAGACCGTCAGGGAAACCTGGAACTTAGAGAGGGTCTTCTGAGACAAAGGAGTCTGGCCAGTGCCTCATCCCAGCTGTAGCAGAGAAAGATCTGCAGGGGACCAGGCTTAGCTGAGGACAGCAGCTAGGCTGGGGAGTTATAGCCAGTCACAAGCCAGCAAGTCTGGACTTTACCCTGAGATGGTAGGAGGGGTTGGCTCAGCTTTGACCAATAAACCTTGGCTGCTGGCGGCTCTGAAGCTGGAGTTGGAGAGAGGCCAGGTAATGGAAGGGGCTCTTCTGCCCTATGAAGCCCAGACGCTAAAGGGTTTTAAAAGCCAACCAAATGCACTGCTCATAGGTTCCCTTCATTTCCAAGGAACCGCTGCATGAATAGAAGCAAAACTAACCATTCTCTGAGGAAGGGAACAGACAGGGGTGCCATGGAGCCTGTCCATTGCAGTTTGGTGTGACTCTGGGGTAGAGACGTCCCTTTTCAGTCCAAAGATTGAGTAGCCTTGATTGCCACTCAAGATCACCCCCCACTCCCCCGCCATTCCCTCTTCCAACACAGCATCTGAACCTTTAAAGATACAGCGCTGTGGTCATTGCTTGGCCTCTGCTGTGTTTATGAACGCTTTCATTCCAGCATTTTCCCAGCCTAATAAATTAGGCCTAATGAGTTGCTTTCCTGGTGCATTAAAAAGGACATGACTGCATGTTTTTCATAAACATGTTTAACCGTAAATCTGCTTCGTCTGATCAGTGAGCCAATTCTGCCTGCAGAAAAATATGAGATTCTTCCAACAGAGCTTAAAATATCAAATGTCCCTGCAAGTGACAGTAATAAGAGCAATGACAAAAGCCACTCCCCTTTTCTAATGTTGTTAATTTGCCTCATGCTTTGCACCCTGTAGCCTTAGCACTTGTCCCCACAGCAAGCCCATGTACAGGTGACACTAAGTCTGCTCTGCAGGTCAGAGGCCGGAGTCTCAGCCAGGATGAGGGACCGTGCAGTTGACTGACAACACAACACATTTTAGTCTCAAGATTATCTCCAAACTCCTTGCTCTTGTACACCAGCTTGTGATACAAACAGGAGACTCTGCTGGCTAATTTTAGTGGTCATATTTGTTGGATTGAAAAAATGCCGAAAGCATTAATGAGCATACCTGGGTATCTTTGAATATATCTGTGAGGACATTTCCATACAGAATTAACTGAGGAGGGAAGATCCACCCTGCATGTGGTTAGTACCATCCCATGGGCTAGGGTCCCTGACTAAATAAAATCCAGATGTGGAAAAAGGCCAGTTGAGCATAGGCATTCTCTTGTCTCTGCTTCCTGAACCACAGAAATGTGTATAAGCAGCATCTGCAAGCTCCTACTTCCATGCCTTCACCAGCATGTTGGACTTAACCTCCTCAAAACTTGAGCTAAAATAGATCCTTATTCACTTAAGTTGCTCCTTGCCAGGAATATGCTTACATTGGTGAGAACAGTAACTCATACAGGAAAGGGTTAAAGAGGAATCTACAAAAAGGACTATTTGAAAAAAAAAAAGTTTCTATTTGAAACTTGCCTCACACGAACATGCAAAGTGTTTAAGTAGTTCCTATATGCTGTGCTATGCAGGTAACCAGAACACTCTCCTCGTGGTGGATTTGCCAAGACTGACCACCAAAATCTAAGGTTAGAACTGTCGTTGGACTCACAGTAAAAATGTACTGCTGTGAGCCTGACCACAGAATGCAGGGTACCAGGCACTGAACAAACACTACTGGCCAAATTATGCCAGAGAAATCTAGGTGTTCGTGGGCCATGTTTGGGCTCGTGGTCTCAGTCTCCAGAGTCATTATTTCCTTGACCATATTCAAAGACCATGCCCCAACTTAGCCTCCAGGGCTGTGGACTAAGATTCCTGTAGTGTATCAGTCACATTGAACAAATCCCGCCTTCCTAAAGAATGAGAGCTCTGATAGTCGGCAAGCTCTATGATGGACACAGATGGTGTTCACTCGGGGTTAGGCAGCTGTTCATCCTTCAAAGCTACCCCAGTAGGGCTCCTAACCCACCCGACACAGACTTCTATTACAGGATTCTTCACATTGAATTGTATCTGTTTCCTGTCCCACTTTTTACTAGAATTAAGAGAAAAGGTTTTATGCTAAGATTGTGACACCCACTACAAGGCCTACAATGTGATATATTATTTTAAACAGGTTTAGTAAGTCAAGCATGATGACATCTGAGTTGTTGCTTGGTGGATAGTGAGGGAATGGACAGAAGGTTGAACAGGCAAGGAGAGAGGTGAGCATAATTGAAAATGTAGTTGGATGGGTGACCAGAGAAATGGGAGGAGTTATGATGGGTGGAAAATGGATAGAAGGAAGGAAGAAAGGGAGAAAGGAGAAAGGGAGAGAGGAGAGGAGGGAGGGAAAGAGGGAAGGGGGAGGGAGGGGAAATAAAATTTGGTTAGTGGAGAGATTAGTGGGTGGTTAGATGGACAAAGAGCAGACAAGATCTCCAGAAGCCAAGTCACTGAGTCATTTTAAGCATAAGTTTTAAAGGCTGAGATGACTCAAGAAAGAGAATTGGCGGTTGTTTTTCAACCCAAAGCTAATCTTACCCAAATCAAAATGGAAAATAATTTTAAGCTATTTTATTTAAGCTATATTATTTATTTCAGTTGTATTATTAAAGTTGGTCTCAACAATGTCACAGTGTTGTATATCACATGACTATTAAAAAACAAACGGGAGTTAGAGTGTAGCTCAGCCTTTCTAGAATATTCAACGCTAAAGTTTGATCCAACCTCCTTCCTTGCAACCCCCCCAAAAATGAAGAAAAGCAAAAACAGTTCATCCGATTGTAGGGCACAAAGTTCTCCGAATCCCTAGCCAGATCCTCAGCACTTAGACAGAGGGCAGTCATATAAACTAATTTCCCCCCACAACAATTCCATAAGAAACTTCAGTCTAAATAGTCAATGGGTCATTGGGTTTCCTTCTAATTGACTGAAGAAATATTCAGCAGCATTTCTTTCTCAGAGTGGTTAAAATGCTGACTATATGACAGGAATACTTCCTCCCTGAAATTAAATACCATTTTTTCAGGATTTTTCAATGACCACATATTCAGTGGAGGCAGAATAATGGATTCAACCTTTCCCTTACTGCTGGGTGTTTGGGAATTTCCAAGGTTTCGTTATTATGATCATCATTTGATTAAAAATATGCTGTAGATGAAACTTTGTGTTCTTCATTGGGAACTTCTAAAACATGACATCCAAGGGTCTGGTGAGATGGCTCAGAAGTTAAGAGCACTTGCTGCTCTTACAGAGTACCTGCGTTTGGTCCTTAGCACCCAAAGAGGTGGCTCACAACTTCCTGTAACTCTAGCTCCAGGGAATCTGACACTCTCTTCTGATCTCCTCAGGTACCTATACTCACTTGCACACACAAACACACATAGACACTCACACACATTTACGCATAATTAAAAGTAAATATTTTTAAATGCATTGGATACACTTAAAATTAAAGTCTAAGAAGTGACATTGCTGCCTTGCTAGCTAGCATGCTCATTCACAAAATTTCCCGCTACCATTATCTGACTTGCTCAATTCACACATAGCTATAGGTGAGACACTGAAAACACTTCACTATTTTGCCCCTCACATATATCACTGGCATCTCATTGCATTTCTCTGCAGTTTGAAGAACGGCTTGTGTTGACAATCAAGTGCATCAGCTAGTAAGTTGATTCTCATCGCTAGCATGCATCTCTAACTTGCTGCGGATCGCCCAGTTCTGCTGCTCATCTTGCGGATGTCTTCCTGTGCCTCCTTTCATTTCGGCCTGATGGTGCTTCATTTATAGAACTGGCTTTCTTTCATACAGACTCCATAACAGATGCTTTCAAAAAGTCTCTCCCGTTCCCTGGGAGGATTCTGTTATGTGCTTTCTGTGTCTGTTCAATGTTCACGCTATGGCTAGCTTTCCTGTTGCATAACATGCACACAGCTCAGGGCCTGGTTTTTTCTTATTTCTTACTCTTGGGGATACCACTCTACTCATGACTTGTTTTTCATGGCCATGGTGTAGACAAATACTTCTCCCCACTGCTGCCTCTGTGGATGCTGTTAGAATTCTGCCTATAGACCTAGAGTGGGGTGGGAGGCTGATTTTGATCAGCAACTTAATTGGATTAAGGGACACCTAGGGCACTAGTGATGCACAGCTGTGAATGTGCTATTAGGGTGTTTCCAGAGAGGATTTCATTGGAGGAGAAAGAATGTAGTAGCCTGAATGTAGGTAGCATGATCCCATGAGCTGGGATCCTGGCAATCTAAGCAAAAAAGACATGCAAGCTAGAGGCCACAGTTAGGAACACATTTGATGGGCTCTTTAACACAACCTCTAAGGTGAGGGCTTAGCACCCCAAATACAAGTCACATGGCTTTCTTGATGCCAGTGCAATGACCATAGTTCCAGGTGTCTGGCTGGAGTCAGCAGACCACACGCACCCAGGGATAGCTGTGAATAGCGCCTAAAACAAAACCACAAACATTATGTGGGGGGTTTAAAACTTGATTGTGTGCTTCTCAAGCATAAACATTGAAGATGCTATCATGTCACAATATCAAGTTACTGGACATGCCAAAAGAGGCGTATCCTATCCTGAAAGAAGACCTTCATAATATGTATATGTATTTGCTCAGACAGTTTTTAAGAGGAGGGGATCTGGATGTGGATTGGTATGGAATGTGTTTAGAATGTCCCCTCTTAAAAAAAATTTCATTTCAAAATTTCCATGATAACAATGATACAAGGTAGGAGAATAAAGAACTAGACTCTGTGGGCCTCACTTTACATATCCTCTGAAGGAACTAAAGACCTACTGTAATGTAGCTCTGGAGGGAGAGAGCCTGCTGCACACTCTTGAGATTTTGGGGTTTTTTTGTTTGTTTGGTTGTTTTTCTTTTGTTTTTGTTTTTGTTTTTGTTTTTGAGTCAGAGACTCACTATGTAGCCCAGGCTGGTCTCAAGTCAGGATCCTTGTGCTTTAACACTCTGAATGTTAAGATTATAGGTGTTCATCACAACGCCAAGCTTAAGATTAGTCTTAACAATTTGGGTATTTTTAAAAAATACTTCCTAGGATTTACTTTCTGGAAACAGGCAGACATAACTTAAAAAGAAGTGTGGTCATAAGAAAATGACCAAACAGAACCCGACTATGCAAGATGTTGGTCCCATGAAGGTTAGCCAGAAATTTCTTCTGGGGCTTATGGTGTATCTTAGAAATCAGCTCCAAAGAGCTTCCAGACTCCCCCAAGCAGCTGTCCAATAGCATGGTCACATTGCATTTTACCCACTGCCCTCTCCTCTGTCCTCAGAGTGATGTTCAGGCAAAAGATGGAGTTCCAAAAATGTCTGGTGACCAAATAACCAAACGTACTCCTTTTTCCTCTTTCTTAGAAGAAAATTATTCTCCTGAGTCAGCCCATACTTCAGTAGAGCATTTGCCCTCAGAGAACGCACAATGCTTCTCTCCAGAGAATACTTTTCAAAACCAGGATTCTCGAGCCCCTATAGACATGGTCTCTGAGGGTTCTACAATGTAAGAACTGTGTGGCCTAGTAGGGTGAACATGTCACCGCAAAGGAAGTGCTGCTAAGATTCCACTACCCACACTGCATTAGTGAATATATTAGAGCAGTCAAGGTCAAATGTCTAGGAGCATCTAACAAATGTTGGGAATACGACCATTAGTAGGCCTGTCTAGCTCCTGATTGCAAACATCCCAGTGGTTATTCTGTGGGCCACAGATGCATTCTTCAGACTCTGTCTTTGCCACACCCACATCACTCGTTAGTGGTAAGTAAATGCACACTGAAGAATATTCTACCAATTAGAACTTGATTTTTTTTTAAAGCATCAGATGCTATGACATTCCCAGGCTACAGACATGGCTCAGTAGGTAAAACTTTCCATGAAAGCCTGAGGACCTAAGAGTGATATCCAAGGACCAAAGTTAAAAACATAATAATAAAGCCAAGCACAATGATGTGCTTGGGAAGTAGAGACAGCAGGATATCTAGGGCTTGCTGGCCAGGCCAGGAAAGCCAAAGTAGTAATTAAAAGACCTTGCCTCAAAAAATAAAGTGGACAGCAACTAAGGAAGTCACCTGACATCAACCTCTGAGGCTTACATGTATGCTGCATTTGCCTGTACATACACATGTACACACACACACACACACACACACACACACACACACACATGAGCAACAGTTTGGTATTTTCTTTTACTGCTGCTAAGTGGGCTTAATTGAATAATGGACCTGTGGCTCAGAATCAATCCCATGCTAAAAAGTAGGAAAAGTGGCCTATGATGAATCCAACAATTGTCCTTTATGTGACAAATCAAATCAAGACACCAGAGAGTGAAATACGAAATGGAGAAGTCCGTCGCTTCCCACTAAGCCCACAGTCAGAGAGATAAACTTCATGGTGGCAGTTTGGGTTTTATTCAAGTTACGTTTTTTGTTTGTATATCATTTGTAAATTTGTTTTAGAGTTAAGAGTGTATAAGAAGTATAAGCTGGAGGATCTGTACCTAGCTTTATGTTTGCACACATTTAAATAATATAATAATAAAGGTAGCTTGAGTCAACACTGGGCATCCTCAGGAATGTTTTCCCTTATAAAGAGGCTGTATGCTGCAGGAGTAAGAGCAACGCTGGTCCTGAGCCTGATAAACCACAGCTTAACCACCAGGCAAAGGCAGCAGCTGGCTGGCAACCTCACTCTCCAAGCCGTTACCTGGTGCTGGGCATGGCTGGGCATGGGAAGAACCTGCCTTGGTGGGTGATTTTAACCTGAGAAGAAGGTTTGCTTGTTCATAAGTCCTCTTTGTAAATATTGTCCCAGGCTGGGCAGGAAGGGGCAGGTTTTCAAAACACCCATAATCATCTTGTCTTCTGTGTGCTCTTTCTGCCTTGCATCTGACTTCCAGAATGCAAACCGCCCCTAGCAGCTTTGCCAGGCAGCAAGCAAGGCCGACCGGCTTTCTCCAGGGCTGATGGGATCTTTGATTTTATCGAGGTTCAAAGCTTGTTCTTTGAGCTGTTTAGGGATAAATCTGCCTCTCCTGCTTTTCATGTGGTGTGGGAATTGAAGGCCTTTGTGCAGGTAAACTCATAAGGGGAAGCATGCAAAACCAGAGCTGCCACCATGACTCTGCATATAGCCAGAGAGCTCGTCCCCAGCCTTGGCTCCTCCCAAGACAGAGAGGCACTGATGAAGCTCTTCCAAAAGAATGGAAGTAACAACCAGTCTGTTGCTTTTGCTTGTTCCTGCACTCAAGTACTAAGGTGAGAATTCCATGCCCGTTTGTTATTAATTGGAGAGAAGATTTTGACTTCATCATCAAAGGGAAGCTTTTACTCTAACATCAGAGCCTTTCCCAGAGGATTTAAATGTTTACCTGAGGTGAAAAAAAAGGGGGGGGAGAGGGAAGGAATACACCGAGAAAGATAAGTATACTTCAAGCAAGCCTGATCCTGCCTGGGAATTAGCCTTAGGATAGTTAGAAAAAAACTGGCAAAGAAACCTGGTGTCCTCAGCCTCCTGTCAGAGCTGTAAGGAGCCCAGAGATAATGTAGTACAAGTTGTTCTTTCATTGTTTGGGGACAGGCTCATAAAAGCCACCTATCCCAGCTCACACAAGCCCTTGGTATTGAAGCTGACCCGTACTCCAGAACTCTTTCCTGAGAACCACAATTACATCGTCCAAACAAGGAGGCATAGTTTCACACATTCCTTAGCTAAGCAGCAACATCGGTCACAATGCTGGTCCTGAGAGTTTCTTCAGGAAGACGCAAGACAAGAAGATCAGAATGTTTTAGACCTCACAAGAGATCTTAAGAAATGGTAAGATAGCTTAGTGAGCAAAGGTGTACATGCTTGATAACTTGTGTTCAATCCATGGGGCACATGGAATTGCCTCTACAAGGTTGTTCTCTGACCACCACACATCTACCCTACCCTAGCACATAGCCAACACGATGCAATAATAAATAACAAAATATTGTAAAAAAATAAAATAAAAATAAAATAAAATAAAAGAGAATTCTTAAGAATTAATTCCAGATAGGATCTTTGAGACTCAGAGATATAGTTACTTATCCATAACAGAAAAATGAGTCAGAGGCAGAGAGAAGACCTGTGGACGGATTCCAAGGGAGTTCTGAGATTATATAGCACACCTCCTGTATCCCACAGATTAGCTGTGAGGCAAGCTCATAGCCTGGTTGAAAATCAGAACAAAATGATAAATGCAAGGGCTTAAACAGTGTTCTAGTAGCTACCACCATCACTGTTACCGCTACCACCATCACCATCATTGTGGTTATTTGAATAAGAATAGCCCTCATAGGCTCATATATTGCCTCTTCACAGCAATAGGACAGTAACTAAGGCAGAAGTTGGTACCGACAATCGGGTATTGCTGTGACAGATGTGATCATGCTTTTGTGTGAAGAACTATAGAAGACTTTGGAACTTTGGACTAGAAGTGGTTGAACACTGTAAGTGAGGTTTAATGGGTCATTGTAGTAGAATGACAGAAGACAGTTCTGAAAATTATGTAAATCATAAGGGCCCAATTCAAGAGGTGTCAGAAGGGAAGAACACTAGTAAGTGGTCTGGAGACCATTCTTGTGATTTTTTGGCAAAGAATCTGTCTGATTTTTGCTTTTCTTCTAAAAATCTGCCTGAGGGCTAAATTTGAGTTTTGGATTAATTGCATTGGCAGAAGAGATTTTAAGACAGTCTAGTATTATCTTTGTTGTGTGGTTACTAGTAATCACTCTTCTCTAGCTCTATATGAAATGGGGCAAGATGGACAAAGAAAAATACAAAATGTACACTTTGAGGAGAAAAGGAGCACATGAAGTTAAATGGAGTCAATTCCTGTGTTCAAGGAGATAAAAGGTTTAAAGAAAAGCACCATGTCAAGTGTAATAAAGGGAGTGGTAACCTCAGCGTGAGACCCCACCCAGCTAAGCTTCCAATTGGTGGAAAGGAATTGAAGAAAAGCTTATGCAGTGACAGAGACCATCAACAACAAAAAGCTGATGCAAATGTAATTGAATGAAGGGGCCACCTAAGCAGCAAAACCTGGCAGGCAGCGTTGGCCACACGATTCTGGCTTTTAGAGTCAAGGATACAAGAAAGGAATTGTAGAATCTCCCTCTGTGGCTAAGAAAAGCTGCTGAGGCCAGGCAGGCATCAGGGGTGTCCCTGCACAGAGGCCCAGAGAAGCCATTGCAGAAAGCTGTGAAAATGAAGCCTGGACTGCACTGGAGACCCCAAGATGTTGGAGACGCCAGGGTCATGTGATACCTGCCAGGATCTACTGAGTAAGCTTTGAGATTTCAAAAGCAAGGCTCAGTCCCCCTTCCCCCACCCCATTCTGCCTGCTGCCAGAGGATTGGGATGTAAATCACTCAATTACTGCTCTAGAGCCATGCCTTCTCCTTCCTTCTGTGACTACCACTCTGAAACTAGTTGTAAGCAAGCTGCAATTTAAATGCTTTCTCTCATAAGTTGTCTTGTTCATGGTGTCTCTTCACAGCAATAGAACAGTAACTAAGAAAATCACCATCACCACAACTATAGCCAGGCTATCATCACCACCACCATCTCCATCAATCCTACTACCACTACCATCATACCACACCGTTATTACCATCACCATGATCACCACCACCATCTCCATCAATCCTACTACCACTACCATCATACCACACCGTTATTACCATTACCATGATCACCACCACCACCACCACCATCACCATCACCTTTATTAACCGTTTCTCAATTCAGACACTTTGCACTGCAATAATTTTCTTCTTGTATGATTCCTTTGCTTTGATATTTAAATAAGCCTAGGTATGAAACCTTCTTGGTTTGGCCTTTCTTAACCCATAACCTACAACTCTAGGTTCAAACTGAACAATATACATTCCATATATCTGCTAAGTAGGTAGTAGCACCCCTACTGACTTACTCAGCAGAGAAAGTCAGAGCCATTTCTGGCCTCTAACTGAAAACGTATAGACTGAGCAGTGGAGAGAGGAACAGTTACAATCCAACTGAGAACTCGGTCTCTTACTTTCAGCTCTGGAAGGCATCAACAGAGAACAGCAGTTCTGAGAGGCCATTCTGCAGAAGACCTGTATGCCATGCACACTCTAAGTGGTTCATTCCTGCGACAGTGCAAGCACAGGTCATCTCTTCTCTTGGAGTGCTTCTGCCCTATGAAGAGGAGTCAGGAGCCCTTCTGCTGCTTTCTTCATCCAGAAACACAGCCATCATGTTAGAATGAGCAAGCCACTCTGTGAGTCACTTCTTCCACTCGAGCAAGGGCTGGCTCCAGCTCCAGCACTCTATGCATTGCCTCCTTTAACTACCAGTGACCAAATAAGTTGTGACAATGACTGCTCACTATTTAACCGGAATGTCATCTCTCATTGATGTTGGCTCAGGCCTTTTGTGCAGTTGACAAACCCCAGCAGCTATACCAGAGACTGAATGCTTAGGTCCCTCCAGGACGTACACATCCTATAGGAAGTAACTAGGCCATACCCGAGAAGCCCTCATAGAAGGGATTAACACTCTTACCAGAGACTCTGTGCAGATACATTTTCTCTCTTCTATCATATGAAGAATGTAACCAGAAGATAGCTGTGTATAAGCAAGAGACAGCCCACATCAGCGATCCCACACTGTCATCCTGACCTCAGACTTTCCCTGCCCAGAAGTATAGGAAGCCAAGTTCATTTATTACCCACCCAGTACTTTATTACAGCAGACCAAAGTGATGGAGATGGGGGTTCTGAGAGAAGATGTCAACTCATTTTTCTCACTTCTTCTTTATCAAACCAGAGACTTATTACTATCACTGTACACATAAAAACTAGGGAAATTATGTTACCAGTAACAGTACCAGCTCCCACATAAATCAGTTCCAGAACCTAAAACACAGGACCTCTGACTTGAAATCTGAAGGCATCTTGATCCCATTTAAGGATGTGCGTATGGACATCTGAAGAAGCTCCCAGAACATGTACCAAACCAGAAAGACTCAGAGGAAAGCAGTGAGAACTGACCCAGAATCACTGGGAAGTGATGTCACTGCTCTAGCTAGCCCACGCCCCATGGTCATTATTTTAAAAGTGATGAGACCATCCATGCAAGCTGGGGCTGGAGCTGTGCCCCTGTCAACATCCGGTGTGTGGGCAGGCCCCTAGGGGCCATATGCTGATGCAGTGGGTAGGAAAGAAGCCACCTTCTGGGAGGTTGGTGTGCCTGGCTGGAGTCAGAGGCAGGGCACTGGGAATGGTCCATGGACTGCTGGGTTTTCTTGGTTCTCTGGCTTTGCCCTGCAGCCACTGACAGGTTAAAGTAGATTTTAGGATCTGCAGCTGAGATTCTGGGCATCCACCCTCCCCTACTCCTATCCTGCCTTGCTACCACATTTGTCCCACATATCCCAAGGAGATGAGATGACAGTTAGATGTCATGAGAAATGAAATGCCCTTGACAGAACTGGGGCTTGAATAGATAAACTGTGCCATGTGACATGGCACTATGCCCAATGTCATGATGTATGAAAGTGAGTGTGGTGGATTGACCTCATAGTGTCTCCCTTCCTTCTACCTTCCTGCCTCTCCTCTTTTACCAACAGGAGGCAGATTCTACATCTTTTCTTTCTAGGAGCTGGCCTTGCTTCGGCCAAAAGGGAAAAGAAGGAAGAAACTGTATTAGTCACTTTTCGTTGCCTTGATTAACTACCATGATAAAAAGCAACGTGTGTAAGAAAGGGTTTATCTTGGTTTACAGTTCCAGGGAGATACAGACCATCACAGTGGGGAAGCATGACAGCTAGCAGCTGGAATGGCAGCTGGAAAAGGGACCCTGAGAGTTCCATGTCTCCCAACACAAATGTGGAGCAAAGGACAAATGCAAAGGCCAGGCTTTAACCCCTCAAAACCCTCTTCTAGGGACATACTTTCTTTAACAGGGCTACACTTCATAAATCTCCCCCAAACAGAGCCACTAGTAGAGACTAAGTGTTCAGATGCCTGAGTCTACTGGGGCAGTTCTAATTTAAACCAAAAGAAAGGAAAGAAGAAATGTATCGTTAAGCTGGGAGGTGCCTCAGAGAGACAATGTATGCCGCTTCTTCCTCACAGAACTATAGCAATAACCATTAGGACAACTCTAGGCTGATATAATGGTAATGAGAGACCTGTGGTCCTATCCACCCTCTTTCCCTCAGTAGACAGCTGACTCTAAGGCCAGACATGTAGATGCGGCTGTTCCAGACCAACCAGCTTCGAGCCATCTGCCAACTAAATGTAGACCTAAGAGCTCCTCAGGAACCAAAAGCCCTGTCTACAGCAGTTAATCCAGCTAGCTGGTCCACAGGCTGAAGACATATGATTGTTTAAACCATTGGCCTGGGGCATGCTTTGTTACACAGCAATAGCATGCACTGAGAAGAAATGTTGAAAAGGCCTTGCAGAGGAGAGGATGATGCCCAGAGAGGACCAGGAAGAAAGAATGGGTTGTTGAGTGGCTGGTTAGAGAAAACAGAACATATAGCATGGAAGAATGGGGAAGAAAAAATATGCTCCAAAGGGCCATGAAGAGTCTTGGTGTGTCCCTAGAACATAAACTAAAAGGGGGACATACTTGGGCCAGACTCTGGAGAGAAGGAAGTTACACAGTCATGAGATGCTTCTCTGTTGGTCCCCAGACCTGACTGAATAGCCTCAATTTATCACAGATAATTAACAAAGTATCAAAAGAGGCAAAGTCATTTGCCTCCATGCTAAGGAGTGAAATAGTTCAAACATGAGCGGCCATGGTGGGGATGTCAACTATCATGAAAGTTTCCTCTCTGGCTCTGATAAAAAAAAAACAAAAACTATGGTTAGTGTAAACCCCTCAAGAACATTCCCATGACAGAATGAGGAAGGAGGCCCAACAAGGTGGGAAAATGAGAAAGAAGTTCCAAAGCGAGATGAGATGAAAGTCTGTTTCCCAGGATTGATTGATTGATTGATTGATTGATTGATTGATTGATTTTGGAGAGGCGCAGTGGTTTTTTGAGACAATGTCTCTCTATACCACATACCACATCTCATGTGGCTGGAAAGAGTGGAGGCATTGAGAGAACAGAGAGAACAGTGGTGATTCCAGCTGCCTCTTCTACCATCTGTGAATTAAATCTCCTGAGAGACAGTCAATGATGCAAAGTAGTGCGGCTTCTGAAGTCTGAGACAAAGTGAAAGGACAGTGTGTGGCCGTGCATGACAGTTGATGAGACACCTAGAGAACAGCTCTCGAGCCAGTTCTGCAAAAGGGCTCCATGACTCCAAGACCAGGCAGCCAGCGCCCCAGCACGAGCGCCCCAGCACGCCACAGCCTAATCCTCATTTGGCTAACCCTCAGAGCAGAGTCACTGCAGGCTGGCCCCAGCCCTCACTCCCAGACATATCCAGGCTTGGCCCGCTCAGAGGCAATCACTGAAGTTGGCCCAGATGGTCAGATCAAGTGTCTGCCTGAATTCCTACTGAGCTAGCTTTATCGCGTTCCAGTTATCTATGCTGGTAACTGGATCAAATATACTCTTCCTGGCAGCACAAATCAATGGATAAAGGAAAGATTGTTCGATACGATTGTGCTGGGCTAACAGGTTAGTAATTGAAGGGATAATGGAGTTAGCGTATCTCCTTGCACCAGGAGCTGAAAGGAATTCCAGACAGGTCAAAGAGCTTAAAAATCAACTCATGGATCATCAGGCAGCTCTAGAATTTTCCTTGGTACAGAGACCAAGATGCAACTAACTGATAGACTGGGCTGCATAAAGATACTTCACATACCATATTTTATTTTTAGGTGAAAATTAAAGAGAGAACTTTACAAATTTACAGGCATTGTGGACAGTATGAGAAAGATGATCACCTTATAAGTAAACATATAAGACGAGATGACTTGAAAATTATTTTCAACCTTACCAGTGGTAAATAAATACAACTATGAGTTTGCAAACAATAAATAAATGTACTATGATTTTCACACGCTAAAATTAATTTTTAGCTTTAGGATTATTGACTGTTGGTGAACGTGACATTGTTTTAAGCAGAGATGGTATAGATTTTAATAAATCTTTGGAGATGCCTTGAAAGAAGAATCAGAAGTAGCCTAGCACTTTGGCCCATTGCACTCCGTGTCTAGGGACCTTCCCTGTGCAAATCTATCAAAATTGACGGAAACACTACATAACTCTCTTTAATTTCTTAATAATAATAAAAAAAAGATTTAGCAAGGAATTTGATACCCTTTAAAGAGCAATAAAACCGGTGATTTTTAAAATTGAACATAATTAAACAAAAATTAAACATAAAATCACATGTGTGCAAGTTAAAGACACCTAATAGTTAAATTAAACATATTAATAATTAAATTAAACATAAAATCACATGTGTGCAAGTTAAAGACACCTAATAGTACCAAAACCAATTATTCATCCAGACTCCTATCATGGCTTTTAGGTGACGTGCTAGAGCTGTGTTTTATGTGATTTCCAATTCATAAATTGTGCTGCTTGGTTTGTCAACTTGACACAAACCTAAACACATGGGAGAAGGCAGCTCAATTGAGAAAATACCTCCACCAGATTTCTTATAGACAAGACTATAGGGCATTTTCCTGATTAAAAATTAATGTGGGAGAGCCAAGACAACATGGAGTGGTCCCGTCCCTGAGCATGTGGTCCTAAGTTGGGTAAGAAAGTAGTCTGAGCAAGCCCCAAGGAGCAAGGCAGTGAGCAGCACTCGTGCATGGCCTCTGCTTCAGTTTCTACTTCTAATTCCTGCCTCAAGTTCCTGCCCTGACCTCATGCATGGCCTCCGCTTCAGTTTCTACCTCTAATTCCTGCCTCAAGTTCCTGCCCTGACTTCCCACAGGGACGGACTGTGACTGGGAGGTGTAAACTGAAACCAACCCTTCCCTTCCCAAGGTGCTTTTGGTCATGGTGTTTTATCATGGCAATCGAACCTAAACAGTACATAAATATAGTTATCAGGTGGTATTTATATAGTAGAAACCTGTTAAACACAGATACATATGCAACGTTCATATTATTTTTAAAAAATTAATCACATGCTCTCCCAGTCACTTCACTCCCAGTTATGGCTTCTTCCTTCAAAAATATAAATTGGACTGATTCAGTATAGTACTCAGGGGACACCCCTAAATGTTAGTGTAACAGACAAATAGACAAGTTATGTAGATAAGTGAATGGCTTCATTAATGAATGAAGAAATACATAAGTAACTGGGCATTTTCTTTCTAAATGGTGGCTTAAAATCTGGAAACAGCTGGGTGTGGTGGTGAACACCTTTAATCCCAGCACCCAAGAGGCAGATGCAGGCAGATCTCTGGGAGTTCCAGGCTAGCCTGGTCTACAAAGCCAATTCCAGGACACTCAGGGCTGTTACACAGAGAAACCCTGCCTCAAAAAACCAACCAACCAACCAACCAACCAACCAGCCAGCCAGCCAGCCAGCCAGCCAGCCAGCCAGCCAGCCAGCCAGCCAGTCAGCCTCTGGAAACACTTTAGCATTGCAGACTTGTTAGAGCTCCTTTACAGTCACAGACAAATCTTCAACCCACTGTGTCCCTTCTGTCCCCATCCCACTGTGTCCCTTCTGTTCACGGGGTCCTTAATTCACCAGGTTATCTGATCTCTCTTTCCCCAGAGGACCCATCTGTCATCAGCAGACAAATTCTAACTAGATCTTTTAATGTTTAAATAGTCCTCAGCTTCCTCAAGAAAAAAGGAATGCTTCCCCCTTTTCTGCCCTCTGTGTGTCTTTTATAAGCATATATTACTCTCATTTGTCTGTATGACTGCACCCCACTCTCTTCCACCACTACCTCAGGGTTGCAAGATGGAAGAGTTAATCGCTTGGTTTTGTGCCCTCCCTGTCTGGTATGGAGTGGGTGGTTAATAAATACCTTTAGCATAAAAGGCCCAAGCAAACTCGCTATCTCATGGTTTTAGCTATCTCCCCGACACCAACTCCAGGCTTTCAAACTCATCTAGTTTTCTTTTTTTCATTAAAAAGGTCAGGCTGTTAAATTTGTGGATGGCTTATCACACCCCTACGTGGGACACAAAGCATGCACCAAGTGTGATAACAGCTTTTTACCCAGCATCCCCCAGTCTGCTCATTCCTGTCCTGGCAGTCTCCTTTGGAGTACACCTTGAGTTTCAGGTTCTCAGTCAGAGCTCTCCAGAATAACAAAATGGGAGCCCTGAGGGCATACGCTAGAGGCCCTGGACCTCGCCACAGCTCAGCACTTAATGGCTCACTCTAGTGAGACCAACAAAGAGAATAATCCTAAACGCTACTTACCTGCTTAGTTTTGTGAATAATAATAATAATAATAATAATAATAATAATAATAATAATAATAATAATAATAATGTAAGGCAGATCAAAAGTAATTTCATAACATTCTCAATGAGAGCTAACTAAAATTCCACATTATTTAAAGAAAGTAATTTTTTTTTTGAGCAATGGATTATGCTGTTGAAATTTCAGGGTTCCTTGCTTGATCAATTGATGACCCAGCATATATATGTCTAACCTAAACCTCTAGTCTTCCAACTGGAGCCTCCAGGACCTGCTCCTCCATCAGCCTGTGTTCAGTTCACCACCAAACCATGTCCACTCTATCTCCTAAAGTCCACTCGGAGCTCTCCACACTCTCTCCTCATCTCCGTCTCCATCACCCTGTCATGACCCCAGCCTCCTGGCCTCCTGTGCCTCTTTCTCTTGCCTGTCTACACCTACCCCCACCCACATGAACCTCTGAGAGCTACCAACAGGGTCCATTTAAAACGAAAGCATCTTTCTCCTGCTCCCCCTTCTACCTCTACTGGCCACCTGCCGTCAGATGCCCACTCAGATTCACTGACTATGGTACCTCCTGAGACCTTGCTCCTTTGATTCATGTCACTGGCACATTTGCACATGTGTGCTGTGTGCTGCTTTCCCCTGTTCTCGCCCTCTGGACCACACTGTCCCCCAATCCTCACACAGCTATTAAGGGACAGAAGAACAGATAGGGTCATTGAGATATGCCCTAAGTGTAAGATACACACTAATTTTCAAGACTTGTTATAAAAAAGATGTACACTATATCTTAGACTGACTATACTATCTATGAATTATTGTGGAAGTCACCATATTTTGTATGCATTCAGTTATAATAAAGCATATTGTGAAAGTTAATGAGCTTTCTATATGTGCATGTGTATGTGTGTGTTTGTATATGTGTGTATAATAATTGTGTGTGTGTGTATGTGTGTGTGTATATATATGCACACATTGAAGCTAGTAGTTGAGAATAGGTATCTGTCATCCACTTTCTACATTATAAATGCTGAGGAAGGTCTCTCACTTGAACCTGGAGCTTCCCAGTTCAGTCAGTCTGGCTATCCAGTTTGCCTTGGGAATCCTCTTTTTCTGCCTTCTAAGTGATGGCTGAGATTACAGTTGGGCTGCCACACTCACCCAGCGTTTACATAGACACCAGTCCTCGTGCTTGAGGGGCAATCACTCTACCTGCTGAACTATCTTCATAAAAATTAACTTTGCCCTTTTCACTTTAACAGGATGGCTAGAATACTCCAAAATCTGTCTATGGCTCCCACTGTACTTCCAAGGGCCAATGCTGCTATGAATGGTCACCTCTGAGAAGACTCTGATACTATGGATTGACTTCATTGACTTGCCAAACTGGTCAACTTTAGTCAAGTAAACAAAGGATGTGTTCTGGTTGGAAAGAGAGTTTATGGCAAAAAAAAAAAAAAAAAAAAAAAAAGAGGCCGAGCAGACACAGAGACTGAGCATTGGGAGAAGTTGTGAAGAATCAGAAACAAACAAACAAACAAACAAACAAAATTTAAACAGCAGCAGGATGAGTACACTGCCCCTGTCCTGATGTTGGACAAAAAAACAAAAAACAAAAAACAAAACAAAAAACAAAACCAGGATTCGTCCAACAGTACTGGTGGATATTGTCAAGCAATTGATGAATCCAGAAATGTTCCCTCAAATCTTTGAGACTTTTCTATATGACAACCAAAATCCTTATCCCAAGGAGTCAGCCCTAAGACTCTGAGATGCTTTCCAGAGCTCCCTGTGAACTGCAACGCATGGCCTTGGTGACAGTGAGTAAGCCAGACAGTGCCATCTCCTTCAGGTCTGTGAGTCTGCTCAGAGCTGGAGCGGCCAGCCTCTCCATGGGGACTCTCTAAAGTACTGGCTATTCAGAATATCACAAGCCTTCCTTAGGCCACCTGCCCCCAGGAACAGTGGCCTAATGCCTGGCTCCTGATCACTCCCCCTCCATTCAGAGCCTCTGAAGTTAAAAGCTAGGCTCTTAGACTCAGCTTTTATGGGAGGTCTTCACCTGTCCCTCCCTCAGCTCTCATTTCCAGTCCCAGGAAACTTATAGACCCTTTCTAAACATCCATTTTCTAATTCCTCTGTCTGTGGCCAAGACCCTTGCTTTCTCCCTGACCCTATCTTTTCTGACTTGCAAACCGTGCTCTCCTTTAAGACTTGATCAGTTCATCCAGGATTGCCTGCAGCCTAAGCCTTGCCTGAAGAGCTGTTTGTGCTGCTTCTGCGGTGGCACCCCATATTGCTTTGTTCACACCCTATTACAGCCCAGATTGTAAGAGGGCTGTCTGTCTATCTCTCCAGCTAAGCTGTGAACTTCGCCATTGTGGAGAGACAATGAAGATATCCTTAATCTCCGGTGTTGGAAAAAAGCCACACTTAACAGTGACTGTGTTGGGGTTACAATTCCTTTCCACTTGCTCTACTGAGAAGGATAACAGTCCCCTAAACACACTTTGCCAAAGCTCAAGAGCCAAGCTACTCTGCCACCTCTAAGTAGGTGATCTTGACTAAATCATGTCACCTCTCTAGGTCCCCTCTGTCTGCAGAATGGGACAAAGGTTTGTCACAGTTGTCAGAAAGATGAAATATGGTGGTGTGTACAAAGTGTTTCACCTGAATCTAAACTTTGTAAGTGCTCAATAAATTCCAAGTGGTAATTTAAATGATGGAGATGACCAGAGGGCCACAGGAGCACAGACATCTCAGAAGGTGACTGCAGTCTCTAGCTTTGTCCCATTCCCAGAGCAAAATATTGAAGAACTATCACCACCACACCTGGTGGCCCAAGCCTGAAATCCCAGCCACTCAGGAGGCTGAGAGGCAGGAAGATTGAAAGTTACAGGCCTGCTGGGTCTATGAAGTTAGTTGAAGGCTAGGCTGGGTAACTTAGCGAGACACTGTCCCAAAGTGAAAAGTAAAAAGAGAGTATGGGAGCATACAGTAAAGAAACTTATGACGTGACACACATGACGTGACCACTGCATGATATGGTTAAGGCTTTTATTGTAGATATTAGAGAGAACAGAGCAGCAGAATGAATATGGCCAGCAGACTAGACATGGCAGGAGCTAAGGAAACAGGAGAGTGGGAAAGAATAGTGGAGAGACCGATACAGCAAGAGATAGAGAATAAAGGTGGGGGCCGAGAATAAAGGAAATATCTGAATAGTAGGGAATAGGGGGTTATAAGAAGGGTTAGTAGTTGGGAGCAGGGAAGGGCCAGGACACTGATGTGGGGGCTTTGATATGCAGCCATAGCCATATGTCAATGGAACCATATGTCCCTTCTAACAGAGATAAGGCTAATGACCCCTTTTGGCAGCTGGGAACTAGGTTCATGAGCTCCCAAGAAGTGCTAGCTTTTCTCTAACCACCAGGAATCCTCCTATAGTCCAGGCTTGGGCACATTTCTAGATATTTGGACAGCCAGTGAAACCTAACAAGAACTATGTGTGTTCCTACTACACGCTAGCCATTGGCAATAAATAGAACATGAATCTCTGCTTTGCACCAGGTAGGGACTCTGCCTCTGAATGGGGAAAGGGCCATTGATTGCATTATTGGTAATGAGAGAACAGTCACCTCCAGCTAAAAGAAACCACACAGCCCTCCTCCCCGGGCCACAGTCTCCAGAATGGTCAACAAATAGCGTGAAAGACTCATGCACACTGTTCAAACTATGACTCTCCCCTCTCTGTCCCCCAGATCCCCGTGTCCTCAGGCAACCTCTGCAGAGCATGGGCTCAAGTTTATGCTTGCAAAGCAAGATTTGAAAGAACCATTACCTCTGTCTCTATGTCAAGAATAGCTTCTTATTTAAAGCAACTGTATATGGTTATGTTTAAAGGGAAAAAAGACTTTCATCACATGGTCATTCTCAGAAAATTCCAGATGTTGACAACGCTGCCATTTGTACAAACCATACCCTATGATTTTAAAATCTGAATCATATGTAAGGTCTTCCTCAGCCACCTGAAAAGCCCCAACACATGAACAACCCACAATTATGTGGTCAGCACCATCACCAAGCTGTTGGAAGCTATGATGCCAATATACACCGCCAACATGGCCAGGCCTCTGCGCTTTTGCAAAGTCATTTTGGTAAGAAGAAACCATGAATCCGGGCATCCTCAAACCCAAACCCTTCAACTGATTTCATTCTACCTGGAACAGAATAAAGGATTCTTATGGCATCACCACTTTTACAGAAAGTCCTGGGATATGGGCTAGGGTCATAGCTCCATCTGTTGAATGTTTACCCAACATGCACAGGACCTTGGATTCCATCCCCAACACCACATAAACTGGGTTTGCAGTCATACTTCTAAAATCTCAGTACTTAGGAGGTAGAGGAAGGAGGATAAAAAAAATTCAGTTATCCTCAGCTACACAGTGAGATCTAGGCCAGCCTGGGAGGCATGCAACCCTAGAGAAAGCAAGTAGAGGAAGAAGTCACAGTCACTGGCACAGTGCAGTGTGACAAAATCTGCAGAAGGCTCTCATATCAGCCACCAACTTCTTCCTGGGCCAGACAGATAGGCAAGCAAAGGGAAAGAGAATATGGAACTTCATTTCCAGTCTACACAGGCTTCATGTGCCTCTCATGCTCCAGTTCCAAAGTGTCTTACATCCCAACAGAGTCACAGGTGCCCTCAGCATGCCCACAGGCTTGCTTGAGCTACTTTGGCCTAGGGTGAAGCAAGTAAAATACTTACTTTAGGTATAATATAAAGAGATCAAAGCCAGGCATGGTGGTGCGCGCCTTTAATCCCAGCACTCAGGAGGCAGAGGCAGGCGGATTTATGAGTTCGAGGCCAGCCTGGTCTACAAAGTGAGTTCCAGGACAGCCACGGCTATACAGAGAAATCCTGTCTCGAAAACCCCCCCCCCCCAAAAAAAAAGAAAAAGAAAAGAAAAAAAGAGATCATACAGACACACACACACACACACACACACACACTTGTGTGCACATCAAAAGGGACAGAAAACCCAGTCCTTGATATATAAATACTACTGTAATCCAACATTTAAAAATTTAGTCAAAACATTCCATTCCACAAAGAACCAAGGAACAAAATTCTAACTAAGAACAGGATCAGCACAGTGGATCATTCTCCCCTTTGCCTCTTGTTTATATGCTTCCTAGTGTGCAGTGGATGGCTGTGGAGTCACCCAGCTGTGAACCGTGTCCGTGAGTCGGAGCAAAAGAGGAATGTGTGACCTCACTCAGGGCTGAGCAGCAGTCGAGAAATGCAACATTTTGCTGAGTAACATGGAAATGGATCTGAAATGTATGGATTAAGTTTCTCTGAAAACAACATGATTTTTCAAGGGAAGGAAAGGAAAAGTACTCAGTCGTGGTGTCTGAGGTCTTCTTCTTCTTCTTTTTTTTTTTTTAACCCAGTCCTTTGGAAATGAGCACATGAGCAAATTACTCGGTGCCTGCCACCCAGCTTTGAAATGTGCTTGTCACAAACCTCCAGCTTGTTTAAAAGCATTTTTTAGTAATCCACTCAAGCTTACTCTCTGTACACTCTAGTGGGGGCTGATCTTTACTGTTCATTTAAGAAAGAACAGCTGTGTCCCACAGCACAGAGTCAAGTCAGGAACAAGTGTCCCACGACAGCAAGACAAATGTCTTCTACAGAAGGCAGGTGACAGGACAGAGAGGCATGAGGACCTGAGTTTGGTCCCCAGGAGTAGTGGCTTGTACCTATAATCCCAGCTCTGGAGTGGCCAGAACAAGGGGATCTCTAAATTTCACTGGCCAACTCACAGTTGAATCTGTAAGCTCCAGGTTCAGTGAGAGGTATTTCTCAAAAAAATTAGGTAAAAAAACAACTGAGGAAGATGTTGACCTCTGGCCTCTAGGGGCATGCACAAAGAAGTACATGCACATTCACACACATTGCACATATGCATACACTCAAACAATTTATTTTAAAAGGCAAGAAGGTAGTGCCTTTAGCTAAAAGTTGGACAGAAGCACCACACAGGCCTACCTCGGTAACCCATCAGTGTCCTCAAGGCTTACCTACAGATACCACAGCCCCTCAGAAAGGCAGAGGAAGAAGAGTGAAGTTTGATGATAGCGAAGCAGTAGCCTCTACGCTTTTGTCTACAATGGCTCCAGCTATTCTTCATGTGGCTAAGAGAACTACAGTCAGGGAATACCTCTGGCAAGACACTAAGGGAATGCAGGACCTACTCAGAGTGTAGTTCAAGGAATAGCCTAGGAAGAAGGGAGAGACCAAGACCCCATGCTCTGGGAACCAGTCTTTGTGCAGGGTTCCAGTTGCTGTGGCGAAGTCGATTGAAAACCAGATGCTCCCCAGAGAGAAGAGTCACTGATTGTCCTTATTCTGCAGCCTTCTCTGAAACTGCCCAAAGGAACCTCAGAGAAGCACAGATGCTTAGCCTGGTGGAACTTGTACCCCAGTGTGCTATGTGGCTCTGCCAGGGCTCCTCAAAGACCTAGCAGGCTCTTCTAGAGGAAGTGTTTTCTAAGTTCTCTGGGCTAAGCAAGACTTGCCTTTGCCATCTTCAGTCATTCATATGGTTACTCTGGAGGAGACGAGCCCCAGAAGTAGCTTTCTAGATCCCCTTTAAGTGATTGGGACCACTCATCAGGAATGGACAGGCTCTATTCAAATGGAGTCCTACTCAGGACATCTGTTTCTTCCTTAGGAGAGAGTTTTGTAGGAGGCTCACATGGACCATAACTTAAACTTCTTTGCTATCAAAACTCTACCATACCTACCTATCTGTCTTGCCTCCCATTCCCAGACTCCTCCTTCAAAAACACTTTGCATTCAAATTCAGCTACCTTTCATTAATGAAAAGAGTTCCAAGGTCTTCTGTAGAATGTGTCAACATTTTTCACCCAGGAAATAAACTAATTTTCTTCATTTCCAGCTTTTATAACATAGGAATGTCTTAGGAGGTTTAATACTGATTGACAGGTTTGAAAATAAACAGCCTATTTTTGCAGATAGCTCACAGCTGTATTGCTTCCTCCCATGGTGAGCTCAACTGCAGTTTTCTGTCAGAGAGCCTTTGCCAATAGCAAGCCTTCTCCTCTGTATTCTTTAGGCTACCACATACAAAATAATCCTGGTCTTATTTCTTTGAAAATTAATGACACACACATATAGACACCATTTAAAAAAAAAAAACAGCAAGACACCAAAATATTTAAAAGACACAGCAAGATAGACTACAGTGAAACTAAGATAACGCCATTAGTATGGCTGCCTGGAACAAAACAAAAAGATCCCAGACAAAAGCTTTTCAGCTGTGTCCCTGGGAACCCAGAGGATGTTTGGAACCTCTATGGGCCTTAAGACAAACACTGCTACCCTCCTACCCACAGAGACTTTTTATCCGGTTTGTGACTGGGATTTAGTCAGATTTTATAGAAATAAAACATTTTATAGTCAAAGTCCTTTTGTAAACCTTTTGTCTAGAAGACAAAAGGCCCCAAGACCTACCACCATTTGGTAGGCTTATTCTTCTTCATGGTATAGTCCAAGCTCTGGGCATATCAGGGAGCCTGTGTCCCTGAATCAGATATGCACCTGAGAGTTTCAAAACCTGAGCCATTTAGGACTGTTTTTACTTCTGGTCCATTCTCTGTGCCCTTCTCTCTATGTGGAATGTTTCTGAGCTTCCCTCTTAGAATCCCATCATCGCCTAAGTTTAAAATGCCTATTGGGCCAGGAAGTGGTGCATGCTTTTAATCCCAGAACTCAAGAGGCAAAGGTGGATCAATCTTTGAGTTCGAAGCCTGGTCTAGAGAGAGAAAGTCCCAGGACAACCAGAGCTACACAGGGAAACCAGAGAGAGAGAGAGAGAGAGAGAGAGAGAGAGAGAGAGAGAGAGAGAGAGAGACCTGTTCTGTTAGCCCTTCTAGATTTCCATGAAGCTTCCTGGCTTCACCTCCAGCTGAGTCAATGACTCCTCTCTGTTCCTCCAGTTGGTCCTAACCTTCACCCTGTTAGCAATCTCCTGTGGTCCTCCTCATTCTCTGGAGCAACTTCCCGGAAGGCTTTGATGGCTGTCCTTCCTCTAGATCGAGATCTTGGACCATGTCTTCTACTCTATGTCCCCAGAAACTAAACCAGGGCTTGCCACCCGGACATCACAGAGTTCTCTATTTCCAGCTTCTGACTGTGGTGGTGGATGGCAGACTGCAAGAGCATACCTGCATCTCCAGCTCCCAGAATGCATTTGGTGTGGCCACCCCATCCTCGAAGGAAAGCTGCAGGGATGGGGGAGTAGGGAAGACAATTGGAGCTTTAAATTTCATTTTCACTTTTTAAGAAAAAAAAAATGTAATCTTTTAGACTCCAGAAAAATTGTTTAAATGTAAACACGCATTCTCACTGTCTGGAACCAGAGTTAGATGAAATTCCTCAAATGATCTCTTAATGCTACCAAAATTACATTCAAATGCTCCTGCCAGGCAAAGATAAATTGCCATTTACACAATAATCTTGCACTTAAAAGTAACTGGGTCCAGAGAACTTGGGGAAATTTATTATGACAGGGAAAGGGGGTTCAAGATATTTAGTCTGCTGATAAGACAGCTTAGGAATGACCATAATTATCTCTGGGAATTCGAAAGGTCTTTGTAAGGTCACTAAGAGGTCATGGGCCAGCTTGGGTCCATCTACTTGGGACATCAGAAATGGACTTAAATGACAACTAAGTGAGTTAGTTGGAATCACAGAAAGTCAATGGGAGAATCAGAAGTCCCCACCCCAAGCTCGCTAGAAATGCAGCCTCCCAAGCCCACCCCTCATCTGTTGAGCCAGAATCATGCTTTCTCGAGCCTCCCTGTAGCTTATTTACACATAAGCACAGGATGCTCCTTGAATGTAAGAGAACAGAAGATAAGGAGAGCCAAGGACCCTGCTCAAGGTCTGGCTGCCAGTCCAGGTGGGGAGCAGAATGACAGTAGCTATCACCTTCTATCTAATCTCCAAGAGGTGCTTCAGTGGCCTCCATCTCTCCTGAGAAGTGCAGCCATATGAAAGGAAGTCTGAGTCTCACTTTCATGTTCACCATGATGTCCTCAGCCCCATTTCCTGCAGCTATAAAGACCAGTGCCAAGAGCACAAACCCCTCAGCTCAAAGCAGGACAGCTGAGCTGTAGGCTGCTGAAGAAGCCTTCGGACTTCCTGTCCCCTTGTACTACCTAGAAACGGAATAGATAGCTAGCTGTCTGCTGTCAATGCTTTGCATGGCAAAGCCTCTAGTGATGACTTCCCCTGCAGTAGAAAATGCCTGATGGCTATGTTCCTCAACAGATGGAGAAAAAAATGCATAGTGCTTTCCAAAGTCGTTGTTTAAAGCACTATAAAGTTGTGGGTAACCCTGTGGTCTCCTTGCCCTTGCAGAAGATTCAAAGTGAATGCCTTAGTGAGTTCCCAAAGCAAGGAGCCCTGGTATCTAGGGAGAGACAGAGAGAGAGAGAGAGAGAGAGAGAGAGAGAGAGAGAAAGAGAGAGAGAGAGATTTTTGCTCAGAGTGGGAGTCAGGGAAAGCCTGCCTGAGCTTCCAAAGGACCCCTCCCTCCCTTGTAGGTCTGGGAAGGGAAAGCCATATTAGCTTCCTGAAGCCAAGCAGAACCTAGAGAAGCCAAGCAGAGTCTAAGGACAGGCCCTGGAAAATAACAGGGGCAGGAAGGCACTCCTCTCTCTCTGGGTGGGTAAGTGTGTTTCCTGGCACTGAGGGACTACGGAGCAGTAAAATGTATATTTGATGATATTTCTCAGCAAGCAGCCTTTCTGCCAGAGACCTAGGCTAGAACAAAGCCTGGCACTGGAGCAGATAGAAGATAAAGGGAAAACTGAGAAACCTGCCAGAGAGGCCAGGATGGTCCCAAGGGAGTGGCTAGACAGCTAGGTGCGGAGACTAATAAAAGTCACCATGACAGCCACCACCCTATCCAAATCTGCAAAGTTCCAACAAGTACAGCTTTGGAGTGAGGGGCAGGTCATGCTGAGCAGCTGGCAAAACAAGAGAAAGAAACACATGGCCCTGAGAACTTCCCAGGACCCACTCCCAATGGCTGCCAACCCAACCAGAGTCAGGAAAGCAGGATCCTTGTAGTCCCCACTCAAAGGAACTAAAGCTGCCTTTGCAGTGATGAAAATCAGCAAAGGCAGCTGACACATTACTCTGATTAGATCAAATACCTTTGTATTCACCACCATGCACAAAGATACACGTCACCCAGACTGTCACAGTTAGGGAATCTTGTGAATAAAGCTCACGAACATAACTTTGTTCCCCATGGGAAGCCAACCTCCATGCAAGTAGGTGTCTTCTGAGCTACAGATAAAGTGCACTTAATCCACGTGATGGTGCTGGTCTGCCAACAGTGCACGGGACTAAAAGGGGTCACTTATGCCTCGGGCTTCAAAGGAGCCAATGAGAATAACTAGAGTCAACTTTCCCATCAAACGCCACCCTTGCCATCTGATCTGTCTATCTCAGGAACTCAGACATGGCTACCACAGTCAGAACTTTTCAGAACTAACGATGAACTCCTTCCTTCTACCCATGTAGCTTACTCTCCTCGCTGGCCTTGCTTCCCACAAGTGTTCTGTAGTTCAGTCACTTTCTTACCTGGAAGCCACAGGGAGACTGGACTCTAGTACAAAGAAGACAGCCCAGACTTCAGCATGAGGTGGGAATAGGTTTCTGCTGTAGGGACATCAGCAGTTGAGGAGAGTCACGGAAAGATTCTCAGCATCTGTGGGATGCACCTGAACTTTATCACTTTCGAGTGGAGGAAACAAAGAATCCTCTGATCTATTAAGGGAAGGAAAGAAGGGAAATCTGAGCACATCAGCACAGGAAGCTGGCAGAAATAGACACATGCACATATACACTTTGTGGGGAAAGATCTATCTACAATGCTGTGCACTTATGGGTCCAGTATCCAAATTTCTACCAGTGGTTTCTACCAGATAGAACTCCAACATGCAGAACCTAAGGGCACCTCTAACTCCAGTATGGACCAAAATATCATGAGCTAAGAGTCTTGACCAGATTGTCGTGTCTAAGCAAAACGCAAACATGACAGGGAGTGTTTGAATGACCACTCCATGTCTGACTAAGATCAAAGTCTTTCCTCTGCAGCTAACCAGAACTATCTAGAAACAAGGTCTTGGAGACCCTCCATACCTGCACCCCAAGGGTGCTGTGCCTCAAAAAGACAGTGAGACTCCTCACCAGATCATATGGGAAAAGAATCAGGGAGCAATGATTATCTAGTTAAGTGATTCTCAATCTTTCAAATGCTGCCTCCCTTTGGTGACCCCAACCATAAAATTATTTTCATTGCTACTTCATAACATTGTTTGTAATTTCGTTACATTAGGAATCATAATGTAAGTACGTGTGCTTTCCTATACCTGAGGAAATGGACACTTCCTATAACCTGTGAAATGGTCACTTGGCTACCACTCAAAGGGGTTACAACCCATGGGTTGAGAACCGCTGGTCTAGATCAAAGGGCTGAAACGAAGCGCTGAAATTGACTTACTTCGTTTTAAAAACAGTATTTGCTCCAAGCGGTGCAGGTGGGGGAAACAGTGAACTGATTTGTCTCTCATAACAATCCTTCCATTTCTCTTCCTTCAGCACTTTCACCAATGTGAAAGTAACAAGACGGTGGAACCACTCCCAACCAGTTACTGGGCTAAGAAAGGGGACAAGGGGCGGGTGAGCAGTTCAGAAAAATGTGCAGCACTTGGAAATGCACCTATAATCTGAATCATTTTAGCAGAGCTCTCTGTGCTCAGCACTGAACTTAAATGCTTTGCCTTATACTGGTAATTTCAGCCACTTACCAAGAGATTCCGCTCACCCCCAGTTATAGGGGAGGAAACACAGTTTAGTTGACTTTCCTGAAGACACAGATCTCTCTGTTCTCTCTCTCTTTCCCTCTCTCCTTTTCTTTCTCCTTTTATAACTATTTATTATATGTATGCTTCAGCCACAAGCAGAAAAGACCTGATTTCTTACAGTTTTTTAAAATAAAGGGACACACATTTCTGTATTTGAGTGTAGGTAGTACTGACAAAAGATCCTATCCAGTGTCATTTCTTACTAAAAGAAGGACATAATCCCTCACTCTGTTCCCAGGTCATCAGTTTGAACCATCCATCAGCTACTGGGCTAGGTGGAGCATTTGGAAGCTTCCTCAAGAGTCCAGCTTTAGAGGACACTGTTAGGATCAGAAAGAGCGTGGCTGCTTTATACACCCACTCAGGCACTTCCTTTGTAAGTTTTTAAATGTGTTTTTTTCTCCATTCTCTCATAAACTGTGAAACTAAAGTATCTATTCATTACCATATTATTACATTGTTTAATTTAACAAAAATGACCTTATAGCCTGCACTGAAAGCAGTTTAGTTCTGTATCTAATTATCTATACTTTTTTCTCATTGTCTGAGTCATATAACAAAATTTTCGCATCTGTCTCACCTCTCAGGGATCTTCATGGTGTCACATAAGAATAAAGAAAGCCCCTAGTGACCTCAAGGGGCTACACAGAAAAAGATGCACGCTCTGCTGGGACCTGGTAGAAAACCACAGCCTCCGGCAAAGTAGGCTCCCTCCTGAGTGGTTAGTGCCTCTAGAAAAAATACCTACGTCCCCAAGACTGTTAGGCCCTCTCTACCTTCCTAGTGTCTGAACACCTTAATCAGTGAGGGAGGTGCCTGAACACACCAGACTCAGGGCCACAGGCCCCGAGTGGCGGAAGTAGCTGGGAGCTGTCCATGGTGGCGCCGAGCCTGGGCACGCCGAGCAGCCTATTCCCCGCCCGCGGGCGCGCTTTGGCGTCCCTCTCCAGACCGCGAAGATGGAAATGACTCCCTGGCTCACGGTCTCCTGGACAGGCTTCAGCCAGGCCGTGGCTCTCACATCAAAAGCTTGGTTTTAAAGAGAAGGTCTTACCTGTGGGCAGAGTTGGCTGCTCGGAGCAGGACTGAGAACCTCAGACCTGGGGCGGGTAGAATGTCCAGTTCTTGGGGAACACCGGTGCAACGTTCTGGTCAAGAGCACAAGGATTCTCTGGGGTTCATTTCGAGATGTCACCGGACCTCGTTCCCAGAGCGGAGAGATTGAGAGCCGTGAACAACTCAGTCTCGTGCCTTATAGAGACCTTGGTTTTTCTGTCAATCTAGCGCGACCCTTCTTGCAGATGATATCTGTTGCCAGGGGCCACCAAATGTACCTGCAGCGCTGCCAGGCTTAGTGTTTGTTTAAACAGCAGAGGCCACCGAGGTCGTCTAACATCAGATCATCTCCTCCTGCCCGGTGCCAGCGTATCGCTGGGAGGGCAGAGCCACCACGGTAGGGAACCCAGGATACCTTGCCTACGTGGTAGCAACAAGGTACAGTCTTGCGAAGCTCACCATTAGCCACAGGGTAAGCGCGTTCCCTGCACCGGGCTCCTTGCAAGACTTGCCTAGGAGCCATCTCTCTTCGATGAGACACTGTTGTTTGTGGGAATATCTGGTGCCATTCACAGGGGACACAAGCTAAGCAAAACAGAAATCCACCTCCCGTCGAATGCATTCCTGGACGATGGTGTCCCCGACACCTGACGTTTGTAAAGATTTCAGAGGCGAAGGACCGTGACGGGGGGCGTGTGCCCACCAATATATTCATGGATAGGCAGGCAGGCAGGCAGGCAAGCAGGCAGGCAGACAGACAGACAGACAGACAGTGGTAGACAGCATAGAATAGGCTGGACTATCAGACTGATGAGGGCAACGTTCTACCTAAACAGAGGGGAGGTGTGGGATTCGGTCTCTCCTCTCCTCCCCATAGCTTAACCCAAGCTGCCCTCGCGCCCTAGCTCCGGTCCTCTTACCTCAGGTTGATGACCGAGACCCTGCCACGCCTCGGGGATCTGGAGTGAAGCATCCCGTAGTCTGATCCCACGCGTTTGAGCTCCTGAGCGTAAGCAAGCGGGACGGGAGCTCGCGCAAAGTGGGGTGCAGATGCCGGCCTCACTCGTCACAGTGCTCCGGCAGCACCAGACCACTGCCACTCAGCGCAGAAGGCGCTCCTCACTCGACTCCGCGCGCTCACTGGCTTAGTAGCTAGCTCGGAGCTGCCAGCCCGAGCCGACGCTTTTTATAGTTAGGCCCTTCCGGGCCTGACTCCTCCCCACCAGAGCCCCCGGCGCCCGCACTCATCCCGTCCCCCGTCCCACCCCTGTCTCAGGGCAGCGTCCTCCCACTCACCGCGGTGGGCGGCCTGCGGGGCCGGACCCGGGCGGGCTCTGGCGGCCGCTCCGGGAGCCGCAGACCTGAGCCGGAGAACTGCCGCCGGGACAAGCCGCAGCCACCAGGTGAGGGCGCTGGAGCCTAGGACGAGAGCTGCGGACCTCCGCTTAGTGATGGAAGCGCAGCTTGTATCCAGTGGTCTCCCCAAGTGACAGCCAGCCAGGAAAAAAGACTTTCACAGAGTCGCCACCACTCTACGTTCAGGCTGTTAGATTTCAAACCCGTAACCCTTTTTGTAAGCCAACATAGCAACAGAATCCAGGATCGCCTAGGTCTAGAGGTCTAGAGGAGATCTTGTTTTGAATGTGGCTGGGGAGACGGTCGCTAAGATGTTTACAGGTTTGAAAAAGCAGAGTTTAGTTCCCAGAATCCACATAAAAAGGCCTTGGGTGGGCGATAGCCCTAATTTGTAGTTCCAGCGCTGGGGAGGTGGAGACAGGTGGCTTGTTGGGGCTTGCTGGCCATTCTGGGTAAAATAGAAATACCCCCGTCTCAAAAACAAATAAACACTTCAAGCAGCTTGACTTCTGCCTTAGGGGACACACACACACAGAGGAAAGGGTGGTAGAGTTACTTCTTCACATGTGCCAGTTTTCTGCACATGCCAGTTACTTGACCATACAAAAGGACTTCACCATTGGGCTCCCATGAGCCTGGAGAGGGGATTTCAGTAAGATTTTGTGGGTACTAAGTCATAGCAAGTGTTTGCTATCATGCATGTAGGGTGGTAGGACCCTGAACCTCTGTGCCTGGACAGGACAATGTTCTCAAGGGTCAAAACAGGACAGTGCCACCAGTGAGTTATTCTCTGCCATAGGAATAAGTAAGCCCACACAGAGCATCTAGCACCTCCTCAACACTGGGTGCCCTGAGCACCAGGTTCCAACCCACTCTGAGCCTGGCAAAAAGGGTGAAAGGTGCTGGGGATTTTTTTTTTCCATTTCATTTTAATTCTAAGATGATAGCTTTGGTTGCAATTCTATATGCGGTCCCTCTTCGAGACTTATTACTCAGCTCCCTCCACTGGTTAATGAGAGTTCTCAAGTACACATTTCTTTCTTCCTGCCTGTCAATGTCCTATGCTCACTGCTGTGCAAGAGGGTCTTCGTTCTAGTGCCCACCAGCTTTAGGAATCTAAGTGCAGGCTTTAGGGCGAGTCTATGGCAGAGACTTTGGAAGCCCTTGTCTAGGTCCTCTGGGCAGAAGCCCTTGGGCATGTGTTGGAACCAGAGAAGCACAGCACTCCAGATCTTCTCTAGAAAGCTGGAAACAATGATCAAAAGTCTCAGTTTGTCTTTGAACTCCAAGCATATCATCAACAGGGTCTGGTGGCAGGCTTCCTTTCTCCGCTCTCTCTTTCTAGCAGAATAAAACCGGGACCTACCTCCTTGTAAAGTGCCTATCCAGTCCTTGCAGTGTGTGTACTTGCTGAATCCCTTTCTTAAGGAACCCATTCCCCAGGCCCACAAACAATGAGGAGTGGGCTGGGTAACTGGACATGGTGCTCAGAGAACAAAGGTGTACTTGGATCAGCCTCACTGGGGCTCCCTCTCCCACCAGTGGAGCACAGACCAGAGGCTGCAAAGCCAGGGAGGAGCGCGTCTTCACAGGCATCTCAGAGATGAGGAGTAGTCTCATGCTTAGTGGACTGGCTCTGGGAAGTGCTTTGTCATGCTTTCTCCAAGATGCAGCATGTCCAGCTCATTCCTCTGGCATCCAGTGTTCTTTATCATTGGCTAATGCCTGGGGTGGGAGAAGCAATGCTGATGAATTACAGACAGGCTCCACATGCCTCAAACCAGATTCTCCAGCCACATCCACTCAGCACTTCTACCCAGTCCTTTGTGACCCGCAGGGTATGATGGGTAATTCTTTTGGGGTGGATTACCAGCAATGTGAACCTGATGGATTTCCTATCTACACTTGTCTAAATCCAAGACTTATAAATGCAGAGATGGGGGCTAGTTGCAAAGTGAACTGATAGCTTTCAAGTTCTTGCCAGGATCCCCAGAGGGACGAGTGGTACTCTTGGCTGGGGGTGTACAGAGTCATACCCAGCCTCCACGACCTGCACTGAAGTTCCCACCACCTTCCTGGGATATTCAGCCCTTAGACCTCATCCTGTAGGATGTGATATCCTGTCTTCCCCTGCTCCACCAACTGCCTGGGTCTGTCCAGCCAGCCATATTTCACATCCATACCTTAAAACAAAGGTCACCTCATTTCACCAATCGACCACCAATGTTACCACCATCCACACACACCTGTGCAAAGTTTGAAGGGCTGTCCACACCTGTGGCTTTGTTCTCCAAATCTGACTTCCTGGGATTTCACTGACTTCTCCTCTAGGTACTGAGAAAGCCATTAGAAACAAGAAGCAGGATGAGGCTGCATGAGTTGGCTCTAGACCTTGAGAGTTCTACTAAACAAGCAAAACAGTGAACCTCGGGTATATCCCCAGAGACTGAAACACTCAAGTAGGGAAAAGGAGCAAATTGAAATCCCACCAACAGGGGTCACCCTTGGACACAGAGCCTGAAGCTGGCGTCAGAAAAAGAAAATTCTGAGGTCTGCATCCTTGAAGCCAGGTTTCTAGCAAGTTCCAGTTGTTAGGTCCCTGTTTTGTTGAAGGCCAAGATGCTTGCCCAGTAGGACACATCTGGCAAGAACTTGGGACAGGAAGTCCTAGGACCCTGGTCAACCTTTCAGGAGCTGTTTAAGTAGATTTCTACCTTTCTCCTTTGAGGTGGTCACCACCACAGAGAAAGAAGTAGATATATAATACACATAAGCTGGTGCTGCGTATATTCTTTTCCTAATTGAAAAAAAATTCTGTGTGTTTCCCATTTTCAAGAAATTTTTTTTCTTTCAGAAAATAAACCCAGTGGGAGGTGTATCACCAAGCTTCTGGTTACAATGTACCAACCAGTTTACAATGTAGACAGTTACAGTATACAATGTTTTTAAAAGCCAGGTACAGTAGCTCATGCCTGTAGTTCAGATTAGTAGGTGGAGGAAAGAGAATCTGGAGCCCAGGGCCCTTCCCAGCTCCATAGAATGGGTGTTGGTGAGTTGTAGACATGAGTGTGATCATCTGAGAGAACCTGCATTGAGAAAACACCTATCATACTGGCCTGTAGGCATGTCTGTAGAGCATTCTCTTGACTAATGATTGACATGGGAGGGCCCAGCCAACTGTAGCTGATATTATCATGGGGCAAGTGGTCCTGGAGCGAACAAAAAAGGAAACTGAATAAGTCAAGGGGAGCCAGCAGTGGTTCTTCCATGGTCTCTGCTTCAATTATGGCCTCTAGGTGGCTGCCTTGAGTTCCTGCCAAGACTTTCATTCATGGTGGTCTGTGATGGGGAAGCCAAATAAATCCTTTCCTCTCCACATTGCTTTTGGTCATGGTCTTTATAATCAGCAATAGAAGCCTAAGACAGATAGTTTAAGGCCAAGTTGGGCTATTTGAGGGATTATCCCAAATAAGCAAAACCAAAGCTTGAAAATGAGTTGAACACAAAGGAGGAAAGACTCTTCTAATCAATCGAACCTCTGTTAGTTTCAGCATACAGCCAAACATTTGCCCATGTATGTTACAGAGAGAAATGCAGAAATACATGAATATAGATAAGTGTTCAGCTTTTGGCTCCATAGTTCAAAATCCTTTTCTACCACAGTACGTGTCCTGGGCTTGGATGTACTCATCTACCTGCAGTAACTCCTACATCCTCCAGCCTAGCCAGGCATAACTGGTTATGAATGAATGAGCACACATATAAAAGTTTCTTAGAAAGACAATGTGATTTTCATTCATGTGTATAGTCTCTTTAATCATGTTCACCACACTAGTCTATTAAACTGCTCTCATCCACTTTCCACTCCCTTCCTCTCCCCAACTACCCCATCTTTCTGTTTTCATTGGGGTTGTACTGGCTAGTTTTGTGTCAACTTGACACAGCTGGAGTTATCACAGAGAAAGGAGCTTCAGTTGGGGAAATGCCTCCATGAGATCCAACTGTAAGGCATTTTCTCAATTAGTGATGAAGGGGGAAAGGCCCCTTGTGGGTGGGACCATCTCTGGGCTGGCAGTCTTGGTTCTATAAGAGAGCAGGCTGAGCAAGCCAAAAGAAGCCAGCCAGTAAGTAACATCCCTCCTTGGCCTCTGCATCAGCCTGCTTCTTGACCTGCTTGAGTTCCAGACCTGACTTTCTTGGTTATGAACAGCAGTATGGAAGTGTAAACTGAATAACCCCCCCCCCAAAAAAAAGAAAGAAGCACAATGTGAGCTGGGCAGTGGCGGGCACACATTTAATCCCAGCATGTGGAAAGCAGAAGGAGGAAGATCTCTGTGAGTTTGAGGCCACCTTGGTTCTCAAAGTGAATTCCAGGACACCCAGTGCTACATGGAAAACCCCTATCTTGAAAAACAAAAAGAAAAGACAGACAGTGTGAATGCAGTAGAGATGTCAGGAGATAAAGGTATCCGCCAGCAAGCCTAAGAACCTGAGCTTCATTCCCAACATCCGTATGGGGGAAGGAGAAAGGCAATTCCCCCAAGTCATCCTTTGATTTCTACATACATGCCGTAACACACACACACACACACACACACACACACACACACACATCTGTTTAAATGTCTTTAAAAAGAGGAGGTCCAAACTTTTGAAGGGATGCTAATTTTTGTCCATTAATAAAGAAATACAAATACTCTGGTTAGCAAAAATCAAACATATGATGGTACCTCCGCTGGTGTTAGGCAGTGAGGGTGGAGAAAAGATCATCACATTCCTTGCTGACATGAGCCTGTGTCCGTGCAATATGCGAGGACAGTTTGACAAGGCTTATGAAATGTACATAGCATTTCACTTAGTAATTCCACCTTCAGGAATGTGCCCTACAGATACGATGTGAAAATGATTAGCACCAGATTTACACTGCAGCTTTGCTTCTCTCTCTCTCTCTCTCTCTCTCTCTCTCTCTCTCTCTCTGTGTGTGTGTGTGTGTGTGTGTGTGTGTGTGTGTGTGTGTTCATACATGCACATAGTGGTCTGTGTGAGTGTGAGTGCATGCCAGTGTGGGTATGGCGGTCAGAGGACACCCTGAGGTGTCAGCCCTGGCCTGTTATTTTGTTCCAGACAGCGTCTCCTCATTCCTGTGTACACCAGGCTTTCCTGGCTCATGAACCCAAGTCCTCATGCTTGCATGACCAGTAAGTGCTTGACTGAGCCATGCCCCCAACTCCTGCAGCTCTATTTCTAATAACTGTAGCAAAGCAAGGGGCTTAATGTTTACAATGTAACTGGAGTTGTGTATCTGTCTGAAAAAAAAAAAAAAGCAGAGCACAGAGGTACGCGCCTGTTACTGTTATCCCTGCTACTTGGCTAAAGCAGGAAAACTGCAAACTCAAGTCCAGCCCAGGTGGCAGAGTAAAACTACATCAGAGAGAGAGAGAGAGAGACAGAGACATAGAGAGACAGAGAGAGACGGAGAGAGAGAGAGAGAGAGAGAGAGAGAGAGAGAGAGAGAGAGAGAGAGAGAAACAGAGACAGAAAGATGGGGGAGAGAACAAAAGGAGAGAGAAAAAATATTATTTTATTAGACTTACTTTTATTATCTCTAATTGTGTCACATGTGTTATGTCTGTGTGTATATGCACATGAACACAGGTACCCACAGAATCCAGTAGAGAATACCACCAGATTCCTTGGATCTGGAACCTTGGGGAGTTGTGAGCTGCCCATGGGTGTGGGGACCTAAACTCTAGTCCCCTGGAAGGGCAGTATATAGTCTAAGCATTGAACCATCTATCTATCCCTCATAATAATAATTCTAGTGACTTTAAATAAAATGAAAAATTAAAATGAATACTACCAGCTCTGCAGACACGGGAAGAAAATGTATGTTTACAAATTCTCATTTATTTCTGGATATAAATGACCTAGATGGTGCATAAGAAGCTAATAACATGATGTCCCCTGTGTGTGTGTGTGTGTGTGTGTGTGTGTGTGTGTGTATTTGTTTGTGTTCAGCAGTATTTAGTAGATTCATAAGGTTTTGCAACTACTGTTTCTTTTTCAAAATTTTATACATTTATGTTTTAAGGTATGTGGACATGTGTATTTATGTCGTGGCACATATGTGGAGGACAGAGGACAACTTTTAGGAGTCTCTCCTTCCACAATGGGGGTCATTGGGGATTGAACTCAGATCACCCGGCTTGAAGGCAAGCTCTTTTACTTGATTAGACATATGCCTGGCATGATTTCTTGCTTGGTACTATTGATAAATTGAGGGGGTGGGAAGATAAGGAAAACACACACAGTTCCTTGTCCCATTCGTTGTCTGGCAAGCATGAAGCCACTCTCAATACCTACCTCAAATGTCACTGTTATTTAGAGAAATATTCTGATTTCCCCATCCTGAATTCTCATGGTGTCAGTGGCCAGGGGGTTCAAGTTGGGGACACAGTTGCACACTGCCACCAGTGTGCTTTTTAAGTTATTTTCAGAAACCTCCATTCATGGGGAGTTGAGATTCTTGACTTCACAGCAGAAAAGCACTTCAGAATGACCCAGTATAAAACATAGCTGGAGTTTATTGGGTGGAGCTTTTTTTTTTTTTTTTAAAGATTTATTTATTTATTTTACGTAAGTACACTGTAGTTGTCTTCAGACACTCCAGAAGAGTGAGTCAGATCTCGTTACGGATGGTTGTGAGTCACCATGTGGTTGCTGGGATTTGAGCTCAGGACCTTTGGAAGAGCAGTCGGGTGCTCTTACCCCCTGAGCCATCTCACCAGCCCCGGGTGGAGCTTTTACTATATATTTAAGAGTGGCATTACAGAAAGAGAGACACTCGAAGAAAAGACAAGGCAGAGCAAGTGTGAGAATGAGCTTCTCCAGGGAGAGTTGACTTTAATGGCAAACATGCATCTGATTTTTGTGGCTTCTGAAGTCGCACCTCAAAGCATAGCTGAGAAGTTTTGAAGGTTATCATAGGTGGCTGCTGAGGTAGGTGCGCTGGATGAGCTTACAGCTGATAAAGTAAAAAAAAAAAAAATCCTGGGACACAAAGGTTACAGGAGAAGTTGAGATGTTTTTACTGTAAATAAAAATGCATGGTCTTGTTTGTAAAAACCCTAGAAACCTAGTGGTTTCATGCTGGGAATGGAATCGGTGCAGTACATTTTTGCCATTCTTATTTGAAAGTATTTCTATAGAGAGAGGATGTAGTCTCTGTGTAGGCACTCTTCAAAGCACATTTTATCCTTTGTGCTGGAATTCTTGACTCTCAGTTAGGAAGAGGGTCCCTGTCAGACTCCAGGGTGAGGAGTGCTTTCTCCTCCCGTGTTCCCCCTTGACCCCCTGTCTTTCTATGATGCTTCAGTAGAGGCCTATAGAAGGTCCTTATAGAATCCCAGAGGTGTGCATGTATGCATGTGTGCATGGGTGTCTTGTCCATCTCCTCCTCTCCAGCTGTGAGTCTGGAATAGTGATCCATATTACCCCATCTCTGACCACAGATTAGCACAAGGATGACCCAAGTAGATGCTACATCAAACAACAATATTTCTCTACAAGGATTCTGTGATGGTTTGTATACGCTTGGCCCAGGAAGTGGCACTATTAGAAGGTATGACCCTGTTGGAGTAGGTGTGACTTTGTTGGAGTAGGCATGGCACTGTGGGTGTGGGCTTTAAGACCCTCATCCTAACTGCCTGGAAGTCAGTATTCTGCTAACAGCCTTCAGATGAAGAGTTAGAACTCTCGGCTCCTCTTGCACCATGTCTGCCTGGATGCTGCCATGTTCCCACCTTGATGATAATGGACTGAACCAACTTCAATTAAATGTTGTTCCTGTAAGAATTGTCTTGGTCATGGTGTCTGTTCACAGCAGTAAAACCCTAAGATGGATTCATACAATCCTCCCAAAGAGAAGCCTTAGTGCCGGGTGTGGTGGCACACACCTTTAATCCCAGCACTTGGGAGGCAGAGGCAGGCAGATTTCTGAGTTTGAGGCCAGCCTGGTCTACAGAGTGAGTTCCAGGACAGTCAAGGTTACACAGAGAAACCCTGTCTCGAAAAGCCAAAAAAAAAAAAAATCTCTTAGCAGACAGGGTTCTCAGGAATAACAGACTTGTAGAAAACATAGACAGGGTGATGTTACTCATAGGCTGGCTTCCAGGAGCCTCTACTGAAATTACCTGTCACTGAGACACTGGAACTGGAATTATAGGAGGTTGTGAGCCATCGTGTTGGTGCTGAGAATGGAACCTGAATTTCCTGTGAGAGCAGGAAGTGTTCCTAACCTCTGAGCCATCTCTCCCACATTCATTTTCAATGCCTGCACCAATTTGCACTCCCATATACAATATTTAAGGGTTCACCACCTCCCAAAATCCACACCAGTATTTGTTACCATTTGTTTAAATAGCTCTAGACACCAGCTCTAAACCACCAGCTGATGATGGTGGTTAGTGCAAAAATGCATGAGTGCTGAGAATAAGCACTCTGAGTGTTCAGTCTCAATGGAACATTCATATTAGCCCTGCCAAGTCTCAGGGAGCATCCCTGAAGAGGGGGAAGAAATAACATAAGGGCCAGAGCATGTGGAGGAAGGCCTTGAAACCCATTTTCTGAGTATGGCATGGCTATTGCATGGTGTGGTTACCTGCACAGGGCCTGCACAAAAATCTCATCTGTCAGTATTGAGTCATGGCTAGGAGAGAGGCTCATGGGCCAAGCTCCATTCCAGAGAGCTCTTGGCAGTTGATAGCTTCAGAGATAAGAAGAGTCAGTCCTTGTCACCAGTAGTGTAACTGCTGGTGAGTTATGTACTCTCCAGAGGATAGCTCTACACGCGTGCCAGGCAGGGAGGTCCTGGTAAAACCCAGATGTCACAAAATATGAGCAAAGCAAACAGAACACAAAGAGGGCTTGACTGGAGGAGGCAGAGAAGAGAGGGTGAAGTGACAAGTGTGACCAGAATGTATATTTACACATATAAAATTGTCAAAGAGTAAATCATTTAAATCAATAAATGAAACCAGTTCTTCTGGTTCCTCTTTCTATGACCAGAGAATAGTATATCTTTCTTTCTAAGAACAGTCACCAGAGACTTTCAAGAACCATCAACGCTCCGGAGAACCCCTTTTGTAATTAAATAGAAAATAATCTGGTTTAGAGATTCTCAGATTCACTGTGGATGAAATGAAATCAGTGGATAACAAACACAGTCCATCCTCGAGCCCACAAGCCCAGTCCAGCCCCAACTCTCTCAGTCAGTTGGCCTGGAGTGGGACCAAGAATCTGCCTTCTAAATTCCCAAGTGCCAGTGAAGCAGCTGCTGCTGGCCCAGAATTTAGTCTGAGTATCTCTACTGGGGCAGTGACAGAATTCACATGGACAGTAAGACATAAGTGGGTCTAAAGACACCTCAAAGTAAGATTACAGCCCGGCTTATTACAGCACTTGTTTGAATCACAGGTAGAATGACCTGGAATGGTGAATGAGATATGAGACAGGAAAAGGGTCCCTCACCTACCTGTGGAGATCTGGCTTACGTAGCCTGCTGGCTAGAGAATACTCTACACAGCCACCATTACAGACAGGACTGATAACACAGCTCTTGAACCATGGTCTAACCTCTGCATGACCTAGGTACAGCAAAAATAGTTTAATTTCTAATGATCTATCCATGTCCTTATATTTGTTACAGTCTTCTTCATATCTAAGCCTGCCCAGGAAGCTTATTCTTATGTCACCCCACAATAACACACACACACACACACACACACACACACACACACACACACACAAGTTCCTGTGGGCTGGCAAAATGGTTCAGTGGGAAACAGCAACTGTTGCCAAGGCTGGTGATCTTGGTTCCATCCCTGAGTCCTACATGGTGGAAGGAGAAGAGAAGTCTAACTCCTGCACGTAGTTCTCTGACCTCCATATCCACTCTCATATGATAAATAAATAAAATACCTAATTAAAGCCTCCTTGTGCTGAAATAAGCAAATCAACATATTCTTTCTCCCCATCAGCCTTTATTATATGTTACCTCCTTTAAACAACAAAACTGCAAAAGCCCTGTGGTTTCTGAAGGAAGCACTTATTAGATAGGTTCCTCCCAGCATCAGCCCTGGACTCCTTGAAAGTGCAGCTGTCCTTTCTAATAACGAACAAACTTGCTGACTTTGCTTCACTCTGACTTGACCTAAAGTTCTTTCCTGTGGGTTCTCAAGGTACCAGTTGGATCTGAGTGCCCCCACGGTGAGGCTCTGGAGGGCTTTCAGACGCCATGGTGGCAAGGCTGCTGGAGGTGACAGTGTGATATCCTCCATCTACATATTGTGGTCAGAAAAGTGGGTTATAGGATGCTGCAGTTACTTCTCCCTTCTATCCTCTTTATCATCCCATCTTCTCTCTTGGAATTGTGGTCTATCTCATACTAGTGAATTCCCAGACCAAGGACCTCCAAGGGCTTGCTAAGGTTAGTGATTCTGCTGGGGAAGGTCCATCTTGTTGCAAACTCTCACCTCAAAGGAGATATGAAGCAGATTCTTCTTTTTTTTTATTAGATATTTTCTTCATTTACACTTCAAATGCTATCCTGAAAGTCCCCTAAACCCTCCCCCTGCTCTGCTCCCCAACCACCCACTCCCGCTTCCTGGCCCTGGCATTCCCCTGTACTGGGGCATATAAAGTTTGCAAGACCAAGAGCCTCTCCTCCCAATGATGGCCAACTAGGCCATCTTTGAAGCAGATTATTCTTAAGCCAAATGTAAGTAACTGTCGCCTAAGAATGAATGTTCCATTGAGACTGAACACTCAAAGTGCTTATTCTCAGCACTCATGTGTTTTTGCACTAACCACCATCATCAGCTGGTGGTTTAGAGCTGGTGTTTAGAGCTATTTAAACAAATGGTAACAAATACTGGTGTGGATTTTGGGAGGTGGTGAACCCTTAAATATTGTATATGGGAGTGCAAATTGGTGCAGGCATTGAAAATGAATGTGGGAGAGATGGCTCAGAGGTTAGGAACACTTCCTGCTCTCACAGGAAATTTGGGCTGTCATGTTCTAATGTTCAAAGAGTGTAATGTAGTTTTATAGTTACAGAACAAAACAAAACTGTAATCAAGATACTTTTCGAATGCCATGGCAGGAACATCCAAGAGGTGGGTTATAGCAGAGCTGGAAGCTCTCTGCCACTGCTCCCAGATGCTGTCTGATGACATTCTTAGCTTTTAGATGGATGGAAGATAGTGTTCTTCTAAGTTGCTTACTAAAGGAAAAATACCACAGAGAGGTTAAAAAGCATCCCTGCGACAGACAGCTGGCTGCAGGGTGGGACTGAGATGCTAATTGAGGTAACAGACTCCACACATGCATGTCAATCCACTGCTCTGCCCCTCAGAGGCTAAAAGATGTGATGCCTTAGCCTCTTCCCAGTGTTCTGTTCATTCTGCATATCATACTTAACATTGGACTTTTATTTTTCCATTGTTTATTGTCGTTTTTCAATCAGAATAAGCTCCAAAAGAATGTGTAAATTGTTCACTCCTTGTACTGGCTGGTTTTGTGTGTCAACTTGACACAAGCTGGAGTTATCACAGAGAAAGGAGCTTCAGTTGAGGAAATGCCTCCATGAGATCCAGCTGTAAGGCATTTTCTCAATTAATGATCAAGGGTGGGAGGGCCCAGCCCATTGTGGGTGGTGCCATCCCTGGGCTGGTTGTCCTGGGTTTTATAAGAAAACAAGCTGAGGGAAGCAATCCAGTAAGTAACATCTCTCCATGACTTCTGCATCAGCTCCTGCTTCCTGACTTGCTTGAGTTCCAGTCCTGACTTCTTTCGATGATGAACAGCAATGTAGAAGCGTAAGCCAAATTAAACCCTTTCCTGGCCAACTAGCTTCTTGGTCATGATGTTTGTGCAGGAACAGAAACCCTGACTAAGATACCACTAAGCCACCAGAACAAGAGTGTTAGAATGTGTTCTCTAATGAGAGGCAAAATGCTGAACCTGGTATGTCAATCACTCTAAGATCTGATTAAAAGATTATATATAGAACGGGAGAGGAGGCTTAAGAACATTGGCTGCTCTTCCAGAGGATCTGGGTTTGAATCCCAGTGCCCACATAGCGATTCACAAAGCACCTGTAAGTCTAGTTCTAGAGGTTCTCATGTCCTCTACTGACCTTTGGCAGGTAATAATATGCACACGGTGCATAGACAAACATGCAGGCAAAAACAGTCATGCATATAAAATAAAAAATATTTAAAAGACTGTATTATACATTCCCTATATATTAGTTATATGTCAGGTGGTCTTGGTTCTAAGAAACAGCCTTGGTTTTATACTGAAAGGGGCAGAAGTCGCCTCTAAGGTGACAGACAACATGTGGCATGAAGAATAAGCACTTAGTCTCGTCAATCTATTGTCTGAGATTTTCTTAAGCTGTTTGAGAACCTGGGGTACAGTAGGGGTTTAAGTGCACCTCACAAGGATCCTTTCTTTTTTTGTTTTTGGTTTCTCTGTATAGCCCTGGCTGTCCTGGAACTCACTTTGTAGACCAGGCTGGCCTAGAACTCAGAAATTCACCTGCCTTTGCCTCCCAAGTGCTGGGATTAAAGGCGTGCACCACCACCGCCTGGCACAAGGATCCTTCCTAACCAGGGACTAGTGTGCCAATGGGGATGCCTCTGAGGGACTAATGTGCCAACTGGGACGCCTCTGAGGCATGGGGCTCGCAAAGAGCATTTCCTTTGAGGGACAACTGAGTGAGTACATTTACATATACTAAATAAGGGAGTTGTACCTAGAATTAATGAGGAATTACTATGAAAAAAGAGTACAGAAGCTACCATGTGTCTAGGCAAGAGCCTCAGACACACATTTCACTGTGTATGAAGGGATTCTGGTCAGCTTGAGTGTGGCAAGTATAGCTCTGGCAGGCCTGCCCTTCTCCCTGTTTCCCTCTCCCTTGCTAAAATCCTAAGATTACATTCTTGAAGCCAGCCCCCAAAGTCCCTATTCTCTTATTTGGCCACTTCCTCCTCCTGAGGCTAACTACCAAGGTTCAGCTCTTTAAGTATTAAAGTCCAGCAATCAAAAGTCTCCTTTGACTCACCTAGTTAACATGCCCAGTTAGAATCAAACACCTCATCCTAACACAGGGTTTCCCCATGCACCCTTATAAACTGCCATTTTCCTATGGGCCACATCCATCTCCTCTCTAACTAGAAGCAGTCCTTTGTCCCACTTTAGGACAAATATCCCTTACCCCTCTCTCTTGTTCCCTTCTCCTTCTCTCTCATCCTCTCCCTCTTGTCTTTGTCCCTTATCCCTGTCCTCTGTCCCTCTGGGCAAAGACATCTCCTTTGTACTGAGATCTTTGTCTGACAACTTGGTCTTTGGGGTCCTGAGCCCAAAGGATACCTTCCCTCTCAATAGAAAACTGTCAAATGTCCTGTGTGATTTTGAAATATTCTAATCTCTTGAGTAATCAGGGATATAATATTTAATATTTAGACAAAATACACCAAGTCAGATACAAGTGTTGAAGTCTAGAACTCTAATCCAATGTGGGGAGGAGACGTTGCACCCTGGCTTTCAAAACTGAGTTGGCAGAGCTCTAGTGGAGCTGAATGCACATCCCGAAGACTCCGCTGTAATCCACCCTTGGCAGTGGACCAATATCATCTGGGAGATTCTATGAAATGTGTAGTCTCAACTCATCATGGATGTACTAAGTCAAAGTCTGCATAATGGGAGTGCACATGGAGATGAGGAAGCCCTTTTTAGGTCAGCTTTTTCACTTTTACATGTCTCTCTGGGAATCTGGAGGTATTTTGCTTAAAAGTCCAGATGCCCAGAGCAACTGTGATAGTTTGCATATGCTTGGCCCAGGGAATGTCACTATTAGGAAGTGTGGCCCTGAGGGAGTAGGTGAGTCACTGTGGGTGAGGGCTTTAGTACCCCTGTCCTAGCTGCCTGGAAGTCAGTATCTGCTAGCAGCCTTCAGATGAAGATATAGAACACTCAGCTCCTCCTGCATCATGCCTGCCTGGACACTGCCATGTTCCCACCATGATATTGGACAGCCTCTGAACCTGTAAGACAGCCTCAATTAAATGTCGTCCTTACAAGAGTTGCCTTAGTCATAGTGTCTGTTCACAGCAGTAAACCCTAACTGAGACAGCAACCAAATCAGAATCTGTGAGGGTGTGGATTCAGGCACCAACATAGTTAAATGCAGCTTGGGAATTTCAACACAAATTAGTAAGATTAAGGACCATCAGGAAGAAGTCTTAAATCATGAGATGTGCAAAACCATGTTTGGTAAGAAAAAAACCTGGAACTGGAGAGGTGGCTCAGCCACTAAAGGCTAGGCTCACAACCAAAAATATAAGAAAAACATGGAATTCAAGTGAAATGCCCGCTGTCCATCCATAGCATACATTGGAATATATTCATAGGATAGCAACAAATACTCATGTGCTACAGCCACATGAATTAACAGGGGCTGCAGTCTGGATCTCAAATGCATTCCCAAAGCCCATGTGCTACATCTAGAATCTTAGCCATTTCTTCTAAATTTTCAAATTTGTTCAGTGTATGCTTACAGAATAGTCCCCAGTGATCCCCTGGATTTCAGTAGTATCTGTTATAATGCCTTTTGTTCATTTCCTCTCAAGTTCTATTCGTGTTAATGACTTGGTCCTCACCTTGGTGCTACCAGGACATATTCAAGACCTTTGAGAGAGGTGGTGTATAGTGTGAGATTAGGCCACTAGAGGGTGACTTCTAAGGGAATTATGGGACTCCACTGTATTCTTCATTGTTTTCTTTGTTCCCTGGCCACCATGAGCATCCTGATTTGTCACGTACTTCTCTAACGATCTTCCACACCACATAAACAAAAAGCATGGAGTCAATGAGTGTGGATTGTAATCTCCAAAGCTAAATCAAAACTAAATTATAACTAAATTGAAATTATTCCTCTTTTGGGGTGGCTTATCTGAGATGTTGTTACAGCGACGGAAAGCTAACTGACACACATGGATAAACTTAGATCATAGTTGAAATTAACAAAATGTGACTAAAAAAATTAATGCAAGGATCAGTGAAACATGAATTGGTTACTTGAAAAGATTAACAAGACTGATGAGCCCTTGGTGAAACAGAGAGAGAGAGAGAGAGAGAGAGAGAGAGAGAGAGAGAGAGAGGTTAATAAAATCTGTGATGAGAGGAACAAGAACAACCACAGCAGATAAAACTGAAATTCAAAGATTCATTGGGGAATATTCTGAAAGCATACACTGAATAAATTTGAACAATTTGAAAAAAATGTTTCTAGACACAAATGATTTATAAAAATTGAGTCAAGAAGATACAAACAACCTAAGCAGATTAATAATGAGAAATGAGATTGAAGCAGTAATAGAAAGTGTTCAAACAATAATAAAATAAAATAAAGACAGCCCCAAACTGAGCAGAACCACTCTGGATGCTACAGACCTTTAACAAAGGACCAAGACCAGTATGTCTCCAACAGGTCCATAAAACAGCAGTGGAGGGTATGCTCTGAAAGTTGTGCTATGAAGCTGGTATCACTTTGATACAAAACCAGATAAGGACATAGATACACACACACACACACACACACACACACACACACACACACACACACACTCACTCACAGAGAGAGAGTGAGAGAGTGAGAGAGACTATAGAACAGTTTTCTTGATGACTATGTTGTGGTTTGAATGCTTGGCCCATAGGGAGTGGCACGTGAGAGGTGTGGTCTTTTTGGAGGAAGTGTGTTACTGTGGGGGTGGGCTTTGAGACCCTCCTCATAGCCAAGTGGGGGCCAGTCTTCTTCTTCTTCTTCTTCTTCTTCTTCTTCTTCTTCTTCTTCTTCTTCTTCTTCTTCTTCTTCTTCTTCTTCTTCTTCTTCTTTTTTGCCTTCAGAATAAGATGTAGAACGTTCAGTTCCTCCAGCACCATGTCTGCCTGGATGCTGCCATGCTTCCTGCCTTGATGATAATTGACTGAACCTCTGAACCTGGAAGCAAGCCCCAATTGAATGTCTTGTAGAAGAGTCATGGTGTTTCTTCACAGCAACGGAAACTCTAACTAAGACACTATAAATACGAACATTGTTAAAATATATTTGCAAACTGAAATAAAAACAACATCTTAAAAGATCATTCAAAAAGGTCACACAGCATTTTCATTCTGGGTGAAAAGTCAGAAAGAAAGAAAAACAGACAAGAGAGCAAGCTACTTGAGACAGAGAAGGTCTGTATTAAGGGAGTGATTCTGTAAAGGGGCTTCCTGTAAGAATCAAAGTCCTCTTCTACTTATGGAGAAGGAAGTGTAACAGTTTTGTTTTCTGGTCAGCGGTTGACATTTTAATTAAAGAACGTTAGGTGATCACTGAGCATCTTGCCTGGCTGGCCATTGCTTGGGCTCCACAGAGCAGGGCAGCCAAGAGTCTAGAGCAGTGGCTCTCCACCTTCCTAATGTTGCAGCCCTTTAGTAGAGGAACCCATACCTCCTCATGCTGGTGACCTCAACCATAAAATTATTTTGTTGCTACTTCATACCTGTAGTTTTGCTACTATTACGAATTGTAATACAAGTATCCAATATGCAGGATATTTGATATGTGTGTGATTCCTGTGAAAGGGTCTTCTGGTCCCCAAAAGGGGTCACCATCCACAGGTTGAGAACCACTGGTCTAGAGAATCAAAGTTAATTTACTTCTAAAATTCAAATTACTGTATTAATGTTATAGGAATTATCACAGTTCAAGCAAAATGGAGGATCTGTACAAAGTGGTGGACCCTGGCTAAGACCAATGTCGGTCATTCTTTATTGTCAGCTTGACTGGATTTGGAGTCGCATGGAAACTCACCTCTGGCATTCTTGCGACAGTGTCTCCAGGGAGGTTTAAATGCGGAGGGAAGACTTCCTCCGAATGTGGGTAGCATCATCCTACAGTTGTGTGTGATCCTGGACTGGATGGGATAGGGAAGGGAAAAAAGCAAGCTGGGCACCAGTTCCTCTCTCTGCTTCTCCCAGACACGGATGCCTCACACAGGGCTTCCATACTCTCCCTGCTGTGATGGGCTAAACCCTCAACCCTCAGCCAAAAGAAACCCATCCTTCCTCGAGCTACTTTTCATCAATAAAAATCACATGACTATCTTGAAAGACACAGAAAAGGCCTGTGACAAAGTATATGGCTCTTCCTAGTGAAATCCCAAAGAACCTGAGACAAGATGTTTCATTCATACTGCAACATAGAAAAGGCTAGATGTGGGCTGGTGAGATGGCTCAGTGGGTAAGAGTACCCGACTGCTCTTCCGAAGGTGATAAGTTCAAATCCCAGCATCCACATGGTGGCTCACAACCATCCCTAATGAGATCTGGCGCCCTCTTCTGGAGTGTCTGAAGACAGCAACAGTCTACTTACATATAATAAATAAAATAAATCTTTAAAAAAAAAAGGCTAGATGTGACAAACTTACAGCCAATATTGTAATGAATGGGGAAATATTAAAAAAAAAAACCCACACATTTCTTCTAAAATCAGGAATGAGACAAAGGTGTTCACTATCACCACTTTCATTAGTTAGCTTTTTGTTGCTGTAAACAAAATACTTGACCCAAATAGCTTAAGAGCTAAGAGGTTTATCTCATAGTTTAAGGGATACTGTCCACCACAGCAGAGAAAGGATGGCAACCAATGTGGCTTGGTCTCAGACGGTCAGTGCTGGAGGCAGCTGCTTGGTAATGGCATCGGCCAGGAAGCAGGGAGCCTGGGCTGGAAGCAGTCTCAGAAGCCTTCCTCTTAAAGGTTCCGCAGCTCCCCAAAACATCAGCATCAGCTGGGAAGCACCTGTCCCAATGCAGCCTGCATTTTGTCTACAGACCATGACAGGGAGGTAAGACATTGCTTAGAGATCAGTTTCAAAGAGATCAGTCTTTGGCTATCTGGATCCGGGTGCTTAGAGGAAGACATCAGAGTGTGGGGAGCAAATGGCGGAGGAGAGCTGTTCACTTCATGGCTGATTAGGAAGTAGAAAGTGAGACAGGAAGTGGCTGGGGATAATACACCCCAAGGATTGTTCCTCGGGAATCTATGTCCTTCATCTAGGCCCCATCTTCTGAAGGTTTCACAGGTTCCCAAGTTAGCGTCACCAACTAGAAATAGAGCAGTCAACCATGAGCCTGTGAGGAACATTTGTTATACACACATACAGACAGGCATGGCCAGGCATGAACATGCCAGTAAGGGAAAGATTATACTACTCTATTTTCCATATGGGGTGTGCTTAGTGTCGTCAGGGTAACAGATGAGCAGGAGACTCTGGGCCTTCTCTTCCCTAGGTGGTGGCTAGAGCTCTGAATGCTGGAGAATTACCAGTTGTCTGTAATGTGACTAGGCCCATAATAAAAATGGGAGCAGGCTCAAGTCCCAAATTATTCACTATATAAGGTTCTATGTCTTAAACCAATGAAATGGGGAATTTGGGAAAAAGTCAAGTCCCAGACACTGGGAGAGGAAAACAGAATTTTTTTTTAACCAGCAGACATGGAAAGGCACTACCTGGTGCCAAATTCTCTATGCTGATGCCCTATTTAACAAGCAGAATGACATGTTAAAAACATTTTCACTAATCTCTTGAATTTCTTACATTATTTCCAACGTACCATCGATGTTCTGGTTACACAGAAATGTGAGCAGATGAAAAGGAGGGTGTTCGGGACTGAGTTTCCTCTGGAATATGGGAGGAAAGAGAAATGTGCCTGGGTCAAAGTAAGCAAAATGTTTTTTAAGGTCTTGAAGATAATTATTTCTTAATAGAAATTTCGTTGTAAAGCTTGGAAGGGGGTTAATTTATTTTCATTATTTTTAAATATTATTTTATGTGTGAGGGTGTTTTGCCTGCATATGCATCTGTGTACTAAGTCCATGCCTGATGCTCTCAAAGGCCAGAAGAGAGCTTCAAAACTTCTGGAATTGGGAGTTCCAGACAACAGTAAGCTGCCATGTGGGTGCTAGAAATCAAATCATGGTCTTCTAGAAGAGTAGCAAGTGTTCTTAACCCCCCGAGATATCTCTACAGTCCAATGAATGAACAAATGAGTAAATAAATAGGAGACTTGAAAACTCAGAGTCAGTATGGGCTAAGCTCGGGCTACATACAGCTAGGTCCTGCCTGGAGCAGCCCATCTTGGAAGTGCTACGGGAAGGGAGGGATTCAAGCAGCTAATTGTCCAGGTAGGTGTGCAGGCTGAGAGCCACTCCACATACTTGTAGACAACAGAAGAGAGGGCCAGCTGTGAACAAGCTGGAAGCAGTCGGATGGGAAGTTCTTAGGGAGCACAGCAATGGTTGTGCAGCAGGGCAGGAGGACACAGGCACACAATCTTTTATTTCGTTTTTGATTTAAATCCAGACTCTGGACCTTTATTTAACTTGGGTACAAGCTTCCGTTTCTTCTTGCTAGGCATTTCTACTTGCAGAATTTCATTCAATCCTTCCTTAAGTGTGGCAGATAAAACCATCAGTTCTTAATTGATCAGTTAAGAGAGATTCCTAGGAAGGGAAGGTCACAAGCTCACTACACAGGAAGAACTCCAACCCTAGGCTTGCTGTGCACAGAATTAGCAACTGTGCAATGTGCTCTGGGCATTCTTCACTCAATTCTCTTACCTCAAGACACTCATTCCTTTATATGCACAAAGCCCTGACAAGCCTCCTGGGGCTCACTGAGTCTGCAAAGTAGATCCAGGCTCCTCAACCCCTCCACAGCCTTTATACAATCCTCAAAATCTGCAGTATTAGTGAGTTTGTGTGTGTTTGGTGCTGTGTGTGGGGTGGCTTGGTTTCTTGAGACAGGATCTCATGTGTACTTTTTTTTTTTTTTTAAGATTTATTTATTTATTATTTATTACATCTAAGTACACTGTAGCCGTCTTCAGACACTCCAGAAGAGGGAGTCAGATCTTGTTACAGATGGTTGTGAGCCACCATGTGGTTGCTGGGATTGAACTCAGGACTTTTGGAAGAGCAGTCAGGTGTTCTTACCCGATGAGCCATCTCACCAGCCCATGAGTACTTTTTCTAACTCATTATTATTAATAATTTTTGTCCATTATTAATTATCACCTTTGCTGATTGGTTTTTGTTAACTTGACACAAACCCAGACATAAATCAGAAGATGGAGTTCTAATTAAAAAAAAAAATAAAGGTTCTAAAAGATTGGCTCATAAGCAAACTATAGATAGCATATTGTCTTGATAATCTGGGCAGTGCTATCCTTGGCCTGGTGGTCCTGTGTTCTGCCAGAAAGTACGTTGAGCAAGCCATGGAGAACAAGCTAGTAAGAGCACTCCTTCATGGCCTCTGCATCAGCTCCTGCCTTCAAGTTCCTGCCTTGGTTCTCCTCAGTGGACTGTGACTCAAGATATATAAACCAAATAAACCTCTTCCTCTTGTTGCTTTTGTCAAAGAAGTTTTATCACAGAAAGCCTAAGTCATCATTCTTAGGAACCTTACATCTTTGTGCAATTGCCGCTCTAGTTTGCTGCAGTCTCTTCCCATTTCCAGGCTTAACACATGGTTAGAATTCCTGTCATTATACTGTAGTGTTGATGGCACTATTAATCCTTGACTACAGAGCAAATAACTTGAATATAACCAATATATGCTAAACACAGACCTAAGGCTTTGGTTCCCTTTCAATTAATTAAAAAAACATGGTGTGCATACCTGAGTCTCAGCTGAGGTAGGAGGAATTGGTTGCCATTTTAAGACTAGCCTGGTCTACTAGATAAGACTGTCAAAGGAAGAAATCATCTTAATAAAGGTATACTTTATTAAGATTTCAATTAAGAAGTGAACTTCAAGTTATGATTGCTGGACTGGGATGTAGGTCAGTAGTACAGCATTGGTCTACTAAGTTCAAAATCCTGGGCTTGATCCTCAAACCACTACTGTTTGTGGTTTTGAGATTTTACTTTACTTATTAACAAGTATTTGTATCATGATTGTGTGATCAGAACAAGCAAAGTTGGAACATTCTGTGTTACCTTGATAGAATACCTGTTTCACTCCACAAATTTGCTTCTGCATCAGAGCGCTACTCTGGTATGTCTCTGCATGAGTTCATTGTTCCCTTTAACAATGTGAAAGACTATCTGTGTGAACTGCTTGAGCCTTGGAGAGTTTTTTTCATTTTTACCAGTCCTTCCACTGTTATCAGCGCATTTTCTTCAGGAAGCTACATCTCAATTGAGTATCTTTGCCATGAAAAGGCCTTTGCACCCCAGCCTGTTACAGGCAAGAAAAACTGTTCCCAGGTCTCTGAAACTGTCCTCAGGAGCAGACTAGCCAGTAGCCTAGAGGCTTTTAAATTGAACCTGAAGCTTCTAGCTTTGTTCTCTAACTCAGCACACATCTGTGGTTCCTTCTCTGAAGGCTTAGAAGTCTGTGGACTCCCCATTCCCCTGCTAAACTCCAAGAGTTAGGGAACTGTACCTCATCAGCCCTTCCAAGCTTCAAATGGTTCTCACAGCCTGTACTGTTATAAGAATGATTTTATTTGGGCAGAAGATACCTTTTCTGAGACAGTAACAACCTTACTCTCCAGCTTACAAAGAATATGGCCAAACGGTTCTTTACATTAGGACTTGAGGTTTTTTCCTATGATGAAACCCACATTCATCCCACTCTGTATCACTCACTGACTGGTGGTTTGGATGAGAACAGGGCCCACAGGCTCAGCTGAGTGGCAGAATACCTGACCTTCAGTTAGTGGAAGTGTTTGGAAAGGATTAGCAGAAGGCATGTCACTAACGGTGGGATTGGAGGTTTTAAAAGCCCACACTGGCCCAGTTAACTCCCTCTCTGCTTTTTGATTGTTGATTAGATGTAAGCTCTCAGCTACAGCTACAGCACTGTGCCTGCCTGCTGTCTTGCTTCCCACTTTGATGGTCATGGACTAACCCTCTGAAAGTGTAAGCCCTCAATTAACTGCTTTTTAAAGTTTCCCTTGGTTATTCTATGTCTTCTTGATTTCAGTGATAATAATCATTAGAATGAAAGAGAACTTGGTCACAGTACCTTACTCTGAATGTGATTTCTAAGCCCATCTTTGAATTTAAGATGGTTTTTGTAAGTGGAAAGTACAAATTCATATATTAGAAATAACACAATGTCCAGTCTATGAAGGGATTTTTCATAGCCTCTTGATTTCTTTTGTTAACTATAGAGAAAGACAATTTAAGTCTCCCGAGAGAAACTTCTGCAACTACAGCAGATCTGGTGGGTACCTGTCTGAGCAGTGGTGGAGCAAGCTCAGGAGGGAGCCCCTACAGTCAGCGTGGCTAAGTCTCAGGGGCTCAAGACATGCCCCCTACCTCACCTCCAAGATTCCATTCCTTCACGAGCCATGCTCCTGTGTCACACACACCTTGGCTCTGAGAAAAGTTGCACTGAATGAATATGAAGCAGTAATAAACAGGCCTCTCAGTTGATATCTGCCCACTGTGTAGTTTCCTATTTGTTAATAATAACTGCTGAATTTTAGATGATGAACTGATAACTCCATTCAATTGTGTAGTAGGGGAAACAAGGAGAGATAAGAGTATTAATATTAAAGATCCAAGCACCGTCAACTAACAGTATGAGAAGTCAGGTGCTTAGAACCCCTAGGTTAGCTTCTCTAAAAGAGGCTTCTGGGGTGTTTTCTCCATCTAGTGCTCTGGACTTCTCGGCAGCTTTGTTACTTCCCCTGCTCGTGGATGTGCACACCTATATCCTTCACTGTCCCCAAGTGCTGGAACTAAAGCATATGCCATGCTGGGCAACCACTACAACCTCTTAAAGTACGATCAGGAAAGGCTTCGAGCTGAAAGCTGAAAGCACCTTTCTCTGGAAAGGTGATCAAAAGGCCAAAAAGACCTATGGCATTCCTGTGACTCACCCTTCCCAGAGAAGAGGTTCTCTGTTTTCTCCCAGCTGAGTGGCCATGAGAGTCCTCTCAGCTCTGTCTCTGCATCAGGCCTACTGCATGTCCCACTTACAGACATACCATGTTTACTGCTGCTCTGTGTCTCAGCCCTTTTACCACAGTGATGCCCCACGGATGCTCTCTTAAGTCGAGATGAAAGGCGCATCTTACTATTTCTTTTGATGGCGAGATGAAGGAAGGAGCACATAAGCCCACACGTTCTGATCCATGCGTCCTTTATTCCATTACCAACCACCGTGCCGCATCCAGGCAACAGCACACAAACTGGCAACCAACGCAATCCAGTTGTACAACAATCTGAGGCTTACAGTACATTTAAGGCTTTTAAATTTGAAAAAAAAAAAAAAAAAAACAATAAACTAAAATAAGACCAAATGACCCCAAACCCAATCCCACAACCAATACTAGTGTAATGATTTAAGCATCTCGTTTCTGATGTTCACCTGGCACAACTCCAGTGTCAAAACCCAAATAACTCCTAAACTAAGAGATCAGCTTAGGGTAATTTAATTACCTAAATTCTTCAAAGCAGAAACTTGGAATTTTTGTCTTGGAAATGTTATAAAAATTTTAATAGCAAAACATAGGAATAAAAACATATTAACAAAATGTATTCAATCATTTACAATACAAACAAGGAATCTGCAGTCTGTTGTAGCCTGACAAAAGAAATCTATCCATTAAGAATCTGTGCACAATGTAATTGCAAATATGTACAGGACTTTAAGAAAGCCGACAAGGAGGACTTTACAGAAGGAAAGTCGGCCAGGCTCTATTAGACCAGACAATCAAAATATTAAAACTCTTGGCTAGTAATAAATTTACACTTAAAAAAACCCCAGTTTCCTGTTGTTTAAGAATATTCCAGTTGTATTTAAATGGTAACAGTTGATGAAGCTGTTAGTGATAGTTCCAGTAAATCATTCTTCAATGCATGTGTATGGGAAAGACTGGCGTGTTAACACAAGTTAATGGAGGATTTCTCACGACAGTTTTCCAGTTACACTACCATAGCTTCACATATGAATCTCACCCACGGCACCAGGGCTGAGAGCGCCGCAGGTCAAACACCGGCACAAGGGTGAGACGGTGTCCTGCACCGGGGTGGGGAATCAGAGGTGACAGACAGCGAGGGAAACAGACGTGATCACTTTAGTCTACAGCCCGGGAACCAGTCCTCACGGTCAGCTCTCTGTCCCACTCCTGCAAGGTCTTGCAGCTGAGAATCCAGCTGGAAGGTGGAGATTAGGTACAAAAGACAGACTGTGTTAGCTCTTTAAGAAGAACACACAAAGGCTGGGCCCTTCTCTGTGGTTATTGGGTATCACTGTTAAATCCAGTCAAAGCGTGTGCAAACAAGGATCCTCGCTTCACAGTAATGAGGTAAGGTTGGCCGCTGTCTTCAGGAGTTGGGAAGCTCGTGAGATATGAACTGTTTTAGTCGTTCTAGGTACTGTGCATAGAGCTCTATATCATTGTGCCCAGCCCCCTCAACCCACAGGGGCTCCACAGCACGGGGACAGCGCTCATACATCGCCAAGCCATGGGAGAAATCGATGACTTCATCCTCCGTACCGTGAATGACCAACACGGGAGAGGTGACTTTAGATATCTTGTCAATGCTGCAAGACAGAAGGGGGAGGGGAGAGAAGGACTCCTTTAGTCACACTCACAGGAGAAGTGCTGTCCAGACAAGTGCATCAGCATCACAGCTGGACATCACAGAGCTGTGCCCCACCCTCATCAGGTGATAAACTCACACTGACATACTATAATGGCTCACCTGCCATTCCCATTGTTCTTCTAATATTTTTTTCCTTCACACACATATATATATTATTAATTTGGAATCATTTAGGATTTCTGGCAAAAATAAAAAGATATTACCAATGCCTATAACTCCTAACTCATTTCCTATCGGGCTAACAGCAGCCATTACCAAATACATTTGTCAAAACCAAGAAACCAACTTTAGTATTTCCTATTAGCTAAAACCTCTCGCCTCTAATTGGGTTTCACTTGTTTTTCCACAATTGTCTCTTTCCAATTCCAACATCTCATGGAGAATACTATATTGCATTTAGTGATTCTTTTTTTTTTTAAGTAGCCTTATTAAAAACAACTAAAAGCATCAGACTAGCAAAACAGCAACTAATATTTTTTAATTCATATTTTGAGAAGACTTTAAAATATAAACAAGCAAGCACTTGCTTTGTAAACTGGGACTGGATACCTCTCAAATTCCCAGAACTCTTCTTTAGGAAACAAATCCAGATTGAACAGCTGGCTTGGTGGTTTATGTACTTGTTGCCCTTGTAGAGGACCCAGTTTCAACTTCCAGTACCCACATGGTGCTCGCAATCATCAGTAACTCCAGTTCCAAGAGATCTGATGCCCTCTTCTAGCTTTTTTTGGGTATCAACCACATATGTGGTACACATACATGCAGGCAACACACATACATATTAAAAAAACCCATATTTTTAAATAAGTCCCATTTCATAAAAGCAGAGGACTCTTTGATTAAAAAAACCCAACAACCCAGCACCATCAAAAGTTTAATGTGATGCTTAGATTTTACTCCAACTGTTTATAAAAACGAGATCCACTCTCACAAGATGGATTCTCATGGATCTTCTAAAGGCTGTGCTTTAGGTCTGAAAACACATCCAGGGAGGAGCAAAAGGGCCGTCAGCATGTGTCAGGCTAGATGGACAGGTCACTGCTCTGATGGGTGATGGCCATTTAAGCCATGAATAAACACCTCTTTCCATCTGTCCTTCTGCCCAAGACCTGCTTGCTGCTGACTCCGTTTTATAGTTGATCCTTGTCAGGATTTAGCAGGACACAAATGGGGCTATTTGTGGGAGTCTTTCTGATAAAGTAGCAGCTAACATCCATCATAGCAGAACACTTTGCACAGTCCACATGAAGTCTCATTTAATCCTTATGAAAAAGGACCCACGAGGAATTGCCTTCTCTGTTGGATCAGGGAGGGAACTGAAGCTTGGAGATTACAAAATAACAGGCACCAGGCCCAGGAGATAATAAAGAAGGCTAACATCATTTACACATTCCAAAGGTCTACAAGTGACTGTCACACAGTCTTTATGAACAACTCAGGAAGCTGCCAACTGCTTAAAGGCACCCCAGAAACCCCAGAAGCCACAGGACCTGTGAAGATCAGAGCCTCTGGCCACGTGCAGTTTTGCAGGCCAGGAATCGTACCAAAAACTTACTCTTCTCCTGGATTTAATTTTAAAGTGTCTTGCTTTATAAGCCTTCAATTGTACCCAATTAAAAAAAAATGTATTTACTCAACAGTTATGACAGGCCTGAGACCACATCCCATGCTGCTATTTATGGAAATCTCTTACTGTCTGCAGAGGGAGGGCATCTGAAGTTGAAAGCCACTGTCCGGCCCTATCTGCAAAGGCAGAGGATAACCAACACTGAAGCATGACCAGGACTCAATCTCTCTCTCCCTCTAACACAGGAAGGAACCGTGAAAGCCGCCTTCCCTTGGAGAAAGACAACATTCTGCCATTTGACAGCAAGGAACATCATAAAAGGAAATGTTGCCAAATCCAATTAATGATGAAGGCCAGTGTAGCCATTAATGGCTTGAAATCTATTCCATCAATAATTTAGGGAGCAGTGGGCCCTTTGTCTCCAACCTTACGAACCCAGTGACGTCACTGCTTTTGGCCTAATCTGTAAAGAATACAGTAACTGGATCAACTTTTCAAAGCTGCTGGGAAGGCTAAATGGAGGGCCAGCCTTCAATGCCTGGTGAATCAGACAAGCAGCATTTGTTGTTGGTTTGATATTAATTAATAAAGTACAATTAGTTGCAAGGGAACTAGTTTTAATGGCTACATTTTAAGATATAAGCTAATCTCACCATTTTGTTGCCAGGGTAACTCCCCACAAACATGCAAAACATGTCTTTACACAAACTGCCTCTCATTACCAACTCAGCACAAATAAGGCCATTTGCCAGGCATGTCAACCCTACTTAGCATTCGCAGCCACACCACCAGAAACGCAGTGTCGCTCTCCCAGGAAGCAGAGTTTCAGTGAAGCCTGGTACAAGCTACACATGTTGAGAATCAGCCAAGATGCTAACAAAGGTCTCTTCCTGTGAAATGAGACACTGGAACCCAACACCATGCAGCCAAATGCTGTAGTTTCTTCTCCAGCGAGAGCACAACAGTGGTCAACCAAAATCTTCATTCAGACCATACATTACTCCTGCTGATGCTTCTCCTGGAAAGTGCAATACAGGCTGGCTAGCTTCTGCAATACACTGTGGGGAAAACCTAGGGGGCAAATACTTTAAAAATACTTCTCACATTATCACTTAAAAATCAAAAACCAAAACTATTAGCCAAGAAGGATCTTGCAAAGCAAACACTTTGCTCCCAGATTTTATATTTATTGGTTCTCCTTTCCATTAGGAGGAGCTAGAAAACAGCAGGGATCAGCTAGCAGGAGGGTCTTAGGGTGACCAAGACTCAGTCTCCTAGGGCAGGGGACCTCTGCAGGGACAGTCTAAACGTATTAGATCAGCCATCCCCAGGGCTACCTTGCTATTCTTTTCACAGAGATTACAGTGTCACTTTCCCCTCATCCATATTCTGATTAAAAAAAGAAATTTCTCATGTGTGCTTGTTTTTAGTTCAGGGTCTATACCAGGGCTAATTGCTTCTTGACACCTCTTGTATATAGCTCTTCAGTAATTGAGCAATACAGGTCCCTGTGAATAAATGAATACTGAGCTGGAAGTTCCTTCAGGACATGTGCATGTTACAGCTGAATCAATTAGTCCTGGGTCCTGGCACACTGAAGGTCCTTATCCATCTGCTGGAGCCTTCCTAATGCGTAGCCAGCCCTGAAGGCTGAAGTCTCCGTTTGCTACATGTGCCTCACGTCTACAGTGATGCCCAGGAGCCTGGCATAGAGGGGTGTGCAACCAATATTTAGAAGTTGATGGAGACATGGACTCTGAACACTGGTCGACTTCTCACTTGTCCGGCTGTAAGCTCACCTGGGGAAAGCATCAAAGCAGTATGTTTTCCTGGTATCCGGAAAAGCTACGCGCAAACCAGACATCAGTGGGGAATGGAGGATGACGGCTGCACACTCATACCGCGAGGCCAGGTCCACAGTGGGGACAGTGCCAATGCTCTGTCCATAGAGGATAATGTTCTCAGGACTCACGCCATACCTGAAGAAAGCAGAGGTTATACAGCATTAGCTAACAAGTGTGTGTAGGGGGAGCACAACGGTACTTTAAGCCCATAAAACTCCAACATGAATTAGCTCAAAACTGCTACCATCTATCTTGTATATTTTAGCATAAAGTGAACATTAATTTTATAAGGTCAAACAGAGGCCTATTTCAGAATTAAATTACTACAAATCTGACTTCCACATTTGTAAAACTACGGCCATGACTTTGCCCCCGGCTACTCACCTAAACAAATGCATTACGAGCTTCAGGTAAGGTTTTACTCAGACCTTACATTTCCTGATATTCCTTTTCATAATCATGTTTTTAAAGTCAAAGTAAAAAAAAGGTTTGGCAAACAACTCTTCAAGTGAAATTGTAATGATATGAAAGACACTGTCATTTATCATAGAACAGTTCACTAAAAGATAACTAATTTGAAAGCAGTCACATTGTTTTTAGCCTCTTCTTGGGGCTAAATGTTTCCAAGATTTCAACTCAGCAGTGGTCTCCTGATGTGCCTCTGTAAAGGTTCTGGTTGGGTAAATGCCATATGTAGACCATGACTACAGTCCCAGCCTTCTGGCAGCTCCAGCCAAGGGCAGATGTTAGTGAACAAGCAGCAGGTGCCGCTGTGCAGTGAAGTGTGCTCTCCTTTCTCCCCTCCTTCCATGTTGGTGGGAAGTGATGTTAGGTGAAGGTGTGAAAGAATGCTACACTCTCCGATGAAGTAGAATAAATCAGCAGGCAGACACAAAATTTATCCTCATTAGCATACAAAAAATATCAATGGACAGACATAGAGCTAGCTCAATGGATAAAAATGCTTATTCTCAAGGCTGAGAACTTGATTTCTATCCCTAGAACTCACACAATAGAAGGAGAGAACCTATTCCTACATTGTCCTCTGACTGACACATGTGCAACATGGCAGGCAGGCAGACAGACAGACAGACACACAACAGCACATGAAGATACACATGAGAGCAATGAATAGTTATTTTATATCCAAAAGACTGAGGAAAATTATAGACTGACAACTTCAAGGTAGTGTGCCATTTAATCATCCCTGTCATCTTGGCTGAGTCTGGGGTCCTCTAGGAAACCCTAGCATCTCTGAACACACGCAAGTTTTGCAGCAGTTCTAGCTGAAGAGGGCACTGTTCCGTGGGTCGGAGTCTTAGAAGACCAGAATTCTAGGCAGTAAGAGAGAATCAGCACCCAGCTCTCTGCTCCTTCCTGACTGCAGACCCAACACCTCCTGCTCTGGCTATCACTCCTTGACCTCCCTGTCTTCAGACAGGAAGCCAACATAACCCCAGCCTTCCTCCAGGTGTCATGCTGCTCTTGTCACAGAAATGAGAAATGGAATACGGATGACAAGACTGAATAGCAGAGTGTGTTACCTTATTGAATGAAAGAGTATAATCTGCTACAGAAACGTAGGGAACAATCTGGCAATCTGACATTATCTGGTCACACTAATGATACCATGGGTAAAGTGTGTAAACCCACCAAATGAAATATTATTGCATACTGTTCACTCGACAGCAACATTGTTATTGTTAACTTGATGGAATACTGAAAAAGAAATACTTGAATCCCTCAAGTCAGGACAGTGATGATGGGGCAGGGCAGGGTCTCATCTGGGAAGAAGCATCTCTTGCACAGGGCGCAGCAATCATGTGTCTTGTTACAGTATCCATTTTGTTGGTCATTAAGCTGGACATTTGCCAGTTTATGATTCTCTGAAACTGGAGTCTAGACAGCTGTTCGTAGTCATGTGGGTGCTGGGGACTGCACCCAGATCCTTTAGAAGAGCAGCCAGTATTCTGAAACACTGAGCCATCTCTCCAGTTCCTAAAAAGGTCGAGTTTTAATGAAACATGAGGCTAAGAACTGTAGAAAAGTTAACATCGGATTGTTCAACAAAAGCAGCCTACAAAAATAATGCTGTGCTCCTTTAACACACAAATAGAAAGGACCTTATGAGTAGACTGAGAAGTGGTAATTTTGGTGTACTTTCAGGTTTTGGTAAAATTCAATGATTTCCCCCCTTCTTTCACACCTCATTCAGGCAGCAGAAGGGAATCTATGGTGCTTCTTTTGGGAAACAAGACTCAGAGCCCATTCTGTCTGAGGACATGGAAATCAAGATGCAGTTCAAGAAAAAGGGCTTGTTTTGTTTTGTTTAAATGTCCAGGGCAGCACTATGCTGCAGGCCAGCAGGGAGACTCACAAGAAAATGGAAGGAGCTCAGGGCAAACTGAGGCAGCTGCTGCACCGTGCGTGTATGGAGAGAAGAGGTCCAAAACTCCAACACGAGAAGCAAACCTTGGCACCAGGAAGAGACACACAAGTGTATCCAAAGGTTAGGCCACTTGGCATCCATCTGCTAAGTAGTTAGGTGGCACCATCAATTGAGAAGGAGAAGGAAGAAAATGTCTAGTAAACCAAGATGAGAGTTGTGGAAAAAAAAACCAAACCAACAACACAACAAATTGGTAATAGGTTGTACAGTTCTTAGGACTCAAAGGAACCAACAAGTCAGAAAGCCACTCTATGGAGACCTAGGGGCTCAGTGCAGCTGTGTGTTCACTGGTCAGGAAGGGGTGAATGACACCTCTTCTCCAGTGAGGAAGGTGCTGAGTCAGCACTTGCTGTTGGGTCCACATCTGTGAAAATGCTCTCCTGGGACCAGGTTTCACACTAGCTGCATTTCTCTTTTCCCTCTGCTTCCTTGCTCATGCCTCCCTCTTTCTTCTCAGGAATCCTACAGCCTCTTCTAGAATCTCGTCATAATTATTTCTATGTAGAACTCTCCAGTGTTGGCTTCCAACAGTAGCAGATGTATTGCAGCTGTGCAGCATCTATTTGCTGGGTGGGTGAGGAGACAGGCCTGACTTTTCACCCCAATCTGGGCTATGTTCTTCTGAGCTTTCAGCACCTCACACTCGGCACCTCCCCAGGGTGACCCTTCATACTGATTTCCTCATCTTAATATTTCCCTCTCTCTCCAACCCCATACCTTTCACCCATGGGCTGGGATCCAGAGGGAATTTCTTAACTTTTATCTCCCCTTTCTATTGCACACACACTTAGTCACTAAGCCCAACCCTGAGATGTTTTCCAGACTGACTGCCTATATGAGCTGGTGGGTACACATGGTGGCATCTTGTGAGCAACTAAGCAGGGGCGCCATGATAAGACAAGTGTGCTTCCAAGAGTAATTGAGGCTTTCAAGGTAATGAGCATTTCTGTTGCAAGAATGTGGGGTCTGTCCCCAGAGGTTATTCTGGAGATCTTACTGGCACTGTCTCCATCATTCCCTAGGGTGCCTGGACTGCTGACTTCTAATCTGTCCCATTCTTCCTGGTTCTGTGAATCATTTCGTGAGTATGGGGAAGCAGGTGTCCTAGATTCAAGTCCCCTGCTTCACTGACTCATGCTAATGATACACAACTCTGCCAGCCTGCCAGCTTCCACCCTGGCCTTGCCCTCTGCCCAGGGCAGAACGTGTCAGACCTCTGTCCTTCTCCCAGTTCTATCTACATGGACCTTCACACTGCTCATTCCTGTCCGTGTCTCATAGTCTCACTACATAACACCTGACTCAGATAACCATTCCTACATTTTCTCTCCAGTGGTCTTTCTGTCACAGGCTGCTGAGTTTCTTGTTGATCATACACATCATCTTCCTGAAAGCCCTCACTGCTTTCCACCACTGCAGACCCTCCAAGTCCCCTCAGTTCCACCTACTTCCCACACTTTCCTAATGCCCCTAGTCTACCTGCAGTATCACTTTGCCTGACTTACTCATTGTGCTCATTTGTGCAGTGAGGTGAGGGGCACATGATGAGCCATTCTGCTGCAAGCCCTGCACTGCTTTGAGAGTATAAGCCCACAACCTTAAGTTACAGCTTTAGGAAAGTCAAGGACACCCGTGTCCAGGGATCAGTTGAAGGCATTTCTAACTTTGAACTAAATGTGATCATAGCCAAAGGCTACTTGTACAAGAAACACACACACAAACACCCGCCCCTCACACTCACACTCACTGAGACACACACACATGATGGGGTGTGAGGACAATGAGACCTTTTTGGTCCCTGGAACTTGCCAAGTAGGCTAAGCTGGTTGGGTAGTAAACCCCAAGATTCTGCCTATCACTATCTATCTGTCTCCTACACTCTGGGATTACATGTGTGCACCACCATGCCTGTGGGATTTTGTTTTTTCCACATGAGTTCTAAAGATCAAATTCAGGTCCTACAAAGAAAGCCATTTCTCTAGACCCAAAGGCTATTTTCTTAAAACTAAATTCCATACATACAATATTCCTATGAGATAAAACTCACTGAAAAGTCTGACATCTCCTTGGACATGTTGGACAGGAGCAGAGTCTCTAATTTGCAAAGAGGACAGGAATAAAAGTCACATTAATAACCAGTAAGCATATGAACTTTGGTCTTACAGGTAAGTCTTAAAGTTTTCTTGAAACAATGCTCAAAGTCTCAGAGTCAGTGTATGAGAAAGCCATGGCTGGGTACCACTCTCTGTAATCAACGGCATGATGTGCAGACACACCCTTGGCACATCACCCTCTCAGCCACTCCAAATGTCCACTGTAGTTCTGTAACCCAAGCTACATGAACTCTAGGAGTGGTCTGGAGCCAGAGGCACCAGGACCCTCTCTGCATCAAGAGATGTTGGGCTGGCGAGAAGACCTATTCCAGAGGCTGTGTGTGTCAAAGAGCCCTGTCCCATGGGAATTATTTCCTATAAGGTTAAAGTCATTTGTTTTTGTTTCAGTGTAAGGCTTTCTTCTCTCTGTACAACAGAGCACAAGCCCAGCCTCCCTGAGACACCCCATCCTGTGTGAGTTAATGGACCTTGACTTTGTCCTTTGTCAAAAGCTTCCTCGTTTATCTTCAGAAGTGTGCTTGGCACAGTTCCACTGACTTTGAAGTCAACATTTTAAATATTTCAGAGCTAGAATTCCTAGGGGAAATTTCTTAAGTCATAGGATTAAGATAAATAGACAAGGTAGCAGGGATGCTAACTGAAGGATGGGGTCTGAGGGTAAGCAGAAGCCCTTGTCTACTATAGGTCAAAACTGCAGAGCAGAACAACAGCCAAGGGAAGCAGGTGCACAAACAGGCCAGACACAGACAGGGTGGGTCCTCTCTCTGCCCGGGGCTTTCTCAGCACAGAAAGCACAATCAACTCAAGCTTTATATTTTAAGTATGAAGAAGAGGAGAAAAGACAACCACCACATAAAGCATGCTGATTTCCCTTCTCTGTATGTCTGAGAGGGTTTTCAGCGAGACTTGTCAAAGCCTCGCATAGTGTCCCCAGGTGTTTATTGCAGTGATGAACAGGAAACACTCCAGAATCTGCTGGAGCTAAACAGTATCTACCCTTCCTCCTGAGTTCCCAGTGACAAACCAGGTTACAGTCCTACCAGAGTACACACTCTGAGTAACCAATGAGTTTATTAGGCTTAGTTACAGAGCTGTGGGTAGGGGCTATAGGTAGGGGCAAAGGTGGCCTTGAAGCAGCCATACTGGAAAGTCTGTACCTAGCAGGCACAGATTTACAGGTTACATTTAGTTAATTTACTTGAAAGGGGCACTTACTTTTTGTAAACTGTCCCTGCTGGAAGTGTTAAGAATGTGAGCACAGCCAGGCATGATGGCGCACGCCTTTAATCCCAGCACTCAGGAGACAGAGGCAGGAGGATTTCTGAGTTCGAGGCCAGCTTGGTCTACAGAGTGAGTTCCAGGACAGCCAGGGCTACACAGAGAAACCCTGTCTCGAAGAAAGAAAAGAAAAGAAAAAAAAAAAAAGGAATGTGAGCACAGTCAGGCATGGTGGGGTTATACCTCTGACCCCAGCACTTCGGAGGCAGGCAGATCTTGTGAGTTCAAGGGCATCCTGGTCCACAAATCGAATTCCAAGACAGCCAGGATTACACAGTAAAAAAAAAAGAAAAGAAAAGAAAAAAAAATCCTGTCTAGAAAAACAAAACAAACAAAAAGGAACATAAGCACAAGTTCCCTCCATACTGGTTATAAAATCAAACAGGCCACCTAAACTATGAAAAGTAGCCTTGTTGGAGCCAAGTTACGAGGGGCAGGGTGTAAACTGTGTGCTCTTGAGTCATGTGTCTTTGGGGAAATAAAAAGTAAACAGATTCAAGCCGAGAAGAGACAGAAACCCAGGTACAAATGAAGGCGAAATGAACAGTACAGCTGGTAGGTTTGGTCCAAACACAGGTAGAGGCAGTTGAGGAAAGCTCCAGGAAGAAGGCAGTTAGAAGCCAATCAGGTGAGGCAGGGCCAGAATGATGCCCCTCCCCCCGGCAGCTCACACAGGGGCCTGCGGCTGTAGATGGAGCTACCAGAAATTAGTGAAGATGCAACAAGGGAGGACTTCAGGGTCAGGCACAAGATACTTGGAATATGGAGCTTGGATGTAAGCTGTGGTCTGGAGAAGGTCATGGGTAGAAGTCAGCTGCTTACATCGTTGTGTACATGAAAGGAAGGAACAGAAAAGGGTTAAAAAAGGGGGGGCTTCAAATTACACTAGAGGGAAGGGCTGGAGAAAACTGGCTACATTGAGAAGTTGTAAAAGAGAGCCACGAGACCTAGTTATAATTGTGTTTGCTTCAGTAGGAAGTTCCATTTGGAAATATATTGAATTTCAGGAAACTATGGAATACCTTAGCTGGTATTCCAAGTGAGAAACTACTACAATCTCCATGAGTTCAACTGTGCCTGCTAGGTACAGACTTTCCAGTATGGCTGCTTCAAGGCCACCTTTGCCCCTACCCACAGCTCTGTAACTAAGCCTAATAAACTCATTGGTTACTCAGAGTGTGTACTCTGGTAGGACTGTAACCTGGTTTGTCACTGGGAACTCAGGAGGAAGGGTAGATATTGTTTAGCTCCAGCCCACACAGGAATTTTAGTGATGTAACTTCTCAAGATCAGCTATAAGGAACAATCTTCTCCTATAGACTGTCTGATTTATATGCTAGAAAGACCATTCTTGAGTGCAAAGTTCTCCTTATCCTATCTTCTGATACAATGTAGAAGATACAATGTAGGCTGGCTGGAAAAGCAGCCTGCTGCATGTCTGTGTATGTGAATATAAACTCAGCTCATTCTGTGTATCAGAAGTCTATAGAACCCTTGTGGGATGTTCAAACCTCTAATAAAAAAACAAAAATCAAAACAACAAAACAAACAGCGTAATGCATGTCTACAACCTATACATACCTCCACTGATATTTAAATCATATCTACACTGTTTATAATACCTAACTATATTGTTTATGGTATAATGACAAGAAAAAAAAAGCCTACATGTTCAGTACGAGTACAGCCACAGCAGTCCACAGTGCTCAATGGGGGCTGGAGGAAAGAGTCCTAAGAGGCAGGATGCATACATATTACTCTACTCATATGGATTTTAGCATGTTCCTCAACAAATATCAAATTCAAGTTTTGCTTTTAGGAACTTTCTAGACTCTAATTCTCCATCTCTCTCCCAGTTATTCCCAGTTTGTAGTTAGTGGAGTTCATGCATGCAGAATCCACGGGCAAGAAATGTTCTGGTCACAGTATTGCTAATGGCAGAGACTCTGGGAGCGATCAAGTGGCCCAGATCCCATCTGCAATGATAAAATGAAATGCACAGGAGACAGAGTCTCTAGAAAAATATAACTTACAGGAAGGCTCCCACTGGAGCACAATGCTTATCAGTTCGGCTGTTCCTAGTGCTTATCTCAGAGGCATGCACTTCCTTTCATAAAGCTCTACCCCCGTTACAAAGACCCTTCCAGCTTAGATGCTTGCAATTTCTTTCTAAACAGAGACGAAGGGAAAGAGTTCTCTGACAACTCAAGTTTTCTGACATTCAAAGCTGTTCCCTGCTCCAACTCTCTGTCAAAGCAAAAATAAATAAATCCTGACATGACTTAATTTTAATATTTTAAAAACCATCTTTCAGAGGAAAACTACAGTTCTAAAGAATATAGAATTAACTGTCTTTGGATCTGTTACAATTAAAATAGAATCACTCACTTGAATTCATCTAAATATAATTGAGCATTTAATTATCCCAATGATAATCAGACTTTTGGCATGCTGGAAAAGCCAGAAAATGCTACTTCCCCCACAGCTGCACAAATACCTTCAAGCAGGTGAGAACACAGCTGCCCTTAGGTCCTCAGAGACTGGCTTATGCAAAATCCTAGCATGGGCACTTGACAAAAGGCTGGTGGTGGTTAAGTGTTACCTTTGTCCACAGTAAACACAGTTAAACACACATCCTACCTCCTGGAAAACCCAATGAATGATAACTTAAAGATTTCATGAAAGTTCTCCCATGGGAAGACAAAGTTTAAAAAAACAAACAAAAAAAACAATTTCATAAGCCAGGCAGTGGTGGCGCACGCCTTTAATCCCAGCACTCGGGAGGCAGAGGCAGGTGGATTTCTGAGTTTGAGGCCAGTCTGGTCTACAAAGTTGAGTTCCAGGACAGCCAGGGCTACACAGAGAAACAACTTCATGGCCCACTTGATTGGCAAGGCAAAGTCACTTCTAAGAACTAGAACCTCTAAGTCCTTGATTTCACTCTATGCACAGTCTCAGAGCAGCTGTGGGAGACCTTCAGTGTCTGGAAGCTTCTCTGTGTGGCACTGCCTTAGCAAGATTGGGATGCTACATGTTCCATCAGCTCCTGCAACAAAATGGTTTCCACTAGGAAGTCCTTGAATGGTCAGAGAGAGAAGACAGAGGCTACCTATGACTTACTCTTTGTGCAGAGTACAGACAGCACCTGGGATGGTCAATGGGGTCTGGAAAGAGCAGTCACAGGTGGTTTTCAGGGTAAAACTGGTCCGTCCAGGTTTCTCTCAGGTGTCTGCACTATTAGCTGAATCATGTCCTAAGGCAGGACATCTGTTACCACACAGCCTCCCTGGCATTACTAAGAGGAAAGCCAAGTAACAGTACAAGTGAAACTGGTTCTTAACGCCACAGCCTGAAGACCCACACCCAGTCTTGTACTTTGACCATGACTAAGGAAGCTCTGGTAAGCAGCGACATACATGTGGTCCTCACCATGGTGGGGTGTGCAGAACAAAGCAGGAGGCAATACATATTTGGGAACTAGTAGTCCTAGGAATGAATGCATCCTAGGTCTCCATTGCACCACAGCAGGAGGACTCCACCACCCTGCTTCTCAGGCCACAAAGAGGTGTGACTCCTGGTCTGCAGCAAGGGACAAATGAGGTGAATGAAGCACAGATGGAAGACTAACTTCTACACATCCAGAAGTGAACAAGTTCTGAGCTCTCTTTTTCATAGTCCTGTCTCCCTCCCATGTGCCTTCTACACTGGTGTTCTGTTTCCAATCTCAGCCCTTGCCTAGCTAGGATTTACTGTGGCCCCAGTTACCACAGAACACTACCCAGGTTGCGGCTAGCACACTGGCTCACTTGCCCAGCTGCCCTGACTATGCTCCAGACATGTTGTATCTGCAACTACACCTGTGTGCAGATACGACCTACTGGCCTCTCTTCAGTGGTATTTTCAGCTCCATTCCTAAGTCAAATTTCCAAGTGTGTCCCTTGTTCTTTGTCTCTTTCTGTTCTCCACTCTTCCATCTCCTCTTTCTTAAAAGTATACAATATCCACATCCTCAATTATAGAAATAAATCAAACCACAGGACAGCTTAGTAAGGTCCTTAGAGACTGCAGACAGAAGACTGTGTTTTACAGATAAGGAACACTAGTTTCTAAGCAAGGGTGCCGAGTTAACTGAGAGTGTGATTACCAAGACAGCTGTCTAAGGGAATCAGAGCTGGAACTAAGCAGGAAAAGAACCACAGATCCTGTGAATTACAACCTCCCTGGCAGGTGTAATAACTGAGCTAGTATCAACACAGCTTCGGCAGGTCAACAACTGCTTGTATTCCACCTCCACCATTGACATGTTGGGGGCATGCTTTTTAACTCTGAACTGGGTTCTTGGTGCCAGAGTCTTCCTTACCAGAGGTGGTGGACGATTTCTCAGCACTGTTCATTAGCACAAGCACACCCACAACTCAAGAGATGCAGCAGATTATACCCAGGCGATGCTGCTAGGTCCAAGAGTAGAATAAGTCCATCCACCAGCAGAGTCTTAGCGTTTTCTGGGGAGGAGAGGAGGTAGGAAGGGTCCTAGTGATACAGGGGTAACGTTACACAACAATGTCAGGGTATCCAGTGCCATGGGACCACCTACAAAAAAGTGGTTAGAACTGGAGGCAGGCACAGTGGTAAAGACCTAGAAGCTCAGCAGCGGAGAGGCAGAGACAAGAGGGTCATCTTAATCTAAGGCCAGCCTAGCAAGATTCAGGTCAGCCAGGACAAACCAAGGAGATACCCTATGTCACAAACATTTGTTGATGTTGCCTTTCCAAAACAAGGTTTCTCTGTGTAGTCCTGTCTGTCCTTGAACTCACTCCATAGACCAAGCTAACCTGGAACTCAAGAGTTCTACCTGCCTCTGTCTCCCAAGTGGTGGGATTAAAGGTGTGTGCCCCTACTACACCTCTCCTCAAAAAACACTTTAAAAGTAATAAATAATAAGTTTTAGGGGCTGATGCACAGTTGTAATCCTAGCATTCAGGAAGTAGAGCCAGAGGATTGCTCGGAATGCAAGGCCAGCTTGGTTTACATTTTAAGACTGTCTTAAACAACAAGATCAGATTACAATATATACACCACAACTTTTAAGAAGAAAATAGTGTGGCCATTCCTCCCAAATCTAACCAACATCTTATTTCCTTATTGTCCTAGATTCTACAATGGAAGACCAGTTTCCCCAAATTCTAAATGAGAATTTCCTATAAAAGTAAGGATAGAAAAGGTGGCTAAAACAGAAACACAGTAAAACAAACAGACAAAACTGTCTTTTTTATTGTAAATCCAAGGGCATTAAAGTTTATTGGTACTATTAAAAAAAAAGGGGTGAGGTGGGGGACTCTATAGCCAGGTGTTGTGATCCTTGTAATCCTCTGATAGAGAAGACAAGGCAGAAAGATCACTGCAGCCCAGCCTGGGCAAAACAGCAAACGACTGTTTCAAAACCAAGAGAAAGGGAAGATTATAAAATATGTGACCCTGCTATGTTCTTTTACCAATCTGGAAGAAAGTCTATTCATCTCAGGGATACTTAGGGGAGGAGGCATAAAAGGCTCAGGGAAGTTGAGTGGTGAGTGATACCAAAGCTGAGATCCTAAATACTGCTATGTGAACATCACTTTACCTTCTATGCCAGGAAGGCATCCATCGCCTCTCCTCCTTGAGAAGGTACATGTCTACCATGCCTATTCTTGGGAGGTGAAAGGACTCCCTGGGGAACCACAAAAGGAAGCTATGCATTAAGTGGGAATGCACTGAGGACAGAAGCATTTCTCTCAATGGTCTATTTCATTTGACTAACATAGTAACAGAACTCCAACTTCTATATCTGAACACTCAAGGGCAGCTGTTACAGGGCTGGCTGCATTCTAATGTGCCATCTCTCCCTCCTGTCAAGGACTCTAGGATTTTGTGTGCCAAATCCAATCTCTATACCCTGCAGACAGCAGATACAGCTCTGAGACTCTGACGCTTAATTCATAGACCCTCCATTTCCTCTTCCAGTCAGCCTCAAATAAAGTCTTCAAGTAACTTCAGTGTTCCATTTTAATTAAAATACTATGCCATGTATAAACTTAATGAAGCAAATCCTACATTCTTACTTATCATAAACAGAAGGCTTTCCTGGCCACTAAGAACACTGAGTACCATGATCAATAATTCAAACTCTCCAGCTAACCACATTCCATTCCACACACTTCACCATAACCACTTACAATATCTTATAATGCACTCCTTGGGAGTAAAAGCCAACCACCCGGAGGCGTAGCAGGCTCTGGACTGACAAGCACACAGCACTGCACAAGGACAAGACATTCATCACCTGCTGTTGTTGTTTCTCGATTTTCAAGGTCTCACTATTTAGCTCTGGCTGTCCTGAGACTTAACTATGTAGACCAGGCTGTCCTCAAGCTCACAGAGACCATCTACCTCCTTAGTGCTGGAAGTGAAGGTATATAACGCTATGCTGGCTACATTCACAAACTCTTGGGCAGCAGGTCACACCTGTGCCTTACATTTTTCTGTCGTGGTAATGATGGCTCTTTTTTGGCAGGACATGAAATATTATCTATGTCCTGTTTTCAGTTGTTTCATAAATAGTGATACTTCTACAAGCTACATGCTATCAATGTTCAGTCTGCTCCACATGCAAACCTACTTCATATTCTGAAATGAAACTGTTCTGTCACTGTAAGCCCTTCAGACTGTAACATCTGGATGCATTTATCATCCACATTCAGTTGCCTGGGAGGTGGGCAGGAGGTGGCTCCTCATCTCTGCAGCCAACAGGATCAGAAGAGGACAGCACAGGCCAACATAAGTGGGTTTCATGGATTATGAAGACAGGGGACATTCAGGCCAGTACCCTAGACTGAGAAGTTAAACAAAGGCCGGGATGACGGTAGACGGCATAGGAGAGTGAAGACTAAGAGGCAGTGCTCCTGGCCATTCCCTCTGCTTTGAGCACAGAATTTGCGGTCTCCGAGCAAGGCTTATCTGTAACTGCCATGCCTCTGCTCTCAGGGACTCGGAGCTTCCCCTGCTGGCTCCTTCCTTCTAAATCCACCTGACTTCAAATCCTGGTGAAATCCCCCCAAGATGCCTCCGGGCACTTCAACATATTAAACTTTTAAATCTATCCCCAACCTAGGAATGTCCCCTCATCATTATTTCTGACACACTGCTCCCCTTTGCTAATTTACCACTTTGTTTGAACTCCAATAAAAGCAATGCATAGAAAGTGTTTATGATATGGTCTTAAAGATAGAAGTAGAGGGGGTGTCAGGGAAATCAAAACGATATAAAATCTACAAAGCAAGAACAAATGCTTTCCATAATATCTACTTATTTGCATGCTTATCTTGAAATAATACATTTTCCAAAATGTATTAGAATTCCTTAGATTAAAAAAATGAGGAAACATATGGCTAAAGTAGTTAAGAAAATCTACTATTCTCCAGCACAAAGCAATATTCATGAGAAAGGTAACATAAAAATGGAAGGCAAGCGCTGGAGTTGAGCACCCTGGCCCTCCCCGCTCCCTCTCAAGAACCTGAGAGAAAGGCAGTTTTCACAGGTTAGGAGACTGCCCCTGGAGGCCTTCCGACCAAGGAACTGATCATGAGTTCTACACTCAGTACCAGAACACAAGACTTCTTAAGTCTGGCCAATTTGTTTCCCAGGGCTGCCATTCAGGGGCCTCAACCTAGGCTGGATGAACTTTGGAAAATGTGTACTTTTAGATAATCCCTTTGATCACCTAGGAGATAAGGTTCTATCTCCTAAAAACAGTCTCAGTTTTCTTCAAACCTTGGAAGGCCCTGACACTTGCTTAAGGGGCTTCACTGACTTAGATGTATCAACCAAGTTATGTCCAGGACCCTGTGCTCACAAGTCACAAATCCTAAATAATGTCCTAGACACTGACTGGATCAGGCCTGGATCCTGCCCATGCCTGCTCCTCTCAGCTAAAATAGTTTGGTACTGCTCCCCTACTAGCTCAACCTGTAAAGGTCAGACCAAGTTGAACAGACCAATGCCCAGATACCATTACTACCTTCAGCTCAGACCTCATGTGAATATCGGTCTGATTCTGCAACAGTCTCTGCACCCCGTGGGCCACTAGTATCTGTATGAAAGGAAGATATGTGCTCATGCAGGCAAAGTGTTACCACAGCGGCTTGATCTTGCTGTCGTTAGCCAATGCCCAGCACAGAGCAGAATCCATTCTATATACCTAGTCTCTGGTCCTAGTAACAATCTGGCATTGACAGCTCCAGTATACAAACCAAGATACTCAACTCCCACCAGTCAGGTCAACAGTTCTCAGTCCAAGTCTGGTGCCTGCCTCCAAAGCTCCAAGTCTCTGTTCAGAGCAACAGGTTTCCACAAAAGACCAGTAAAGGCTGTGGTGAGCAGCCTTGCCATACAGTGCAAAGTAATATGAAGTCAGGAACGCAAGCAGCCAAGGATTTCCTCCGGAGGTCACCTGGGCCTCTGCCCTAACAACACACTCAGGATGCTAAGGATGAAGTGCACGCCACCCTGGACACAGAGCCATTCAGTTAAGCATGGCCGTATGGCCACTGGCTCCATGGACCACAGGAGCGCTCGCTCAGTGACAGCCACTCTCCCTTCCTCCGCCCAGCATCCCCAGTTACTGCAACTATTTTGGGAACCTGGCCATGCTCTAATTTTAAAAGAATGCAATGCTATGACAGCGATGGATGGCCGAAAGGACTGAGAGGTTCTAGAAATGTGGACTGTTCACAGCACAGAAGGCTGGCAGGGCATGGAGAATGCACTTGATCATGTGTGCAGCGGAGCTCAGAGGTACCACCTGCCAAACAGACACATAGTTTGAATTTCTCAGGTTCAAGTTCTCAAGTAGGCAGATAATTTCACACACCCTCCCGCAGCTGGCTGCCCTGCACACCAGACCATAGTCAGTGATTGATTCAGTTCTGTCCTGGAAGGAAGGACTCAGAGAGGCAATGAGGCCAAGGCTCTTCTTAAGAACGCTTCATGCCCAAAACGGTGTTTATAAACTAGCTAATGGATTTTCTTTCTACATTTTCAATTTAACATTTCTTTCTTCCTCTGCAAGACTGGAAGAGGGCTAATTGTAACCTGGGACTGAACTTCCTTCAACTCCTAGCACCAGGACAACTATGGGGACAGACTAAGGAAAAACCACTTAGACATGTCCTGAAAGGGACTGAAGTCAAGAATCACAGTAAACAACACAGCACCCTTGTGAACGCCAAGCACAAGGGTAAAGAAGTAGTTAACCAATGGTAGGGGAGATGCTTGGTATTGGAGGGAAATCCAGGATTTAAAAAACAAAAAAACCCAAAAACCTTCTCTGGAGAATCCTGACTCAAAAGAAATCACAATGATAGCCAATATACAAAACAATGAGAGCACCAACTACTGAGGAAATGTAACTGACTAAGATTCCCCTGACCATCCACATAACCAAGCCATTCGCGGCAACACTCAACTACAATATGAAACTCAGTGCACACAAGACCTTGGGGAAGGTGACATGTGCCAAGTGCATGGAGCAAGATTCCCAGCAACACCTGCCTGCCGCAGCCCAGCATCCTCAGAACATCAGAGACTACATTAAGTTATCTCTTCTACAAGGGTCTGCAATAGCTGAGAAATTTAAAACATTCTGAATTAAGAACTATTTGGGACAAGTCTTGATGCATTCAATGGTATTCATCTGCATATTGCAGCCAGTCTGGAGCCCAATACCTGTCATTCTAGTTTTCTCTCTGCTGCTGTGACTGCTGTGATAAGGCACTCTAAGCAAAATCAGCTTGGGGAGGAGTACGTTTGTTTGGCTTATAAGTGCAGGTCTACCACTGAGGGGAGTCAGGGAAGGAACTCACGGCAGAAACCATGGAGGACAGTAACTTACTGGCTCACTTTCTATGCCACTCATCTAGCTTCCATATACAGCCCAGTATTACCCATCCAAGGTGGGCCTTCTACATCAGTAACCACCAAGAACCCACAGAAGACAGAGTCACAGACCAAGGTGACAAAGATAACCATTTAACTGAGTCCTGCTCCTGCTCACCCCACTGTACCCCAACCCCCACGATCCTAGACTGTCTCAAGTTGTTGGTTAATTCAACCTAGAAGACTCACAGACACTAGCATCTCTGGATGAAATCATGCCACCAGGCCTTTCCCCAAGATTCCTGGATAAGTTGACTGGTTATTCTGCAAAGTTCCAGAGCAAAAGAACATAAAAATGGAGATTATATAACTAGTACAGAGAGAAACATTGGGTACAGGCTGATGAGGCAACTCATAATCAAAACTGGCAAACTAAAGGTTACTTTGTTCCCATCCAGTGGAACTCACCATAAGGATCCCAAGAAAGAACTGAGAGACTAAGGCTCTACCTCCAAGAAAAGAAGGCATAAGAAAGCTAAGGAGGGAGCTAAAGAGATGGCTGAGTTCAAATCCCAGCAACCACCACACGGCGGCTCACAACCATCCGTAATGGAATCTGATGCCCTCCTCTGGGGTGGCTGAAGAGAGCTACAGTGTACTTACATATAATAAACAGATAAATCTGGAAGGAAGGAAGGAAGGAAGGAAGGAAGGAAGGAAGGAAGGAAGGAAGGAAGGAAAGAAGGAGAGAGAGAGAGAGAGCGCGCTGAGGAGAAAGGGAAAAAGGATGGGAAGACAGGAGACACCCCCAAGGCACTGTCATTTAGAAACACCCATTAACTCAACAAACTTCAGGTCATCACAGGAGCACTTCTGGCTCCATTTTATTCTATTTTTCCCCCTTACTGCCATTTATTTCCATGTATAACAGACCTCACTTGAGACAAGATATTAAGTTAGCAATCAATCAAAAACTACACAGTAAAACCAAGTTTCCTAACGATGATCCAGAGTCATTGATAAATGACTATATCACTCATTTTCTACTTAGAATGAAGAAGCACATAAAGGTATTTTAGACCTATTTCATCACAAATTGCTGTTAAATTTTCAAGTTGAAAAGGACACACACCAGCTCTGAAGATCTGAAAGCTATGACCAGGCTGCAGCTCCCTCAGAAGGACCCGGCCACCTCTCAACAGTGTCTGCCCCCAGTCTAGTTCTGGAACTAGACTCCTGGACTAGTCTAGTGCTCCTAGACTTTGGAACTCTACCCTTCAGCTCAACAGAAAGCCCACATTACTCAAAAGTTTAACCTGGCTGGGCAAACCCCATTCTTTAACAGCTGTCCACAGCTGACTTGGGGACTCTGTCTGACTGTAGGAAAGGCTTTTCCCCCTCTCCCACCTTTGAACATGCATCAGAATCCAGGCCATGGAGGCCAGCTTTCCTGCTGTCTGCCTTCCTCCTGGGTCAGCCAGGCTGCCTTGTTTTGAGGATCCTGTTGGGGAGCAGGTGGCATATACAGGATGCCTGGCTGGTGCTAGCTTAGCTCCTAACAGTACACACAAGAACCAGCATCTGATGCTTACATTCTCTAAAAGTATGTATTTCACACTTCAAACATACACTGCCGTGGTGAGAAATACAAAGGCTCATGCCACCTGGGGGAGGACCAGTGTGGATACCTCACTGGAGCTAGGGATGGTAATGGCTGAATCATCTGTGCACAAGGGAGCTCATCCCATCTCAGAAAGCTATTTGAGGGCTAGATGAGGAGAGGAAAAAAAAAGGCAATCACAAGTACGAGGAAAGGAAAAGAAAACAGCACGGAGAAAAGTTATTTGAAGACTGAAATTCAAAAACCACACAGACATACTGTTAAGCTCCTATTTAGAGTATACATGAAATATGTACTAATCTAGGAAGATAAAGAAAAGTGACTTCACTGGAACAGTCCCAAAGCTCAGGAATCTATCTGTAATGAAAAGACATCGTCTGTCTTTCTCTTCCTTTCATTTTTACAGACATTTGTGTATCATGTGCATGAATGTGTTAAAGGACAACTTGTGGGACTTGGTTTTCAACTTCCACCATGTGGGTTCTGGAGACTAAACTTTGGTCATCAGGCTGGGCAGCAAGCACCATTAGCTATTGAGCCATGTCATCAGGCCCAAGACGAAGACATTTCCTACCACATCTTTATGCCAACGGGAATGGTATTTGTTGACTTTTGTAATGCAATTCAAATGACAGAAAGCCAAAAGAAGCCTGGCCAGATGGCTTCCTGCCAAGTCTTATGACCTGAGTTCAAACCCTGGAACTCACATGAAGAACCATAAATGCACTGTCTGCCTATCTGTCTGTCCGCCCTCTCCTCTCTCTCTCTCTCTCTCTCTCTCTCTCTCTCTCTCTCTCTCTCTCTCTCACACACACACACACACACACACACACATTTAAAAAAAAGATTTATTTATTGTTATACATAAGTACACTGTAGCTGTCTTCAGACACATGAGAAGAGGGCAAGAAGATCTCATTATGGGTGGTTGTGAGCCACCATGTGGTTACTGGGATTTGAACTCAGGACCTTTGGAAGAACAGTTAGTGCTCTTGCCCACTGAGCCATCTCGCCAGTCCCCTTAATTTTTTTTTAAAGGAAACCCAAGAGAAGTCACTGGTTAATAGTAGAAAGGATGTGAATGTTTATAAACTACATATTGTGGTAATAAAAGCTGAACTGAAGCCAAGCAAGAGGTAAGGGTGCAAGAAGGTGACCCTCTCAAACACACACAATAAGGAGTTTAAATCCCCTAGTTAAAATCACCTGCACAGAAAGCACAGACCCAAAAATAACTGTCAAAAGCCGGGGTGCCTGGCAGGAGCTGATACTAAAACTCCTGTACAGAATGCTGGTAACTCTCTGACGCTGCTGCGGGGAGGAGTTAGGGAACTAAGAGCACCCGTGGTCCCCACTGCATTCTGTGCTGTTGCTGGCATCATATGCATGCATTCTCCTTGTGAAACTTGGTCCTCAAAATGTCACTCAACAATGCTGGCACTTACTACCAGGTGCCCTGACTGATCAGTGTAGTACCTAGAGACATTCTGTAGTTACTGAGACATAACCTATGTGAATGTCCCCAGGTAAAAAGTATGAGGATGGTGTCACTACCTGGGTTCACTGGTCACCGCTTTTGGGGGAAATTAAAGAGACTTGGTTCAGACAGGTCCCCGAAATGACTATTTCTCTCGTTTACCTTACACCTTGTCCTTCATAAATTTCTCTCTAATACCTTACACCTTGTCCTTCATAAATCAGGTGTCTCTTAAGCTGTGACAAAAGATGCAAACTATTCACTGCAATGCTGTCACTTAGCTCCCAGGTCACCAGACGCTAATGCACAATAATTACATTTCAATTTCTCATCAAAAAAATCAAGACAGAGTCATTAACAAGATCAGCGGCAAGGGAATATAGAAGAAGCTTATCACTTAAAATCACAAGAACATGTTTACTTATCTTTTATTTCTTTGCAGACAGGGCTGTACTGGGTACCCCCTGGTGGCCTGGAACTGCCTATGTAGACCAGGCTGGTTTTGAGTTCACAGTTCCTCCTACCTCTGCCTCCCCAGTACTGGATTCAAGATGTGTGCTACCATGTCTGGTTTTCAAGAAGGTATTTAATATCAGTGTTCAAAAGTATTCAAAGCTGCTTTTAGAAAATTTCACACTAAGTTAGGGCCCTGTTCTGGCCAGAGTTCTTATTGGAGAAAAACAGCTGGGGATGGTCTTACCACAGGTGTGAAGTGCAATGACACTTAAGCACTAAGAGTCCCCACCTTCCCCTACACCTGACCTGCAGAACCAGAACTAGTCTGCTACAGCTGTCCCAGAACTGGAGCATCTGATCTTCTAGGAACCCTAGGAATCCTGCCAGGTATAATATCCACTATTTGGAAAGGAATATTCCAGGTGGCAAATAAGATTTTCAGGGTCCCATGCGGTCCACAGTAGCCTGGGACTCACTATGTAGCTAACGCTGGCCTTGAATTCCTAGAATAGTCTGTCTTGGCTGGAATCACACGTATGTGCCACCATGCCCAACATATGCAGTACTGCAAACTGAACCTAGGGCTTTGTTTGGTGCACAGTAGGCAAGCACTCCATCTTCTGAGCTATATATCCTTAGCTCCAAATGGAAAGATAAAAGTGCTAAAATTAATATGTATAAGACACATATGCTTGAAATGACTACAGTGAAGAAAAAAAGGATTCAACACATATAGCTTTGATTCCCCCAACACAAACAGCCCGTACAGTAAACAAGCACGAGGCTCTGGATCAGAGTGCATGTTCAATTATAAAGAGAAAAGGGGACACTTAAGGAACACTTAAAAGAAGCTACAAAATCATCCTTAAAAGTCAAGCCATAACTAAGATCACCTCAGTCTTCAGCACTCAGTGAATGAAGCAGCCCCCTGAGACACTGTCTGCACTTCTGCTTCACTCACTATTCTTAGAGATGCCCACTGTGTGGGGAGGGAGGGAGGGAGGAGAGAAGTGCAGGATTCGAACCACAGGAGATGGATGACCATTTCTCTACCTTTGCCCATGGCAAACCTAGTGCATTTTAAACCAATGCAAACATAAACTGACAGCTAGATGGGGTGATAGCTAGACGGGGTCATGCAAAGTGTCAACAATTGATAATTTGATCGACCAAATTTTGCGTTGGGGGTATGACTCAATCCTGGTGCACCTACTAACATGAGCGAAGCCACAGGGTCTACCTCCAGCACTGTGAAATGAAAACTAACTCTGAACTTGGCATCAGAACTTTGTGAAAAGAATTAAGTCCTAGGTCAGTATGAGTATAGCCTAGATGTCTAGATTTTATACTTGCCAAATTGCCCCTTTCTTCCCCAAATAAAAGAGTTCATAAGTTTACAAACAACAATCAATTATTCCAATAAAAAGCAGAAAAGTAGTAATTTCTGCATCTGGCTTTCCAGGAACTGCCGCTGTCTTTGTTTCCTGCTTTCCTACTTTGCTATGGAGTCAAAATGTCTTCTTGGACCATTGGCATTAGGAGTTTACTAGATCATTACCATTCTCATCACCCCACCAAGGATCATGTGACTGTCACAATGGTATTCTTAATAATGGAAGAGCCAAAATCTTAAAGCCTGTTGACAGGTACAGAACTTTACCGAGTACAGTCTATTTCACAAGTTGGCAAGCCTCTGAATCTCTCTGGCTAATTTAAGACTAAACTTGAGCAGGATCAGGGAGTTGGGTGAGGGGGGCTCCATCCTGCCCAGCTGTCTCCAGGCTCTGTCTGGACAGGTCTCCAGAGCACCCCCGCCCCCTGCTTTAGGAGCAAATGAGGCCATCACTGTCTAAACTTTGAGACCAATGTACCAATTGTTAACAAGCTATGAGTCACACCTCCAACTGGGTCACAGAACCTGTCTTACTTGTTCCTGTGGTCTCCAAACAAGCCCATTGGGAGCCAAGTCCTCAGGTCAGTAAGTCATTCCAGAACTGCCCAGTGTGGGTCTTCCAAGCAACCGCTGCTGAAGACAAACGTTTTACTCCAGGAAGGAAGAGACTTGAGATGCTAATTCAAGTTCCATAAAGAAATCAAACTGATGTTTTAAATACTGCCCCTCCTCCACCCGCTGGTCCCTATTTAAATGGTTTTGTTCCAGCAGTGGCTTTGCTACAGTTTCAAAGCCTGAGCTGCAACAGAGCATTTCAAAATAAACAAACAAGTTAACTGAGTTAACCATTAATCATAACCAAGAACAGGAATATCAGTGAGGCAGCACACTCAACTGCTCTGAATGGAGGAGGAAAGGGTCCAATTTGGAAGACACTACTTGGAAGCAACTACCAACAGACTCACTGAGGCGGGTCATAGGAATGTTTAAAAGTCAGGAGAAATGAAGACAGCTGACACTCACTCCTCAGCCCCTGGCTCAGCTAACCCACTGCCAGCTGGCTTCCTCTTGCTAACTCCCCAAGTGCACAGCACCCCTCCAGCTGTTCCCACAGAGCTGTTCTCAGGATCAAAGGTCCCTGGAGCACGTTGAAGACTGCAACTCCCTTAGAAACACCAGGTTTCTTCTTTCACATCGCTGAGGACTAGCTATACACTAAAGTGACTCATTTCTCTTCTTTTCAGTTAAAATAAATAAATTAATTAAAAAAAAAAACTTACCAAACTTTGCCAACACCAGGAGAAAAAAACAACTCTTTTTTTAAAAACCCATTTTACAGAAGAGGAACCTGAAGCACATGGCTCAAAAGCTCCTCGGGCACCCAAACAAGCCCTCGAGAGAAGCTGCTTCCTTCTTCCAGGCGAGTTCCGGAGCCAGAAAGCACTGTCTTCAGAAAGTTGTTTGTTACACAACCAACAAACAGCTTTGAGTTCCTTCCTAAGGGGCAGTGGAAGTCAGTACAGTATGGAAGGTATTCAAAATCATCTTTTCAGATGCCAATTAAGCATTAAGTGTGTGCAATGTAAACCCCTACTTGGCATTTAGCTCTACATCCTACAGGGATACACCAGGTACACCAGGTACTCAATTTGTTCAAAGACTGAAATTTCTAAATATTTATTTGTTGTGCTCAAATCTTACAATTCAGGAAAAAAAATCCTAGGGTACTGGCCTTTGAACTTGAAATGAGAGCAAGAGACTGAGCATGTAGGCTACACAACTGAAGCACACCCAAAGAAACAGCAAAACGAAGCAGACAGGGAGGAGGATATAGGCTTAACTGTCCCCCACAACACACACACTGACACTCACACACACACACACACACACACACACACCATGTAGAACACAGGCTCTGAGAACACAGGCTCCAGAGTCAACCCATCTGGGATCAAACTCTGGTTTGCTGTTTAATTCAGTGTGATCCAAATCAAGTCATTCATTTTTCTGTAGTCTTTAGTTTCTACACCTGTGAAATGGGTCAGCTGAAATCCCTGCTTCCTGGATGTAGTGTGCTGAAATGTATAATAGATGAAATAGTTATTTTCAGCACAAATGCTGCCTCAGCAGAATGGGCACAAAACTCTTATTACAACAAACAGAGGCACTGAGGCCCAAAGACAGGAGCTGACAGCTGTGTATTTTGGTAGTCACCCAGAAGCCACTGCTCCCCTAGGGGTTCTAACCAACTGTCACTGATCCACCCATCATCTTTACATGACTTATGCAGGAAAAAAAAAAAAATCAGCCAGTAACCTACAACCCTCTTCTAACTCTCTGGTATTGCATGCACTTGCAAGCCCTTCAGTCCACACACATGAAGCCCACTCTCCAGCTGCCATCCAGCACTGTCTACTGTATGGTGAGGAAAGTGGGGTGCCACACCTGCTCACAGCCAGACCAGACAATGAGATCCTGCCAGCAAGCAGCCAGCCAGCATGGCTGCGTTTCAATGCTTTTACGTTCTTCCTTTGAAAAAGAACAGCCTACACAAAGTACTAAGACCAGCCTGGTGCCATGAGTGGAGATGGATGCTGGATGGCAGGATGTTAATAACTGCTCAAAGAGAAATACTAAGGTCGTCAGGTTTATTCCTGTATTTCCTTACTTTACTTATATTTTGAGATTTTTCCAAATAAAGTGGCTTTCCATAAACAATATGGTATGGGGAAGAGGAGCACCAAGATCTCACCAAGACCAGAGGGGGTGAAGCGACAGTCAAGCAGTTAGTGACATGGCATTCTTCTCACTGCTAACTAACAGGATTTGTAATAACCACAACCATTATCACAAGATTATACAACAGAATGAGGAGGCTGTACATATACATATTAAGGATGGTAGTTAATTCCCTGATAGTGGCTAGACTTGCAACACACACACACACACACACACACACACCCTGTCTCCTCTAAGCACTCTGGTCATCCCTCCTTTTTGGAATGCACATGTGGGGGGTGGGGTATTGATTTTTTGAAAGCTTCATCTTTCATCAAGACTGGTTTAAGGAACTGTATTATAGGCTATAGAGAAGACCTCAATTTTCCCAGATTCCTGTACCTCCCAGAGCTAGGTTCTACTTCCACATTAACCCTGGAGAGGGACTTCACTGAAAACTAAAACTGTACCAGCTACCTGACTGGGGCTTTTGAGGCCAGAATTAAAGAGATCAAGACCTTTAATCTGAAAAGGCAAAGTGCACGAAACACAAACCCAGTGTTTCAGACTCTGTCTAGCCCATCCACTAATGCCATCAGAACAGGTAGGGCCAGCTCTGCAGGAAGAATGTGCTGGGCACCTACTTAGTCTAAGAACAATTAGCTATGACTATGTCTTTCCTCAAGGAGGTCACATTCCCAGAAGGCAGACACATAAGCTACTCAGAGGACTAGGGAGGAGACAAGACCCAGCAGGGACAAAAATCAGTGTGATAAGAGAGTGGAGACAGGGAAGTCGGCTATGCTGGCAAGGCACACGTAAGTGTGGCATAGGACCAAGTGCCAGAGGATTCTAGAGAGGGAGCCACCCCTTTGGGATGGGGCAAGTCCCTTTCAGAAATATACAGGTAGCACAAGTCTCTTATTCTACAAAAAAGCTCAGACAGAAGAGAAAACTAACTCCTAAAAGATTAAAAGATTTCAATTGTTTGGAGTGTTAATTAACTTTGAAGATCTTTGTTAAATGTAAATTTGAGGATAACTCAAAAATAAGAATGGACTTAAGAAGTTTGCAAAAATCCCCAAGAAACACTTGTCCCACTTTTAGTTCAGAGGGGATAGAGGAGACAGACAGGCAGCCAGCAAATTAAAATGGTTATCCTTTGCCATCCTTAATCCTGTGAAAGTAATTACAGGTCTCTGGTATTTCACACATCAAAAAGATCCAGAGCACAGCAGGTCAGTGGGAGGGCTTCTCAAAGCTGATCTAGTGGAAGCCTGGAAGCATCCAGTCATGGAGACTGTTGTCACAACTGCAGCGCACAATACCAGTGAGGACACCACACTTCTATGGGCTTTTCGAGGGCCGAACTGTACAAGGGAGACAAGGGATGGCTACCCAGACAGACAAGCCAGGCAGACAGAACACACAATCTAACCCCAAGACATTCTCTCCCAAAGAAAAAGGCCAGCCATGAGTGCTCTGTCCTTCAGCACCCGCTGTAGAGACCCTGGAAGGAGAAAAGAGACTGAACAGAGCTCTTGCAGGGCTGTCCTGGCAAGGATGGTAACAGAAGCAGACTGATCTCAGGCAAATGTGGGAACTCTTCTAACTTTTTACATTCATCCATTCTGGTTCTATGTGTTTGGGGGGCGGGGGAGGGGCAGTCATGGCATTTTGTAGAAATCAGTTCTCTCTGTCCACTATGTGGGTTCCACTGCTCAGATCTAAGGTTTCATTCAGCCTCGGTAGCATGCACTCTCACCCACTGAGCTGTCTTGCTGGCCCAAAAGTGACAACTCTTTCATATGCTATCTTAGTTAAGAATTTCTATTGCTACAATGAAACACCACAGCAATTTGGGGGAGGAAATGGTTTATTTGGTTTATACTTCCATGTTGCTGTTCAAAGGAAGCGAGGACAAAAATTCAAACAGGGCAGGATCCTGGAAACAGGAGCTGATGCAGAGGCCATGGAGAAGTATGGAGAAGTGCTACTGGCTTGCTCCGACCCATGTCTTGCTCAGGCTACTTTCTTATATAACCCAGAACCACCAGCCCAGGTTTGGTACCACCCACAATGGGCTGGACCCTCTTTCATCAGTTACTAGTTAAGAGAATGCCCTACAGCTAGTTCCTTCTTTCAGATAACTCTAGCCTGAATTCATGTAAGACTAGCCAGCACAGATATTTTTGTTTTCTATGGATTCCTTTCTTAATTCTCTTACCTATAGTCCTCTCACTCCTGAACCCCACACTTGTGCATTGGGCACCTCAAACACAGAAGTGTAACAGCACACTCCTTAGGTGTCTTACCACCCTATCACTAGCCACCCAGCTCAACAGAAACAAGACCAGCTTTCCTACAACTCAACTATTTATACATATAATTCATCTATTTATTTGAGATAGGATCTTCCCATGTAGCCTAAGCTGGCCTTGGACTTGTGATTCCCCGGCCTCTGCCTCCACGTGCTGGGACTAGCGGAATGCCAGTAAGAGCCAGGATTACAGGAATGTACCCATCTGGCTCCTGCTGTCATTTCTGACATTCCCAGTCTCCACTGCATCAGCAAATATTGTTGGTTTTATCTTTAAAATACACCCAAGCTTTGAACACACTACTTCATCCCGCCATCTAAAACACTCCAATTTTTTTTTTTTTTTTTTTTTTTTTGGTTTTTCGAGACAGGGTTTCTCTGTGTAGTCCTGGCTGTCCTGGAACTCACTTTGTAGACCAGGCTGGCCTCGAACTCAGAAATAGGCCTGCCTCTGCCTCCCGAGTGCTGAGATTAAAGGCGTGTGCCACCACGCCCGGCTCTAAAACACTCCAATTCTTACTGGTCTTTCTTTTCTAGTGGAGTAGAAGCCTCCCCTTGCCATGCTCCCACCCCCCAACTTTATCAAGAGCACTGAGGACCTAACATCTAAATCCCATCACATCACATCTTTACCTAAACCCAGTGATCCCCGAATTACTCAGTCTTCATCTACTGCCCTCCTTGGTACGTACCCTTGACTTTCCTGCCCCAAACATCTTGACTTCCCTGATCCTCTGCATTGGCTAGGTACACTCCAACCCAGGGACACAACTCTTCCCCCTTTGCTTCATCTTGAGATGAAGCAAATCCTAGTGTCCCTGTATAATTTACTGTAACCACTGCTCCACTCTCAAGTCCTCCCAGCAGTGCCCCAGCTGTTTTTCTGCAACACCTTCTGTGCTCTACTACATGATCATTATCATGAGCAGTGTTTATCATCAGCACATATGAACAGAAACATCACCAAGCCAGGATTTATTTAGTCAGATGTCAGGCTCACAGAAGGTACTTAACACATCTGTCAGTAAGCAAACCCAACAGGACGTAAGGTGAGCCACAGGAAGATAGGTGTTTGAGAACTCAAAATCCTTGCAGCAGTTCAGTCCAGGTAACTTCAAAGGGCAAGGGTGACCACAGACATGAGCTGTGTAACGGTCCAGTCAGAGAATCATATGGGGAAAGGGATCATAAGGCAGGCTGTTGAATAGTGCCTAGATATCATACAATATTGAAACTGTACAGGCTGACACAGAAGGTGAGGTGACAAAGAGTAGGATCAAAACGTATGGACTGCAGCCAAAGCAAAAAAGAGCTTAGAAACAAGAACTATGCATTTAACGTCCATCAGCTGAGCATGGTAGCTTACACTCAGAAGCTGAGGAATGCTAAGAGTTCCTGGTCAGCCTGGGCTACAGAGAGACCGTCTTAAAACAACAAAACAGTATACACGTACTTCAAACCAAACTTCAAAAGTCTGTTACACCACAGTGACGTGCTTCTCCACTCCAGGTGAAGAACTGCAGCAAATGTCAGGGAAAGGGCGATAGCTAAACACCAGTCATCATGCAGGCTTCTCCACTGCCTACTTCACAGGCTTACAAGGCCCAGTGCCCCTAAGATTTAGATCATATACCCTCACATTGGCCCTGCGGTCTCCAACACTTAACAGACAGCATGCCAGAATGTTCCATTGCTAGGAGAAGCATTAGCAAGCCAAGAGAACCATGTAGATTCAGGTCTGACCCAGGACTGGACAGAGAGACCTGCAGAGAACAGTGAAGGAAGGTGGAACAGGGGCGAGGGCTGTAATGGGGAAGAGGTGGTAGATCAGGAAAATGACCAACTGCTCAGGTATGTGATGAAGGAGGGAAGGCGCCAAAGGGCTCTCCAGGCTCAGAACAAGGGCAGACCATGTTTACAAAACACTGAGCCTAGGTACACTATGAAAAGGCCAGTGAGTGCCACCTGAGAAGGTGAGCCTTCAGATTGCAGGAACTCATCATCTACTCTACACAATGACAGCCTGAACTCTTACCCCTCTGTATGCTTATTTTTAGCTCAGTAAGTTCCTAATCTAGTAGAAAAACTAATTTCTTCCATTAACTCTAAGATGACATGTTCAGTTCTTAACTTACTTCATCTAGCCTAATTATAATATAAAATATGCACAGAAACAAATTAGCATGTGAACAGTCTTTTCCTAACAGGTATATAAAAATTAAAACAATAGAAGCTGGGAGAGATCCCACAATACACAGAGGGTTTGCTGCAAGCTCTACTACCCAAGTTCAATTCCCCCAACCCACATGAAGATGGAAGAAGTCCCCTGGCATCCACCCATATACCATGTACTAGTATGTACCAACATACACATCATCATCATCATCCCTAAACCGATCTTGTTCTGGCATCATGGACCTTTACAGTCAGTACTGTTATCACTCATGGACCTTTCCAGTCAGTACTGTTATCACTGCAGAGAGTTTGGTTCCATCTAGGACATTCCCTAAGTCAACTGGGGCAAAGCTGGACCTCCCTTGAGTTCTAACCCTAACACTACAGTAGCAGCCAGCAGTCACACTTGCCATCTGCAAACACGTTCTCTGGTGAATAGATTCTGAATAGGTCTGCTTTCCACTCTTCCCCAAAGCAACTGCCCACACTTCACTAGAAGCATTTAAAATGTCAGGTGAAGCAGCACGCAGGGCTCTTTGTGTTCCCTTCTCTTTGAAGTTCCAGTGCTGAGCAGCAGTGGCAGTGGCTCTCACAGCTACTCAGTATGTAACTGATACTCAGCTAACTGTGGCCTGAGCCCCGAACTTGAGCAATCCAGACTTCCTGGAAACAGGCTTCCAGTTTCACCACGGTGCCATGGCCTTTAGCTCTACAGTGAATCAATATCATGGAACTTATCAATGAGCTCTGTTACACAGCCCTGAAAACACTCCCTGAAAAGGAAGTGCAAGGCATTATGGGAACATTCATATTTTAAAAGGAAACATGATTCAGGTCCCTTGGCCAACTTCAGGATATGGGCACGTGACAGCTTATGGTTGTCCTCTTAGCAAAAAACAGCCAGAAGGTTCTGAATGGCCAGAGAAGCGAAGGCTTCACCCCTGTCCTGATTTTCCCCCAGCCCCTGCCTCCTGCTGCATCTAAGAGGGCTCTCTCTTGTGGCTGTAGCAATACAAAAGACAGCCTGCAAAGTGACTGACTGCAGGTATTGGATTACAGGTAAGGCTTCTGCTCCTGGAAAGAACTTCTTTGGCAAGTATATAAACACCATAGTAGGAACACAGCACTACTGCACATTGCTCTCTAAAGCAACAACTGTGAACTTCTCTCTTCTCGGCACTAAACTGTGAACTTCTCTCTTCTCGACACTAAATGTACTCCCACAGAGTGAGGCTCCACTTGGACATCTCCCTACAGACAGTCGGAGAGTGGGGGAAGGAGGGATTAGCAACCGATGGGACTGGTCTCCAGTGTCACCTGAGCATCTGGTGCAGCAACTCCAACAGTTCGATCAACAATCCCCACCAATGGCATCTCACGCTTATGCCTCACTGTGTGGAGGTGCTGTGTCAGGACCTGGCATAGGTATCATCATTTACACCACATTATCCGTTACACTATTCAATGGAGGCTAGAGAAGGCCACAGCATGCTAATGGCACCAAGCAACTTGTAAGTGGCCCAGCCAAGTCCTAAATCCAAGTCTGTTGGACTAAAATCTGTTCCCTTAATCACTAAACACACTATCTGAAAGCTCAGGCAGGCAGGAACGTGCTTCTTCTCTGGGCTATCCTTCTAACAGCCTTGCCTATTCTGACATAAGCTGAAAACCAGTTCCAGCTGTACATCTCCTAAATGAAGAGATAAACCATTAGACCATCTCATGTTGGGAATCTTTAGCCTGAGCCACATACAAGCCTTCTGCACTGTGTGGCACCTGCCCTCATCCCTTTCCTGCTTTCTCTGTTCTATGGAGTGTTCAGAATGGCATCTACACAACAGGCCACTTCCAGCAGCCCTCAGTGTTACTGGTGTCTGTAGGGAAGTGTAGGGAAAGGAGAAAGGTCAAAGGGAAGAGCCTCATTTTCCTCGGCTGCTCTCTGCCATCTCTCCCAGGCTTTTATCAGATGCCCACACATGAGGTCACAAAACAACTGTAGCATACATCTACTGCCCCACTGACCTGGTTGAAGGAATTAACCATGGTACACTTCTCAAGGCCAAGATTCTGTGCAACATACCCGGACTGAACGGAAAGCAGAGCCAACAGGGAACAGAAAGAAAATGTGGAGCGCTGGATATGAGAGAGAGCAGACAAAGTTGATCTATAGCCCTTCTCCAAGACCAATGCTGAAACTTATAATTCCCACTGTACCACTGTTAGGAGGAACCTTTAGGAGGTGACAGACCAAGATGGTCCCACCCTCCTGAAAGGAATAATGCCTTCTGTCAGAGTGGGCTCATCATAACAGGACACCATCTTTGCTGAATAGGATAGAGAAACCACAGGGAGTATAAGGTAAGGGTGGAGTGCAGAGGCAAGCCTTACAAGCAAGGGCACAGTAAGTCAGCACAAGATAATGTGATGTAAAATAAAGCCCCATCAACCCTGCCCAACTCTAAGCCCTGTGAGGAGGAGCCTTCTGCCCTCTACGGTATTCCAGGAAGCTAAGGCAGGGCCCTCACCACACCACTGGTGCCTTCATCTTAGACTTTACAGGGTGCAAATGAGGAAGAATAAATTCTCTTCTTTATAAATCATGTATTGCTGCTACAACAGCACAAAGGGACAAAGAGAGACAGAGTTAGTGGTGATAACTGTCTGCCAAATCCAAAAGTTTTATCTTTTATCTACTGTCTCTATCTTCTTTTCAAAATCAAGGAGCCAATTACTTAAAACAGTGTGCCAAAAAAAGGTCATTGTTTTCTATCTCCTATGTGTATTTGGGTGGGGATTGGACCAGACCTATAGCTTTAGTATGAGGCTAGCAGGCTAGCAGAAGCCAGTGCAGATAAGAAAGGTGTGACCAAAAAAAATCTCGTGGATTTCTAAATCTCAAGCCTGACTTTGGAGTCTTACCTGGGATTATGACTGCTGAACAATGATTTAAAAAGCGTGGTGGAGGGTGAAGAGAGGAAGCAGAAGGAAGCAAGGCTTAAGGGTAAGTAACTCGAAACAGACGGCCTTAAAGGGCTGTGGCAGCGCCTCTTCCAGCCTTAAGACTGAATGTTAAAGGATGAGTACTTAGGATACTCTCCAAGGACATCCTAAATAAGAAGATGCTGAGAGGAGAGCAGGCTTCATCACGAAGTTAAACATTACCAAAGAAAACAACAGGTGCCCTGCAACTGGACAAAGTCCATCAGAACAGAACTAGTCAGCGAGTTCCCTGGGAGAAGGCAGGAACTCAGACACTTCCCTGCAGAGGGGAAGGAGTAAGCCTAGTCTCCAAGCATGGGGAGGAAGAGGGAGAAGTCAGAGGGAGGGCTCTGTGCAGACTAGCAGACAGACTGCCTTCAAGCTGCTTTGTCTGGACACATTTGCTCTGAAGAAGAGCCATATTCTTCCTAAGAGGAATCTCCCACTGATGAACTGTGAGCTAGCTAGCACTGACAGTTAACCCTCCATGTCCTACGTCCTACACCTGCAGCTTCACCATCAAAGTATCAAAAAACACAAACTGCATCTCTACTGAACAAGACCTTTGCCTTGTCATTATTCCCTAAATAGTTCAATCCAACAACTATTTACATAGCATTTACATTGCATTAGCTCTTACAAGTAATCTAGATGCGATTTAAAGGACGCATGTGGGTTATATGCAAATTCTGTGCTGTTCTCTACTAAGGACTCGAGCTGTGGATTTTTGTATCCACAGGGTCCTGGAAACAACCGCCCATGGATACCAGGAGACAAGTACATTTCCTTTCTATAAATACCACTGTGCTTTCTCCTTGTATCAAACAGTGCTCAAAACAGGTTTTGACTTCTTACTATTTATCAAAGACAGACAGAAATCCTAGGCTTTTTCCCTAACTGATACACAGTATTCCTTCTGAGAACAAAGAGGTATGCTATCAACTTCACTATGCTCAGAAAAGGAGAGCTTTCTTACACTTGAGGAGATTATACCTAGAGTGCCAATTTTAAGTACTAGTCACAATCAACAGACTGTGCCTTTCAACCCCCCTCACCTATGTCACCATAGCTTTACTGTCTGTCACGGGATTCTCCAAATCACAGAGCCTATGAGTGGCAGACATTAAAGTTTCCAAACAGTATGTGGATATATGTTCATATGCTTCTAAAATTAGTTATCAGAGAGAGAGACAGACAGACAATGGATAATAAACAGTTTGCTGACTAAGATATTGGGTCTTTAAATTGCTTTTTGAACCAAGGCACAAAAAAGCTTCTTTCTCATCTTCCCCTCTCTGCATCTGCTTTCTGTTACCAAATGCCTTTTTCCTCCACTGTCCTTGCCACCTACATCAAATGGAAGGCTCAGAGATGACCACTCACAAACCAAATAATGAAGGCCCTACTGTCCCACTTCTGGAAATCTAGATGAAAACACTTCAGCTAAAATTCTCTGCCTACTTTACACCTCATTCTTGGGAATTATTTGCTTATTTGGGTTCAATCCCACTGTCAAACATTTGCAGTCTACAACTCTTGACAAGATCTGTCTTCTGACAGGGCAAGCGCAGAACCTGGATTCACCTATCCTCACCCTGCCCTGCATACATCAGCCACTTCGCCTTCCCAACTCAAGCAACACCACAGGCTCCAACAAGCCCCCACGATTTAGTGTCCTCTCCAATACTTCTGAACCCACAGAGGGGATGCACCTCTATCCCTGGTACCCTCCAAGTGGCTTAGAGGCCATTTCTTATGTCACATGCCAACTTTCTTCTTCCACATGAGGTCACAGTTTCTACCTCCTCTCCAACACTCCCCTCACCCCCAAAAATGTTTAAATCCTTAAAGCAATATCCTATTTCCCAAATATCAAATCACCTTTTTTGCCTCTGTACCCTTTTTGAAGGGATTGGCTGACTTTATACATGTGGGGGTCTGCATGCTGGGGAAAATTCCAGCTCTGTTAAAATCACTATAATAACATAAGAGCTGTACAGACATGTAATAGATAAAAACAGGACAAATGAAAAATGAGAATAATTCTTTTGTTTAACACAGACACCACAATGTCAAAAGAACACCAATAAGACAGCTTGAAAGTGGCTGAGACCACAAGCCATTTGAACACTCACCATTTCTGGTGAATGGCTGTAGCCACTTTTTGCAACTTAGCAGCACTGACTGATTGCCACTGGTCAACAGAGCACTCACTCATCCTATAAATGAAACACCCTGAGCAAATATTTAATCAGAGTCTATATTTAAGTCCCAGTGCTAATTTCTGGGAATAGATAAGACAGAGGTCCTTCCCACAAGGAACTGCCAATTAAACACCAGCTATGGCAATGCCATAACAAGCACAAGTAAAGGGATCGAGTGACAGGTACAATAGTGTGTTAGTTACTTTTCCTGGCTGAGACAGATACGGGGTAGATTTAGTTTAGCTCACAGTTTCAAAGCCTTCAGTCTATCCAAGTTCAGCTGGTTCTGCTGCTTTTAGAACTGTGCCAAGGCTGAGTATTAAGGAAGAAAGGCATAATAGAGGAAAGTTGTCCCTACCCACCCACTACCACTCCATGGCAGCCAGGAAGCAGGGATGAGAGAGGAAGAGGCCAGGGCAATATATAACCTTCGGAAGCACAATGGTAATCAACTCCTCCAATCAGGCCCCACTTCTAGGTTCCCCACTTCCCGGAAGTCCATTTGACTAAGAACCATCAGTGGATTAATCTGTGGGTGAAGTTGGGTCTTTACAACCCCATCACTTCTACCAAAGCTCCACTTCTGAACACTGTACTGGGGGACCCAGTCTTCAACCCATGAGCCACAAGATGGGGGCACTAGAATTTTCTAATATAACTAGGATCCAGCAAGGATCAATACTCTTAGCATGAAGGACATTCTCAAAACACCAAACAGGAGCTCAGGAAGTGCTTGGGATTTGGGGCTGCCCAGTGTTGACTTAGACAACTTATTTCTCAGGGAATAATCTACGGGCCAGGACATAGAGAACTCAGGAGGCAGCAAGCTCTCTAGTCAGTGTCTGTGCAGTATGGTTAACCAGAAAGTCAGAGGAGGGGAGGGGAAACTACAAACAGAAGATCTCATGTTCAGGAGAGGGTTTCTGAACCGGCCGGAAGGAACTGTCACTGGGATCAGAAGTGCCTCGATAGCAAGGACCTCAATACTGCTGGGAAGGGCAGAGCCGAGCTTCCTCCAGACTATGTTACTGAAGGATCACACACAGTAAGACAAGACAGACAGACAGCAATCTAAGCTGAAGGAAGGTAGTTGGGGAATCAGCCTCAGAATCAGGTAAGCCAGACTCATACCTTTTGAGAAATCCAATGACTACTAATATGGGGCCAGAGAACGCTATACTACTAGTTAGGAGATCTGCTGGTTGGCTGTGAGATTATCCTGGGGTGGGTGGATGAAGGCAGCATCCACATGGGTGCTGGGAAATACTCTGAACACTTCACACCCAGCACGCTTTTTTTTTCTTTCTTTTAAGTCAAATAGAACAGAACACGTTCTGTTATGCAAAGCACCCACTGGCGGTTGGGGGAATGTTTTGTGAAACATTTGGTTCAGACATGCAGCCTGACATAAATGTATGTGATGTGCAAGCATGATCAAGCTGGAGAATGAGCATCTCACTGCAGCTGGGTTGGGGAAACACAGAATACGAAGCTTTGTCTGCAAAGTCTGCTTCTGGGAGCCAGGAGCGAGGACACACGCCTGTAACACCAGCACTTGTGAAGCAGAGGGAGGAGGTGATGGTTGGTCTCAGCTGCAAGGTGAGTTTGAGACCAGTCTCTGATTCATAAGGCCCAGTCTCCAAAAGCAGTTTTAAAAAACACAACAAAACAAACAAAAAACCAAAAAACTAAAAGCAACAACAACAAAGAACTCATGCTTATTTTAGGTATGAGTTCTAGTAAAACATTAAATAAACCACAAGCAAAATTTAAAGATATTACCAGGTAATTCGAATTTTAACTTACCCCCCCCCCAAAAAATGCTTTTTATACATAAAAAGCACCCCACCTATGTGGTAAAGGAGACATACACACTCAAGTGTGGGAAGAAAAAAAAAGAAAGGTCCACATGGGAGCAATGTTCTGTAGGAATTTTTACAGATCAACTCAAGGTAGAACTTTTGTGTTTCACTGTAGAAACATCTAGTACTAAAATTTATTTTTAATACCTACACTATGGCAGATTAAGTAGTTCAAGATTGTGCGACATGTGTGGGCCAGCTCTCTCCTTCCACCTCTGGATTCCACAGGGGAAACTTTGGTCACCATGTCTACCCACAAAGCAGCCTTCACTCACTCAGCCATCCACCTAGCCCACATATTTTTTTCCAGGCAAGGTCTTACTCTGGCCCTGGCCAACACTGAACTCACCATGTAGCTCAGGCTAGCCTGAAACTTTCAGCAATCCTCCAGCCTCGGCCTCCCTCCAGGTGCTGAAGCATATCCCACACCAGCACTCCACTCCCCGCTTCTGACACATACTTCTGAAACCTGTTCTTGGGAACAGGTGGCATGTGACTACTTGTGGATCCTCAGCCACTCCATCAGGATAGAATCCAGCCTCATCTGCCTACATCATTCTCCAAAAACTATACCCCAATTTAGGATTCCTCCAAGACCTCAGAAGTATGTGAGCAAGTATCACAGAGTAAATACTAAGTACTTCTCTGTTATACAAGCCACTTCTCAAGAAGCAGAAGGGATAACTTATGAACATATGTGCAACACATATGGAAATAAAGTCATTATTACTGGCCATGTACCTAGCCTAGCAAATAGACGTTTCATAAAAACGATACAAAGGTCTCTAAAAAAGACAGTGCCTACTGTCCTTATTCTGGAGACTTATTCCTCTAACGAAATCCAAGCTCATTACACACAGGACCTCAGGTACGGTTGCCACCTGTGCTATGGGGATTGCATGGGAAGGCCAGAAGCAACAAACCAGGGCACTGTCACTTGACTTTCCCACAAACCAAATGTCTAAGTTCAGAGTAAAACTTAAGCTAGTCCCCCCCCCACACACTTGGTCTGTGTTCAGAATATAACAATTTGTGCTTGGCATGTAAAAGAGCCTGAATAAATACTTTCCAGTTTTACGAACGCTAACTCAAGGTCAAGAGATTTCCTCACGCCTAAAACACCCAGCGCTACTGGTGGTGTTTAGGGAATGTTCTTCAGCTAACTTCCTGATCTCCTGGCGCCACAAACTCTGCTGGACCAGGAGGCAAAGTCCTCACCACACCCGACCCGACCCTGCCTTAAGGGCTGTTCAGGCATTACCCAGGGACACCTTCTACTCAGAAAGTCTTCTAGAGGTCATCGTCTCTCCCCTGCTTTCAAGGGCTCGGAAAACCCCAAGGTCACTTCTACCAGACCTTCGGGGACTGCGCGTAGCTCTTGACACAACTCAAGCCCAACCAAGTTGGTTTGGCCGGTACATTGGCACCCCCACCCCACCCCCAGCGGCCACGTGCGTTTAACCGGAGCCACAAAGACTCCAGGCCGCGCGGGCCAGTGAAAAGCAGGCAGGACCCTTTAAGTCTGAGTTCTCCATCCCCGAGGGCTGTTGCAATCTCGAGCGAATGCAACAACACCCCAACCGTGGCTCGGGGCTCACCGGGTGCGCAACGCCTGCCACGCGGCGTCGATGTCGGCGTAGAGATTCTTTTCGGAGGGCTTGCCGGAGCTCACACCATAGCCCGAGTAGTCGTAAGAGAAGATGTTGCAGTTGATGCGTGAGCCCAGGCCGATGTAGAAGCTACACATCTGGCCCAAGTCCACGGCGTTGCCGTGCGAGAAGAGCAGCGTGTAGCGGCTGGAGGGCGCGCAGCGCACGAACATGCAGCCCAGCCGGTTGTCGCGGGCCGTGCGCGAGAAGAAGACCTCGACGGCGTCCAGTTCGCGCTGCGAGTACTGCCAGTCGGCTCGCTCGCTCAGGTGCAGGCTGCACGCGCCGGGGCCCGCACCCTCCTCGGCCGGAGCGGGCTGCGCCGCCGGGGCGGGCGCGGGGGTCGCCGCGGGAGCGGGCGCGCGCTGCTCGGGCGCCAGCACCGTGTAGGTGGGTTCGGGCGGCAGGAAGGCCAGCTTGGCGGCGATGCGGCTCGGACAAGGAGGGCAGCAGAAGAGCCAGCACAGCTCGCCGAGCGAGAAGCCGTTCATCCTGGGGCCGGGCTCGGGCATCGGGGCGGCCTGGCGCCCGCCGCGGGCGGGAGGGAGAGCGCAGGGAGCGCAGAGGGAGAGCGCCGAGAACTGGAGGCCGGCCGAGGAGGCGGAGAGGCCAGGGGCGGGGCCAGGCGGGCGCGGCGCGGCGAGCGGGGCGGGTCAGCGGCAGCCCCGCAGCCCCGGCGAGGTGCGGACGGCCGGGGCTCGCGCGCGGCACACAAAGCCCGCGGCGGCGGCGGCCATGGCCCGCTCCAGCGCGCCGCCCCGCCCCCGCACGCTACTGCCACTTCCGGGTTACCGCGCCGCGCGCCCCCACAGGCGGGCGGGGCTCCCCATCGGAACGGACGCCCTAGTCTGAAGCAGGACTCCCCGGGCTGGGCGGGGCTCCCGCCTCTTGGGCGGGAATTAGCGCATCTGGGCGGGGCTACTCGTTAGAACAAACTCCCTGGTCCGAAGCGAGGCTCAGGAGTCTGGGGCGGGGCTTAGCGCGATTGGGGCGGGGCTCTGAAGAGATTAGGGCGGTTGGGACTATCCTCCATTGAAAAAGTAGGTGTGCAGATACTTTAGGATTTAGTTCTCCAAAACCAGCTTTCTGTCCTGGTGGAGTTATTGGGAATTTATGTAAAAGATAATTATTGAGAAAGAGAATTGAGTACATTAAAAACGTCTTGCTTTCCTCTAATCAATGCGGTTTTTTTCTCTTTTGGTTGTTTGAGACAGTTTAGCCTACACTGGCTTAGAACTCACATGCTTCTAGCCTCTACCACCACTTGCTGAGATTCAAGACTTTTTGAACAGCCCCTAACATAAATGCTCTGGTCCATCTCGTACGTGTCCCGTGTTGCAGGCAGCTGTTGTGTATGTACAGCTACAAAGGTCTTTCTGTAATAACAATTACAGCAGAGCCTTGTTGGTTTTACAACAAATGGTGTCAACGCGGTCCTTTCTCACCCCCACCCTTTACATCACCCCCTGTGGTGCCAACTGGATACTCCATACTCCATATCTGTCCTTTTTGATGTTAATTTCTCTAGAACTGTTTTGGCGCCAGACTTTTTAATCATGAAAGACATGTTACAATGGTTTTAATCCACTGTTGTCTTGGCTATAGGCTATAACTCTCAGGGCCTCTGAAACCATGTGAACCCTGGTGTCCAGTTGGCAGAGCCTCTCCTCTGGACTTTGGCACCAGGCTTTCCTTTCAGGGATAAGAGATCATCTTAGGCTACCTGCAATGATTACAACCAGAGCCCCAGTGGGCAGTCACCACTTCAGACCTCATAAATGTCCCAAGAAAGACTACAACTTTTTTTTAAACAAAAAGAATTTTGAGCATCCTTAATATAAATTGATTTACCAGTACCAGCTTGAGTAGTAACCTTGTGGACTGAGTTTTCAAAGGCCATATCATCACTGAATCCCCAAAAGCCTGCCCACAACGCCTCTCCAAGTCTGTTAGATGGGCAAAACTGCTCTTCCCTAGCTAAGCTTTAGCGTCTGGCCGGAGTTTCGTTTTTACCAAAGACTCTGGGAGTTGTTTCATGTTAATATTTTGCCTGCTTGTTTCCTGTATTAAGTCAACGTGTTTAGGTATTTCAAGCAATACCTACTGGGTCAGTCACTAGAACTACAAAAGATAGGACAGTCTCGGCCATAGTCAGTCAAGACACTCTAAGAAGACTAAAAACAGTTTTGCATATGAATTTTAAAAAACATCCACTTGAAAATGGTGACGGGGATCAGAAGCTCAAGGTCATTCCCAACTTTAGTGTGAGCTGAGACCAGACTGGGCAATGAGACCCTGTCTCAACTAAGCAAATAAACAAATCAGTTATTTGTGAACATTTAAATAATAGTAGTAGTAGTAGTAGTAGTAGTAGTATTACATGTGTTTTTGGGGTGGGCATAGGTATGGAGTTAGTTCTCTTTCTCCATCGTGTGGGTTTGGGGGATCAAACTTGGGTCATCAGACTTGTTTCCCCATTGAGCCGTCTTGTAGCCTTAGGCAATGGTCTCTGGTCCCCATTTGGTGGAATTTCTGTGAGGAACACATGCTAGTACATTTCACTCTAGTGCAGAGTGAAAATAGATGACTCTGAGGACTGAACTGAAGTGAGCAGCATCTCCTCTCCTCTCAGTCAGTCTTCCTCAGGCACCATTCCTCCCACCTGACAGAATGCACTAGCATGCAGTTCATGAGAGGACGGCTAATGATGCCTAAGTCCACATCTTTGTGCTGCCAATAGGAAGGATAGCAATCATATTCCAGATGTTCTGGTGGCAGTCCTGTTGGGAAACTTAAAGTTGGCTTAGTTTAGTCTCTGTATCCTTCTGCAAAGGATTTGTGCAATATGATTTTGTACATTACCGACAACTAAATAGAAAGACTAAATTTTTGGATCATTTTAAGAAGCTGTACAGAAGGAGGCTTCCTGTGAAGGTAAACTGATTTGTGTCTATCTGACTATTTAAGTTGAATAAAACTTAAACCCTTATGTTGTGTGCCCTGGAGAGCAAGCCTTGTTCACCCGTGCTATGCAGATCTGAGGCTAGGCTTTGTGCTGCCCAGGTCTGACAAACTCAGTCTCTCAGCACAGCTGTCGTGTAAAAGCTGCTCAGCAAACACTTTCTGTACCAACCTCTCTGTACAACCATCTTTAGCTGTGAACATCCACACGTGAGACAGGGTGCCTTGGCATTTGGGCTGGGGGAGTTTAACATCTACTTTGGAGAATAGCTGTGCCCTATTAGATACAAGGACCAGGGTTAACAGCTGTCCAATTTGACCTTTAAGAACTCCTATATGATTCCTACCATTCTAGCAGAGTAAGGTCTAACTTTGAATTCAGATCAGCAAATGTGTTTGTTGGGTCCTTAGCATGACTCTTATCAATGAATTGACCTGGGACATGTGAAGGGACAAAGTCATATCACAGCCAGTGTTAGGATTATCACTACTGTTGAAGTAACTCTTGCCCCACTCACCAGCTAGGGCTAATGAGCCAAACAACACCCCATGTAGCTGAAGGCATTGACTTCAATATTTAATATTGGCATTTACATGTTCGACATTGTCTTTCATATTAGTCTTCTAGGTGCTGAGTTACTGAAAATTGACTTGATTTGTAAAAGCAAACCCATAATAATATGTAAACGGTGACTTATGTATTATGACCAGAAGAGAAGGGTATAAAAGTAACTTTTATTCACCTCATGTAATTTGTTGTCTAGAGGCTTTTGTTGTCTAGGCCTTTGTCTGCTAGGCCTTGTCCTAGAAGCTCCTAGCCTCTGTACAATCTAATCTAGACCTAGAATACTTTCAGCCTCTAAGACTTGATGTTGAATATAATCACCTTTTCTGATCTCTGATCTTTGATCAGATCTCTGATCTCTGGCTGGCCAGTTCAACTCAGCTGTTCTGGTTCAAACTACTGTCCTAGCTGACTGATCCAATCTCACTTCTCTCAGTTTCTCCTGAGTTGCTTTGCTTCATCTCATACTAACTTTGGCTATATGTTCTAATCTTCCTTCTCATTCTCTGGCTTCTGTTTTTCACCTGTGTCTACATATTCTCACTCTACAACCTGTCTCTGTACAACTGTCCCAGTAAAACTGCCTTCTTCCTTTTTCTCTCTGTGCTGCTCTCTCTTAAGTAAAGCTGGGCATATCCAATCTTTCTTTAATTCATCACTTTGTCTGCCACTCAATTAAACATCACTTTTCAAGCATGGGGTACTTTCTTCTGCAAACTACCATTACCTTCATTGTTCAGGATTAAAGGTTGAGCCACACCACAACTAGAAACAGTTTTTTCGGGTTTGTTGTTGTTGTTGTTGTTGTTGTTTTGTTCTGTTTTGTAACTAACACTATCTCAGGGTTCAAAATGTGATCAAATATCCTGCAACAGAAGGTGAATATACATGCTTTAAAAAGTTAACCCTGGGGACTAGAAAGATGGCTCAGCCACCGAGAGCATGAACCTCTCTTATAGAGGACCTGAGTAGTCCAGTTTCCTCCACATATGCATGCAATTAAAAATGAAGATAAAATAAATCTTAAAAAAGAAGGAAGGAAGGAAGGAAGGAAGGAAGGAAGGAGAGAGAGAGAAAGAGAGAGAGAGAGAGAGAGAGAAAGAAAGAAAGAAAGAAAGAAAGAAAGAAAGAAAGAAAGAAAGAAAGAAAGAAAAGAAAGAGGAAGAAAACCTGGCTGGGCTGGCTCAGTGGTTAAGAGCACTGACAGCTCTTCCAGAGGTCCTGAGTTCAATTCCCAGCAACCACATGGTGGCTCACAACCATCTGTAATGGAATCCAATGCCCTCTTCTGGTATGTCTGAAGACAGCAACAATGTATTTACATAAAACAAATAAATCTTTAAAAAAAAAAAAAGGAGAACCTGCCTCATCTGTCAGGATGGAATCAAATACATTGTCGTATTTTTCTTCTTACTGACACCAGATACTGTGTGAAGTCAACGACTAGGAAACATGTCTATTTTGTCCATCATTGGTCTCCCTATGACAAGCATAAAGTGTTTGAAAATGCTAGTTAAGTTGCTAATGAATGAATAACTTGCTGAATCCCTCTATAAACCAAATCTGTTCCTCCGGATGTGGGCATTAATGTAATGTGACCTTAAGGAAGATGAAAGCAACCCACAACCCTGCTAGCATCACACTTGATGGGCAGTGTCCATGTGCTCTGTGGCTTAGCTGTGCAGCTACCCCACCTTTCTTGAAGGCAAAGCCCAGATTATGTCCTCAGTAACAAGGCTTACAGTCACCTAGCCTCCCTTGGTACAAGCAAGACCACATTACATGATTCTTCCCAGTATTAGCAAACATCCTGAGAAGCTTCCAGAAGTGCACTCTTTCTTTTCAGGACCGGTGAGAGACTAGGAGACAGATTTCCTTGCTAGACAGAGAGAAGAGCCAAAACTAGGTAATAAAGATGGTGAGCTTTTAAGGCTTCTTCCTCATCCTCCTCACATGAGACAAATGCCTGTAGCTTAAAGGCCTTATAGACCTTTTTTCTGCCAGCAGGCCTTCTGCTGATAGACCTGCCCAACAAGTTCCAAGCTTGATCAGAATTTGTTTCACAAGAGTTGTGGGCTAATCAATCCTGTCTTTCTTCAATCTGACCAAACCTAAATCCAGGAAGAAAAACTCTTCAGAGACTTTAAAAAACCCAGCTCTCTAGAAGAGACTAGTTTTTGCAGCTTTCCAAGCCCGCCCTCGGATTTGCAGAGATTCTTTCTCTGTGTCTGCTGCATGGGTTTGCTTCCTCAACCCCACCAAACACCTTCTTCAACTGTTGATTCTGTCAGCTCCTGTTTGCTGTGTTCTAGATTTCTCCACTGCTACCTGTCTCAATAGAGTTGTTTTCCTAGCTTTTAATTGTTTTACTGTCAGAGAAAATGAACCCGATCAAAATCCCTAGACTGTATCACTGGAGTTTTAACCCAGGACCTTTCCATACACTAGTCTCAGTGGCATAATCACTAAGCCACATCCTCAGCCCATAGCCAGACTGAGCATCCCTTTCTTGTTTCACCTGAGTGGCTGGCTTTGTTTCTCAAACACAGCAACCAAGAGACTGAATTTCACACTGAAAGATGGTGGTGTTAAAGGAAACCCACCAGAAATGACCACTCAAATACAGTTTTTATAGCCAATTGAATGTCTTTATTCTGGTGACTGGGACTACACTCAAGTATTCGAGGACCCACGTGTAGCTTTGACCGTCTAGAGCAAAAGGCTTTTAAAGGTAAAAATCACATCATCATATCTTACTTTGCAGCTGCAGGAAGAGGTTTTCGCACAAGCAAGCAGTTTAACAGAAGCTAAGTTAGCTCAGAAATCTTAACCTTGGGTTTCTGGAATAGAGTTGAGTAATTTGCCATGGGACTCTCCATCAAGGAAATCAAGTTAAACCTGAAATGCCTTAGCAAGAATATAAGATGGCAGAACCACTGTACTCTCTTGTCCAGTCTCCACATGTTCTATGGGCGTGAGTCAAACTGTTGATTTGTCTTTTTCTAGGCAGACATAGTTGATCCTAAGGACCAGTAGCTTATCCAAGTTTATACTCTATTTGATGTAGTTGGCCATGCAGTTGATGCAGGGTCCCACTCTTAGCCTAATCAGAATATGAATCAACGGTGCCACTAATATTTAGAGTATGGTGGTCAGGCATGGGGACCAGACAGAGACTGATACTGTTGGGAACAAGCAAAAGAAATTTGTTCTAAGTACTACACCACTTCATTTTCAGACTCCATTTAATCATAGAAAGCAATTGAACTCAAAGTCCCAGGCCCTGACAGGAGCTGGGGACTTCCCTAGCGCTGAACAGCTTCTGTTATAAACAGTTGTCTGAGTCCAGACATCTCAGGGACAACTTGTAAGGAGACAGTTGTTTGAGTCCAGCCACCTTAAGAACAAGTTCTCCATCTTGCTGGCAGGGTCAAACAAGTTCATGTTCCCAGGCCTAGTAATGAACTCCTATCCCACTTCTCCAAATGTTTTCTTAATTGTCTGTTAACTGGTAAAGGATATGGAAAGTGCTGTTATCTAAAACAAAATGGATAAGCTATAAAATATAACCAGTTGACTATTATGCCTTAATTGACTAAATGCAATTTGCCCACTCCTTATCATTCTAAAGTTCTTGGCCAGAGTCCAGAAGGGGACGTGGCTGCAAAAAGTTGAATTAAGGACCTTGAAGCCTTGGATACAGCCCAGTCTCCAATGGGTACTCCCTTGCCTAACCTATAATGTCAAAACACAATTAGATAACACTTCAGCTTCCCCCCAACTCTACCCTCTCCCCACCCCACTTTGTGATCCCATCCTTTAAAAAGGTTGTAGAACTCCCTTTGAGGATGTGATTCAGATCTTAAACTGGCCACCTTCCTGAGCACTCAAAAAATAAAGCTTCCATTTTAAATCTTTTGTCTCTGAAGTGAGTTTTCTCAGCTTCCACACCAAGCCCAATAGCTACCAAGGATCTGATTTACATCTCCTTTCTTTGAGGTTTTCTATGACCATGTCAAGATATCCCCTAATTACCACTGATTGGTTGTCATAGAAACGGCAAGTTTCTCCTAATGCTATGAAAGTTCTCCCTGATTGAAAAACAGAATGTCCAGCATCCTTCAGTTCATCAGGTAGTCCTCAGAGACTTACCTCTGAGAGGAAGTCAATTTAGCAATCCAGCCTGGAAATAGAATTCTCCAAATGACATGGGTCTGATTCTGGGTTCCCTAAAATTTTGGTTTCCAACAATCAAGGCTAAGATGCCTATGGCAGTTGCACTGGCAATTCCTGCCCCTCCTAGGATCAAAATGAAAATTGGGAGCTGTTTGATCTTCATTAACAGAGTCAAGGCAAATATGAACGCTCCCTGATTCTCTATTATGAGCATATGCATGTGGGAATAACATAAACCAGTATACATGTAGTGGGTGTGAGGCTTTCCAGTGAGTTGAAGGTGGCACATTTTAATCAAACTGTTAGCACAAGCAAGTCAAGTAATTTGAGGACTTGATATAGGCACACTTGTCCTTGGTAGGGTGACTCACCATTGGCATGCATTTCTGAAGGGCTTTTTCTAGCCAGTCTTCTCTATAACCTGATTTCCTGACCCTCGTCTAGACCCATATTGCTCTACCCCTGGAAGGAGGCATAAGAGAGCAGAGATACACCTGAAAAGTAGAGTTTCCCATCCTTGGTTTTATGAATTTCCATGTCCAAGTTTAAGGCTCAACATTACAGTTTAGTAAACTCTGGTCACTCTTATCTTTAAGAGGTCTTGGGTCCACATGACCACACCTCTGTTGTCATCCTCTCTGGCCTTTTTTCAAGCAATCACACCAGCTACTTTTACAGCAGTTGGGGTGGTAAGGATGACTGGGTAGGTTCCAGAGTCTAGGCAGGGATCCTCTTTATCTAAACCAGTTTCTGGCTGAAACTGGTGGGTGGGTTCAGAGGTGGGAGATGGCAGGAATCCCTTCAATGGCCTGGTGAGCTTTCTGTAAAGTGCAATGACTTGAGAAAGGAGCAGTTCGACATTTCTGCTTGGGGAATTATCTCAGAGTTTGGGGGAATGAGAGGTGCTGATGGTTTGAATAAGAATGGGCCCCATAGGCTCATATCTTAAATGCTTAGTCACCAGGAAGTGGCACTACTTAGAAGGATTAGAAGATGTATGGCCATTTTGGAGGAAGTATATCACTGGGGGTGGGCCTTTAGGCTTCAGAAACCCAAGCCAGGCCCAGTGGCTTATTTTCCAGCTGCCTAAGGATCTGGATGTAGAACTCTTTTTTTTTTTTCAATTAGAGAAATTCTTCATTTACATTTCAAGTGTTATCCCAAAAGTCCCTGATACCCACCACCCACCCCCTGCCCTGCTCCCCTACCCTCCCCCTCCCACTATTTGGCCCTGGCATTCCCCTGTACTGGGGCATATAAACATTGCTAGACCAAGGGCCTTTCTTCCCCAATAATGGCCAACTAGGCCATCTTCTAATACATATGCAGCTAGAGACATGAGCTCTGGGTACATATTGTTGTTCCATTTATAGGGTTGCAGACCCCTACAGCTCTTGGGTACTCTCTAGCTCCTACATTGGGGACCCTGTGTTCTGCCCTATAGATGGTTGTGAGCATCCACTTCTGTATTTGTCAGGGACTGTCAAAGCCTGCCAGGAGACAGCTATATCAGGGCCCTTTCAGCAATATCCTGCTGGTGTATGCAGTAGTGTCTGCATTTGGTGGCTGATTATGTGATGGACCTCCCGGGTGGGGCATTCTCTGGATGGTCCATCCTTTCGTTTAGCTCCAAACTTTGTCTCTGCACCTCCTTCCATGCGTATTTTAATCCCTATTATAGGGAGTAATGAAGTATCCACGCATTGGTCTTTCTTGATTTTCTTGTGTTTTGGAAATTGTATCTTGGGTATTCTAGGTTTTGGGGCTAATAACCGCTTATCAGTGAGTGCATATTAAGTGACTTCTTCTGTGATTAATTCTCTAGCACTCTATCTGCCTGCATGTCACCATGTTCTCCACCATGATGATAATGGACTAAACCTGTGAAAATGTAAGCAAGCTCCAATTAAATGCTTTCTTTCATACGAGTTGCTATAGTTGTGGTGTCTTTGCTCAATGATAGATCGCTGACCAAGATAGAGGTGCTCTCCCAAACACAATTTCAAAAGAAGGAAGCACTCCCAGTAAGGAGTGCATTGGACCCCGAGAAAAGCAAAGGAAAGAGGTTGACCCAATTTTTCACAAGTTTTAAGGATCGAGTTGGTCATAATTTCCTTAAAGAGTTCTATTCGTCCTTTCTACCTGACCTGAGCTCTGTAGTCTATATGCACAGTGTAATTTCTAATTAATATTTAATACCTTAGTAAAAATTTGAGGGGGCTGGTGAGATGGCTCAGCGGGTAAGAGCACCCGACTGCTCTTCCGAAGGTGATAAGTTCAAATCCCAGCAACCACATGGTGGCTCACAACCATACGTAACGAGATCTAGCTCCCTCTTCTGGAGTGTCTGAGGACAGCTACAGTGTACTTACATATAATAAAAAAAATAATATAAAATAAATCTTTAAAAAAAAAAAATTTGAGACACATTGGCCGTGAAGGCCAGGCCATTGTTGTACCCCAAAGCTAGGGGCAGATCAAACCTAAGAATTATTTCCTCAAGAAGATTCTTAGTAACTGTTGGTGCAGTCTCTTTTTGGGTGGGGTAGGCCTCCACCTGTCATGAGAAGGTGTGTACAGTTACTAGCAAATATTTATAGCCAAAAACAGTAAGTCATATTTCAGTAAAGTCCAGCTCTCAATGTTCCACAGACCCATATCCTCAAGCTCAGATCTCTTGTGGGATCTTCCTTCGTCCTTTGGGGTTTACCTAAGCCCAGGTGGTACATCTAAAAGTGTTGTCATTAAGCAGGCTTCCAAAATTTGTAGTGGTCTGAGGAGTTCAGAGGTTCTGTGGCCCCTAGGTGGGTGGCTTGGTGAAGATCTAAAACCAGTTGCCTTCCCTAGACTCTGATCCTGTTTGACCAGTTTTTGTTTCTCCCTGTCAAACACCACCTTCCATCCCCTACCCCACCTCAATATACTCCAAATGATTCAGTAAACTAGACTCCAGCAGGATTTCCAAGACCTGGAGAGGCTCCATTGTTTCTAGGACCACTTTTCTGATTGCCAGATCAGCCTCTCTTTTGCTCTAGCTTCTGAGGAATCACCTTTTTTGGTGTCCTTTGCAATAGACAATGGCCACCCTTTTGGGTAACCAAATAGCTTCCAATAGAACCAAGATTTCCATTTTTGATTTCTTTTCCTGCCGAGGTTAGCAATCCTCTTTCCCTATATTGAGCCCATGGGCCATTGTGAAAACATAACAGCTATCCGTGTGTATGGTGATAGCCTGTCTTTCCCCCAGCACCATGCTTAACTCCAAGTTAAAAGCTCAGGAGCTGAGGTTCCCCTGCTTAAAGATTGTGTCCAGGTAGTCCTATCTTGGTCACTACTGCTGCCCCTGCATACCTGATCCCATCTTGGATGAAACTGCTCTCATCTGTGACTCATCTGGAATCACAAACAGGATGTCAGCAGCTCAGGCCTGATAGACTGGATCAGTTCAGACCACTCAAGACAGTCATGCAGAGACCCTCAGAGTCATCGTCTGGCAGGGTTAAGAGGGTTGATGTCTTGTGGAACCAAATGTAGGGTTGATCCCTGTGATAGTTTCTATATGTTTGGCCCAGGGAGTAGCACTATGAGAAGGTGTGGCCCTGTTGGTGTAGGTGTGTCACTGTGGGCTTGGGCTTTAAGACCCTTATCCTAGCCGCCTGGAAGCCAGTATTCTGCTAGCAGCCTTCAGATGAAGATGTGGAATTTTCAGCTCCTCCTGCACCATGCCTGCCTAGACACTGCCATGCGCCCACCTTGATAAAAATTGACTGAACCTCTGAACCTATAAGCCAGCTCTAATTAAATGTTGTCCTTATAAGAGTTGCCTTGGTCACGGTGTCTGTTCACAGCAGTAAAACCTTAACTAATACAATCCCAAAGCAGGGCTTGGTATCAGGTCACCTGGAAGTTAAATATCCATCTCTTGAGTGCTCCTTTTAAGAGGACTTCAACAGAGTGTGGGGCTGTCAGGAACATTTCATGCCCAAAGTCAGTTTGTCAGTTTCTTGTACCAGCAGGGCAGTGGCAGCTGTGGCCCTTGTACATGCTGACCATCCAGCTGCAACCAGGTCAAGGCTCTTGAACAGATTGCCACCAGTCTTTTCCAGGGCCCCAGGGTTTGTGTAAAGAACCTCTAGGCAATACCTCTGGCCTCATCCACATACAAGTGGAATGGCTTAGTAATGTCTGAGAGGACCAGGGATAGGGTAGACACCAGGACCCTTTTCAATGTCTGTCAGTCTCAGTCCATCTCAAAGTCTGTGTATCTCCAGGGCTGGCATAGAGGGGCTTGACTATATCAATAAAACCCACCATCCGTACCTGACAGCCTCCAACCACCTTCAGGAATTCCTGCACTTGTTTTTCAATGGGGGCGGGGCAGATTACAAGATAACTGAAACATAGTTGTATGTATCCATGAGTTCGCTATCTGCTCTCCTTCCTCTAGGTTGTAGTCTAGGTATGTGAACAGAGAGATGCACAACTGAGCCTTCTTGGCTGAGGCTCAGTATCCCAGGGCTTGGAGGGTCTCTAAAAAGGCTTCTATTGCCTGTGCATATTCTTCCTCAGTGGTTGAAGCTATGAGGAGGCCATCTACACACTGGAACAGGGTGCTTTGTGTGTCTTTTGTCTAAATTCCATTAGATCTATAATCAGGGCTCTATCAAACAATGCTGATGAGACCTTGAACCCCTTCTTCTAGTTTGTTTCTCCCATTTCTTCTCTTATTTGTTTTCCCCAAGGGCAGCAAGCACCTCACAGAAGTTTCCTTCCCTTTCTGTCGTTGGCTGTATCTTGGCTGTTGTAAACTTGCTGAACAAATTTCCAAAAGTTGAGACACAGTCATCCCTTCAAATCTCTGTAATTTCTCGAGCTTTTATTCTTGTCTTGAACTAACACCAGCAGCCTGTTGGGTTTGGGGGGGACTTCTGGGTATATGGCAGTGAATATCTGATATGTCTCACAAAGCTTTTCCAGAGACCGAGCAGATGTTTCGTCAGGTCCTCATATAACCTGACCTACCACTTTTAATCTCCCCAGTAATGATGGGGGTGGGGGCATCTAATGCGCTCTTACCTTAAAACAGTTCCTCATAGGCTGAAAGGGCCTGCAGCATATCCAAAAATGGAGGGGTTTGGGAATGTCTGATTATCCAAGTCACTGGTAGAGAAGGAGACAAGCTATGAACAGGAAAGAAGTTAACTTCTGTTGTGGTTGTGTAGTTTGGTATTCTTGTGGTTCTCCTAACAGTGGGAGTGTGTGTGTGTAGAGAGGGAGAGACGTCTCTGACTCTTGTCTGCTCTTGGGACCTTTGTCCTCCTACTGGGTTGCTTCATCCAGCCTTGATATAAAGATTTGTGGCTAGTCTTATTGTAACTTGAAATGTAGGATTCTGTTGATATCCCTGGAGCCCCACTGAAGGGAAACAGAGGAGTGGCTCTGGGGGAGAGGGGAGAGGGGAGACGGGTGGGGGAACTGGAAGGCATGGGGGAAGAGCAACTGTACTTGGGTTGTGACATACTAAAGAACTGTTTTAAAAAGTTGAACTTCCACTCCCTTGCCCTAACAACACTATTAGAGGAGTCACTTCCCCCTTCTCTGGTCCAAGCCAGATGCTGAGAGGAAGAGGGGGAAGGAGCAGATCTTATGCTGCTCGGGGGGGACCTATTTCTCCTTCCTGCAAGCACTCCCCACTTCCACACAGAGAATAGAACCAGGACCCCAGGACTGTGAACGGGAGTCAAGTGAATAAACAAGTCAGAAGGGAAGGGAGGAGTTCGATGTCCTGTAGAGCTCAGAGAACAGACAGAGGTTTTGATTTTTCTGTGAATGCCAAGGGCAGGCTAAAAAGGGTTCATGCCCCTAACCAGATGGCACAGGTTTTAAGGCAGGGGGTAAGGGGTATGTGGCTGGGGAGCCACCAACATTGCCATAGCAACAGGAGTAACCCAAGGTGCATCCCCAGTTGGTGTTGGAAGGAGGGGTGCCACAGCAAGGGTGGGCAACCCTGTATGGCCTGTGAGCCTGTGGGACATCAGGAAATCATATGCAGCCTCAGAGGCACTGACGGCTGCTGTCTAGGATGGCCTGCCCACTCCTCTTACAGCTTAGATCTGTTTCTCAAAACAACAGAATTGCCAGACACACACACACAGGGAGAAAATAGTGATACAGAGAGACATGTAATAAAGACAACCAGGGGTGGCCACCACACATTCGTACACCTAAACAGACGAGCAGAGTCCAGTGACCTCTCACACGGATTCTGGACACAGAATTTATAGCTGTGTCAGACAGACCTAACCAGATGTCTCCTCTTACAGACTGAACTTACCTATATGATGTTCAGAGCAGATGACTTGAATTATCTTTTGGGGAGCTGCATCACCTCTGGAACACCCAGCAGGGACAGTTGCAGAGGACTTTTCCAGTTCCCTGGAGCCCCTCAGAGTGCTCACCTGCTGGAGTCCTCCCCAGCGTGTGGAGTCTTCCCCAGCGAGTGTACTCTTCCCGACTCCTGGCAGTCCCAAGTCCAGTCTCTGGGGATCTCACTGGGGCTTCCAAAATGTTACAAGGAATCCGCCAGAGATGATCACTCAGCAATTTACAGACAATTGAAAGTGCTTATTCCACCTGGCTGGGACTATACTTAGGTATTCAGGAACCCACGGTAGCACCAAACATTTAGACCAAAAGTCTTTAAAAAAAAAAAAAAGATGTATTTGTTTTATGTATGTGAGTACACTGTTGCTCTCTTCAAACACACCAGAAAAGGGCATCAGATCCCATTACAGGTGGTTATGAGCCACCATGTGGTTGCTGGGAATTGAACTCAGGACCTCTCTTAACCACTGAGCCATCTCTCCAGTCCCACAAAAGGCTTTTAGGGACAAAAACCACATCCTGGTATCCTGTTCTACAGCTGCAGAGAGAGGATTTACACAGGCATGCAGGTTAAAAGAAGCTAACTAGGGTGTGTTGACTTTGGGTTCCTAGAAGAGAGTTGGTTAATTTTCCATGGGATTCTCCAACAAGGAGAACAAAGTCTACTCAAACCTGGAATGGTCTCAATAGGAATACCTCTCTGCTATCTTAGCTTGTCACACAGTGGCTGAGAGATAAAGCTTAGCACCCCTGCTTCTGCTGTTTACTCTCCCTCTTCCTCTGTGTGTGTGTGTGTGTCTTCTGTCAAATGTGTGTGTTGGCTCTCTGCCGGGATGAAACTCAAGTTACCAGGCTTGGTGGCAAGTGCCCTTCCCTGCTGAGCCATCTTCCTGGCCCCCAATGTTTACATTCTTATGGTGTTGATGAATTAACTTCCAACTTTGGCCTTTCTTACACAACAAAACTGGAAAGCTTTGAATTTTATCATTGATTCTGTGTTTGCTTTGTAACCTGTGACTTACTACAGCATTAACTCATACGAATCGGAAACAACAGATTGTACACTGCTCTTTAAAATGGGCATTGTATTGATCGGCTGTGGAATAGTTAGAACTAAATTCTACTTTTTCCTAAATAGAAAAAAAATGTTAAGTATAATTAATGATGGAGTTGGTTTCTAAGGATGTGTCTGTTTACTACATTTAGTGGGAAGAAATGAAAAGTTCAACATTTCTCAAATAGGGCCTAGGATACTTTGACTGCCAGGGATCTGGGTTGGCAATAATTTAAGGGAGGGCCTTCCATTTATTGGACAGGTTTTGAAGGCAAAGACCCCTTCCCCTCCACCTTTTTTTTTTTTAATGAACTTTTTAATTCTGAGGACTTTTATTCCATGTGTTGTAAATGAGGTCACTGGAACCCAGGACAGGGAGGAGTGGTGTGAGGTGGAGGGAAGCTCTCTGAGATACAAAATGTTGAGAAAACACCTTGGAGATAAAAATCAAAGGAAATAAAACATAGGGGCCCAAATCTTCCCACATTGAGGTCATTCCACAGATGAGTTCTCCCTCCTACTGCTCTTTCTGTGGTGCCCCCAAAATAGATCACAGGATTGAGAATTGCTTATCTACTTAAAGATGGGGCCTCTGTCCCCCTTGTTTCCCCTGTGACATCAGAAGGGCCAAGTATCATGCCCTAATCACATCATGGGAACTCAAAGCACATCTGTCAATTGATTCTAATTAAATTTCTGGTGATTTCTAGTCACCTTGTTCTTTTTTTTTTCCCCCCCGAAGATATAGGGTCATGGTTGGATTGTGTTTGACTAAGTAATGAGTAAATTTATACTTAGTAGTAACTTAGAGCAGAAAATAGGGAGGGGCTACCTGTGTCTGCTGAGCTTGCAAATGCAACTTCACAATAGAATGAGTACTCAATTTAAGGTCTTCCCCTACACAGAATTTTAGATAGTAGTACATTAAAATAACTGTATGAATGACTGGTGAGTAATGTTGTTCCAGGGAATTTACAATAAATGTTAAATGAATACTTATGCCTGATAGTGGTGGCACGTGCCTCTTATCCCAGCACTAGGGAGGCAGAGGCAGAGGCAGGTGAATGGATCTTTGAGTTCAAGGCCAACCTGGTCTACAAAGTGAATTCTAGGATATTCAGGACTAAACAGGGAAACCCTGTCTTAAAAGGGAAAGAGAGAGAGAGAGAGAGAGAGAGAGAGAGAACAGTAGTGCTAGAGAGAAAAAAATATACCACCCCAGCAGCAGAAAAAGCATTTCTCAGAGGAAGAATTTGGTGTTTCAAACCTGTGAGAACACAGTAACTTACTCAGCTAATTTTATAGTTAACATTTTTCAGTACTGATGGATCCAAAGCTTAAAGTGGTGTGTGTATGTGTGTGTGTGTGTGTGTGTTCGTGTGCTCTGGCACAGATGCAAGTTTAGATATATGTGTACAGGGAGACCAAAGGTCAATGTCCAAGTGTCTTTCTTTACTGGTCTCCACCTTAATGTTTTGAGACAAGGTCTCTTGTTGAGTCTATAGTTTACTACACTGGTTGGTGAGGTCAGATTTGATAAGTCCTGGAGATCCAAAGTCAGGTTCTCATTCTTGAGCATCAAGCCTTTTATAGATTGCATCATCAGCCCTGATTAAAGCATTTTTTATTTATGAAACCAAAGTCAACTGAAAAAAATGTAGATTAAAAATAACTGATACTTTGTTTTTATAAGTATGCCTATGGAGATTTACTCAGGATCTTGGCCCTGGAGAAGGATTGATTAAGCAAACTATACACAGGTGTCTGTGATTTCCCAGCAGCTCGTTGCCCTCCTAAGGGGGAGGCCTGCTTGGGCCAACTTCATATTACAGCCATAGCCCTCCCAGAATACATTGCAACCAGTTGTAGGGAAAAGTAGCAGCTTCCTTAGCACCAGTGACTTCCTATAACCAGAGGACTATCCCCCCTCTATTTTCCATCTGAAGGAGAGGTAATGAGGTACCTCTTTGTCCTGAGAGTCTGTCTCCCCTCTATCTTCTACCTGAAGAACAGGGAATGAGGGACCTCCTTGCCCTGAGGATTGGTCCAACCCTTCTGGTGATTGGGAAGATGGTACTCTGTTTGCCCAGTCTTCTGCACTAGGATATGTATTAAGTCGCATACACCTACCTGAGTCTGCTCTCCTACAAGTCGATAACCCCCACCTGCCTATCCCCCACATTGTTAGAATGTCCTTCTTATTCCCAGGCACCAGCCCTTGTCTGGGATCAAGTAGGTTTTCGTTTCCTGCTTCCCTCAGGCAACTTGTAGAATCAGAGGACAGCCTCTCCTCTCAATCCTCCACCCAGAAAAAACATCAGAAACAGAAGGATTCTAGGCAAGTATTAATTGTAATCTGAATTATTAGTTGTTTTGGTTGGACTTCTTTTGTAATAAACTGTTTGTTTGTTTGTTGAGATTGGGTCTCTACATAGTCCTAGCTCTCCTAGAACTCACTATGTAGATCAGACTGGCCTTGAACTCACAGAGATCCATTCACCCCTGCCTTTTGAGTGCTAGGATTAAAGGCATGTGCTGTCACACCTAACAACATGCCATTAAAACCAAAATCAAAAGCTACATGTCTGGGGGCTGTATATGCACAGGAGTCAAAGACTTTTAAAGACCAGAAGTGTAGATCTGGCATTAGGGTGACAAGCAGCTGTGAGCTAGGTGACGGGTGCTGGGAAGCAAACCCCTCTACAATAGCAGCATGGTCTCTAAATGGCCATGTCTCCAGCCCTTGATAGCCTTTGGAGCATAATACTAAGAGCAGAAACCACAAAGGAAAAAGTGGGTGTCTTGACGGCATACCTTTTCAATTGTCTGATATTGAAATATTTTCAGTTGAAATGATAAGATGTTGAAGATTAACTGCCAAAAGAGAGTCACGGGAGGAAGATGATCAATGTGACACAGACTCGCTCATCTGTGAGCAGATAACTGTTGAGTCTGGGTAATGTGTTGATGGGCATGGGCGGGTGGAGAGGATTTTATATATACTACGTTATTTCTGTAAATGTTTTGAAGATATTTTTAATAATAAAAAGTATGTTTTTAAGTCCCATATTTTCACAAACTGGGCACCTCGTTTATCATGAACTTATTAAAATGTCAGGGTGACTCTCTTGCTCTTGCCTTCTTGCTCCTGCTCTAGCCCCTTCCCCCTCTCTCCCATTCTCCTCCCCCCTCCACGTGCTCATGACCAGCCTCTACTCTCTATTCCCCCCTCTTTCTCTTTCTCTTTCTCTCTCTCCCTCTCTCCCCCTCCACCCCCACCCTACCCCCATCCCCACCCCCTGCCTCTCTGCCTTTCTCTGTCTCTACTATCCTCTCAACTCCCCTCCCCATGCCCTAAATAAACTCTATTCTACACTGTTAAAAAAAAAAGTTAGGGTGAGGAGGCTAGGCAGACTGTGTGCTCAGTGAGTAGATAGTGTGCATGAGGATCCCCAGCATCAATCAAAGGAGCCAGATGTGATGGTGTGTTCTGTAACCTCAGCATGGGGTGGGCAGAGGCAGGCAGATGGGGGGGGGGGTGGGAGGTTTGCTGGTTAGCCAGTCTAGATGAAGCAGGAAGCTCCAGGTTCAGTGAGAGACCTCATCTCCAAAGAGAAGGGAGAGGGAGAGAGAAGACAATAATCCATACCAATCTTTGGCACCTCTACAAACAACACACACACACACACACACACACACACACACACACACACACACACACCTCTTTACTCAGTGGGAAGAATATAGGCTGATTGAAGGCATTTAGTTTTAAAAAGTACAAAAAATCCTGGTACTCAGGAGACCAAGGCAGAGGATTCAGAGGTTGCCCCAAGTTTGAGAGCAACCTGATTTGTGTAGTGAATTTTAGTCCCACTTGGGCTCCATAGTGAAGTAATGTTGGTGTGTCTGTCTGTCATCTGTCTGTCTGTGTGTTCTATCAATCACCATTAGTAAAGACTGGGCAGGGCAGGATCATTCAGTCCTTCGAGTTCCTGAATAGAACAAAAATATAGAAGGCCAATGCCCCTCCCACAGGCAACCCCACCCCACAAAGCTCTCCTGACCCCAGACTTTGTCCTCACACTGAGTTCAGACCTCTGGACTGAATGACATCACTGGCTATCAGCCGCAGGTCATGGGATGTCTCAGCTGAGCCCCACAGTCCATTTCCACTCACCTACCTCACATCCTATGACCTGTTGCTATGATTGTTTGAAAAACCTGAGCATGCATTTTGGTGTTCCGGGAGGAACAGCTTTACAACTGGTCTTTTCCCTCCCTCTCCTTCCTTTTCTGATGATGACATCCTTAATTAAAGGCCTGACCTCAGAGTTCTCAGTTACCTCATTTCTCTAGTGTTTCTACTTCTGCCTGCCTGAACTGCCCATGGACATCTTCCTTGTGTCTTGCAGCTACGAGACATTCTGTGGTCCTCGGGAGGGGCATCTTCTTTCCTGGCCACAGTGTCTTCTTATTCTTCCACAGACTTGCTTCTACAGGTCTTTGTCTAGTGCATTCTTCCTGACCTTGGTCTTCAGTGAATATGGATGCTGTCATTGGCTCCTTGTGGTATTTCTGCTGTGTACATTCTGCTAATTTCTGGGACCCCATCACATTATCTGTACAAGTCCCATTCTCATGGATAAGCTTCCTAGACAGGTTTGCTTCAGTAGAGTAACCCAGCAGGAGAGAGTAGAAGACATGGAATAGAATCCTCACTGCAGGGCAGGAAAATCCCTTCTTTGAAGCCAGGTTTCCCATCTGTACAAGGTCTAGCAATGCCTCCTGAAAGAAAATGCCTTGTTGACTGTAAGAATAGAAGGATGATGACCAAACTCTCAGACACCATGTGACCAATTTCCAATTCATAATAAAAGGGTCACAAAGAATTCCTTTAAGGCTAACGATGTATATGTAGTTGAAGTACTACATGGCTACCATGCCTAAAACCCTGGGTTCTATCCCCTGAACCACACAAACTGGTCATACATTCACAACCTAGCATTCAGGGGTTAGAGGCAGGAGAGTCAAGGTCACCCATGAACACATAGCAAGTCTGAGGACAACTTGAACTATATGAGACCCTGTCTCAAAAAGAAATAAAGGGACAGTGAGGGTTGGAACAAAAGAAAATAAATATTCCCTCTTAACCTTTTGGTAGGCCGATCAGTGACTAAGAACTTGGGTTCAAACCCTAACTCTGTAGTTACAAGCTGGGAGAACCTGGGCATAGGGCTGCCCTGACTACTGTACTGAGGCCTATAAGGATCAGAACCAAAACCATGTGCACTGGATCAAGATCCTGGCATTGAGAGATGGTTTGCCGTGGTCCACTACTGTCTTCTTTTTAAACTTGTGAGGTGACGTCAGCCAGGCATGGATCATAGCAGGTTTATCTGTTTTGAGAAAATTCTTTGCTCGTATGCTTTGTGCTCTGTTTGCAAATCATAATTCCTCCTGTATAATGACTACAGTGGGCTAGTAATGATTACAGAAATGAACACTTTGGAGTAATTACTGCGCTTACATAGGATATATTAATACAGGTACTTCACAGTTGCTGACTTAGTTTGTTTGCCCAACCATCTTTATAAAGTATGAACTATGATTTTCTTCAATTGTAGATAAACCGTCATAGCAACACCAACTGATTTCTAAGGTTAACACCAGTATGTAGGAAAGTCTAGATTCACTTTTGACCTGGCCACCACCATACTCTGCTGATTTTCTCAATGACTATTTGCCAGCTGAAAGTGACTATCCATGAGTGAATTGTCAAAGACTAGTCTGAGAAAAAGAAAAGACACAGAGTTGCAGATGGTGACCAGATAGCCCGTGGTTCCCTCTGTCCCTGCTTCTTTCCTCACTGGGAAGTTTATTCTGGTCCTTGACCCACTTGAAACTAGGTTTGCCTGTGGCTGTCTTCCTATGTAGCCCCAGGCAGGTATAGCACTCACTATTAAATTGAGCTCAGTTTCTCATTTGCAATCTTTCTGAGTCCATTTCCTGAGTACTGGGGTTACAGATGTGTTGCCATATCCAGCTGTTCTCATTCTTTTTCTGTTTGCTTGTTTCCCGGTGCTGAGGATTGAATCCGGGGACTTGTGCATGCTAAGTAAGCACTCTACCACTGAGCTACAGTTCCATGTCTGGTCATGGCTACTCTGATTAATATAGAGCATGGTACAAGTGATTCTGGAAAACCTCTAAGCAGGTTTATCTGTTTTGAGAAAATTCTTTGCTCGTATGCTTTGTGCTCTGTTTGCAAATCATAGTTCCTCCTGTATAATGACTACAGTGGGCTAGTAATGATTACAGAAATGAACACTTTGGAGTAATTACTGCGCTTACATAGGATAAGTTACCTAAGTCTTAGGTAACTTCCGCTTGACTCTTTTGTTAGGTTTCCCGTGAGGAAAGCCAGCTGCTATAATGTGAAGAAACTCAAGCTATTCAGATGCACATTGTATGTGCAGAGAGATGCTGTATAATAGTCACATCCTTCAGCTGTCCCAGCTTGGACACCATACTTTCAAGGGAAAGCACCTGACAACATTGCCATCTTCCATAGGAAGATTCCCCCAGCCACGCCGTTTCACAGAACCACTGGGAACAGTAATATACCATTTTCACTGCTAAGCTTTGCTGCAGTTTCTTGACTAGCCACACAAAAATCCTCTGGACCAGAAGTACTGGGGAGAAATCTCCATTTAACCTTGATTCCAAGAAAGGCTGGTTAATTGAGTATCCTTTCGTGCCTGCCCCTGCTCCCCAACCCCACTCATACCCAAGTCCAGTCATGGATGGAAGTTGTGTGTTCTGGGTGAGGTCCTCTCAATTTGGCTGATCCAAGCCCTGTGGTAGCCATCATATGCAATTATAATTGACTTTGCATTTTCACTTGGTCACCTCTCTATTTTCTTCCTTTTAATATACCTATCTAGGTGCTTATCCTCCTCCTCCCCGCCCCCAGCCCTCTACCCTTCCTTCTTCTCTTCTTTTCCTCCTCCCTCACCCCCCAGGCTTCTCACAGGCTCACACTCAGAGAGCTAAGGATGACTTTGAACCCTGGTCTTTCTGCCTCCATATCCCAAATGCTGGTATCTGATGGGTATATAGCACTATGCCTTGCTTCTTTATATACTTTCTCAAATAATTTATGGTGCAAGATAGGACATAATTCACTAATGTATGTGATGTATAGTCCAGGGAGGGATGTATGGAATTTACAAAAAAAGTCACCAGGTTAGGATAAACTCCCACAGTCTTGTTTTTGGGTAGTGAGACCTTCAGCCTCATGGTTAGTGTGTCCTTGGCAGAATAGGAGAGATAGTAGATGCACTTTGGCGGGCAGAGTGGGTCAGAATTGTGCCTTGGTAGTTACCTTTCAAGCTGGGTCTCAGAGAAGCAGGGCCAGTTCTAAGAACAAACAAAGCCAATGCAAATCTCATGCTGTTTTAGTTCTGGCTTGAGGGAGCTCCAGCAGGCAATGTATCTTGTACTGTGTTTAAGGCCACATGTTGGCTGGAGGTGAAATCAAATCAAAGATTGTAGCTAAATTATAAAGGCCTTTGGGGGTTCACTTTCTCCAATAAGGGACCTGTCCTCTTCTCCTGGTGAGATCCTACTGCTGTATCCAGACACTGCCTGGTTCCTTGAGCAAGGCTAGGTGGCATAATCCCAGACATGCAGAAGGAAAAAACGGAACCATATCCGATACAGCGATGTTTGGTGCTAAGACTACGGGGAATGTTTACTTTTCATTTTCCTTCCCGTATGCTTTCCAGATTTCCTATCATGAGCATTGTTGCTTGCAGAATGTTTGAAAGTAAAAATAATAATAATAATAAGCTTTATTTTTGTAATGCCTTCTGTGCCGTACTAAAAGGACTTTGGTTTTTTTTTTTTTTTTTTTGTAGGCAGCAGAGAGACATTGGATTATTTAGGAAAGAAACAATCCCATCTGGTTTGGGAGTAGTGCCCAGTGCAGTGCGGAGGTGTCTCTCTAAAGCATCTGCCAGTGCCATGCCCCAGAAGCACCAAGAACCACAGGATGGTTGTACAAACACTATGGACAGGCTCCAGTGTAAGGCCCACTCATCAACCTCTCTGCTTCCGAGTCTGCTGTTGCTTGGCAACCCTCTCAGTGACACCCTTTCTTTTCTGCCAGCAGCTCTTCCAAATCTGCCATTTCCTTCCCAGCTCTGCCTGTGCTCTCTCTACAGGTGATGGTAGAGAGATCTCATCACAGTTCTGATGCCACGGGAGGATTTCTCTTGTCTTCTTTCTGCCTCCTATTAGCTCTAGTGCCTCAGTTGTTAGGTCCCAACACATACGTGATACCTTTTCAAATTAGGGGATTCGATTTATGTTGAAAATAGTATTTTAATGAAATACATTCTAGTGCATGTAGTTGCCTTTGTAATAGGCACAGATTGGAGGTGCTCCTGATGAAATTTTCAGTTTCTTATATTTCAGGACCATGAATCTCACCAGGGACAAATGTTAGAAACAGAAGCAGGGTCAGTTTATTAGGGAAGGGACAGGTACTCCCAAGACTGGGAACAGGCTTGAGAGCTCATGTGCAGCAATTTCTTCCCAGACAAAAATCTTCCAACTTTGGGAGAAGCTCTTAAAACATAGGATGTTCTAAAAGGAGCCAGAACATTCCATTCTGCAGAGGATCTTGTTAAGTTCAAGAAGTAAAACAAAACAAAAACAAAAACAAAAAAGAAAGAAAGAAAGGAAGAAAGAAAGAGAAAGAAAAAGAAAAAAAGAAAAAAACCCAAAAACCAACCTCAAAGATTTCAGGAAATTCCTAAAACTGACCAGATCCACTAGGCTCCTCCTTCCATAAGCATTTATAACTGTAAGGACTGCTGGTGGACATTGTAAGCCAGACCAGATGCTGTAGAACAGGCTTAGAGCAACTGATCTGCCTGGAAGAGACAGAGACCAACCAGGTTGTCTGGAAGAGATGCTCTTCAAGCTGTCGAGCAATGAGCTCCAGTTGTCCAGCTTCCATGAGCCACCATCACCACGTCAGTCACGGTGGGCTTTTGGTAATGTAATGTATCTGTCTTTGGGTCATTTCTGCTCCTGTAAGTAGCCTGTTCCCCATTCTCCTATAAGTAATCCCAATAAAACTCACCAAGGAGGATGTTAGCAGTTTCTTTACTTTAGTCTTTTCTTGGTTCCCTATCTGAGGTGAATAGAGGTTTGTTCATATCTTCCCAGGAATAGTGTCTGTCACACAACAGCTAAGAAAAACAAACGTTCAAAAAAAATTGCTGACCCACAAGGCTCACAGCCTTTATAGGCACCCATTTTCTTATGTTTGTATATCAAGAACATTTCTTAGGCATGCTGTTTGTTACCTGCAGCCTGGGGGTGGGGGGCTTCCAATACTTACCCTACCACAGCTTCAAATCCTGCAGTCATAGAATGCTTTTTGATGAAAGAAGAAGACCACAAGGCCAAAGTGCCCAGAGGCCAAGATGTTGAAACATCCAAATGTTTCCGTCTTACAGAATGTGACCTTTCTCCTAAAACAAATCTTCCTGTTAGAGACAGTCATTCCTACCGAAGATTATTGTAGAAGCTGCACTTTCTCTCAGCTTCAATCTCTATACTTCCGGAAACCTCCCATCCATCTTTTAGGGCCTCACCTTGCAAGCAGATGAACCAACCTCACCTTCTTGCCATCCTCTGGCACAAGCCTCTTATCATCCTTGTCTCTCTGTGGCTAGTAGAAGCGAAGGATGGCCCACGCTCTCAGCTCCACTGTCTCAGCATCCAAGATTCCCCAACCCAGTGGCTCCTGTCTGTGTATCAGATCTTCCTAAGCCAGTCTCTGGAGAAGGGACTTAGTGATGTGAGTTCCCTAAGTCATTCACTGCCACGAGCCCCAGAGAGTCACCAAGTGCTTCCTATCAGCTAAGTCAGTTCCTAATTCCATGCTCTACAGGAATAATTGCTTATCCCTACGTGTTAGAAATAGTAGCCCCAAGTCCAAATGCTCATTGCTCCCAGCCTTTGGCAATAAGTCTTTGACAAACTGAAGCCGTGTGACTTAGACAGCTAAGCTCCATGGGTTATCATAAACATAATGGAGCAGAGCCTGGAATCTGGAAATGAAGGTATTCTGACGGCAGATAAGCAAGTGGACCAGCCACCGCTCCTGCCTACTCTGTGGCAGCACAGGGAAGTCACTGCTAATAGGGACTCTCGGAGAATGTGTCACATGCTTCCAAGAAACTTCCACCTTGCATCTTGGAAAGGTAGGCAGTCAGCAGAGACACCCCAGAGTAGAGAAAAGCATCCAAAGTGCCTAACAAGAGATACAGTGTAACTGCCCTTCGTGAGGCCTGCCTCTAGGTCAGGCTTCCCAGAATACTGCTATAGCATGCTCTTTAGGAGGCTGGCATGCAGGAAGTTCGTCAGAGAGTGCCGCTGGCAGCAGCATCTGTTACACTGAAGGAAGAAAAGGTCCTGGCAGGAGAGGTGGATGTCGAAGAGGTCTCCATAAAGTCTCAGCGAGCTATACAGGGAATTCTGGAGAGCAGGGAGATTGGCTAATTCTCCCTGGTCCTACAGGTGGGAGTGGCACCTGTAGAATTAAAACTGACTTTGGGTAAGCATGAGAAACTTACAAGCTACAAGGTTGATTTCCAAAGTGCCACAGAAAGTAAGTATAGTTCCAGCCTACCTGGGCTATTACAGGTTCACAGGGAGGACTGGCTAAAGGAAAAAATCATCTGGACAGGCTGGGGAGGAGCAGTAATAGCAAGAGACTGAAACTCTAATCTAGAGAATGCTGTGAGGAAGGTACTAACTAAGCCTAGGCAGGACCTTGGGCACTTAGTTACAGAGGAATGAGGAATGCCAGGGAGCCTCCAGGTCACGTGGAGCCACGTGACACAGCCGTAGCATTAGTGTGAAGGGTGGATTACAAACAGGGACAACCACAGAGAAGAGGATACTTCAGCAACCTGGAAGACACAGCAGATAACAGGGTAGAAAAACAGACATTTACCAGAGAGTACCACGGGTAGCTAGGTAAGGTTCCGAATCTGACTTTAGAGAAGGCAGAAGGCAGAAGGGAGTCACACACACAACCTTGAGCCTTGACACTATTGGTTCCTGGAAAGAGATGGTTCCATGGGCAGAGCAAACCTGAATGCATTTTAAAGTCAATCATGTGTGTGAGGTCACTGCAGGACACTTGGGGGTGCTCATCAAGAAGACAATGACGAGGCGGGTTTGAAGCCCCCACACAGCATGGCAGGTTTGGGCAAATAAAGAGAGCAGTGGTGTTGGAAGTCATGGGAGTAAAGGAAGACGCTGGGTACTACAGCAGAAGTCAAGGAAAGCAAAGTGGAGGAAATGGAGATGAAGGAAGGAAAAGAGCTCGGAAAGGAGATTTTGCAGGAGAGGAGAGATGCTTTCCAGCATGGTGGCCCACATTTGCTACCTGAGCTGCATTGTGGAAGGTTGCCTTAAAACCAAAAAAGACTTGCAAGATGGAGAGGGTCAACGTATCAGACATGGAAAGTTGGGAGATACAGACATTATTTTTGAGACAGGATGTCATATATCCCAGGGTGCCCTCGACTTCCTGTGTAGCTTAGGATGATCTTGAACTTCCGATCATCCTGCCTCCACCCCCTGAATGTTGAGATTTCAGGTAAACCATTTGTGGTTTAACACAGTGCTGAGGACTGAACCTGGCGTTTCCTGTAGGCAAGCATTCTATTGCCTGAATCACACACCCAGCCCAAGATACTTGATTTAAGTGGAAAAAGATCCACCACCATCTTAGAACATGTTTAACAGAATGAAAGCCACACCACCAGGAACTGGAGAGCCCAGCAGAGTTTGGACTCTGGAATCTGGTAGGCCTATCTGGCCCTCATCACATAATGGGTTCATCATCTTCAGTACTCTGTATTTTATTAACTCCTCTGCACACACTTGGATGCTGAGTCAACTTCAAGATTAGAGATCAAGTAAGGTATATATTTGGAGAACAAGGTATGTATTACTTGCTCAAAAAAATCCTGATGTGTATCTGTGTCTGTCTGTCTGTCTGTCTGTCTGTCTGTCTCTCTCTTTCTGTGTGTGTATGTTGCTAAGGACCACACCCAGGGCTCATGCATACTTGGCAAGCACTATCCACAAAGTGCCATCCCAACCCTTGACTAATGTATTTATTTGAGCTTTTTGGTGAGGAATGGGGCCATGGATTGGTGGTGTATAGCATGTTATATATGCACACTTCAATGTAAGGCTCTAAGAAATAGTGAAAAAAAATCAACTAGTATTAGACTGAGGCAGTTATGCTGGTAAAATGGATGGAGTCATGTCAAACTGATTTTGTACACAGCAGTCATTATTAGGCCTCAAATCTATGGTAATTTTTGTCTAGGTTTTATGAATTAAATTTTCAAAGAGTGTTTCCAAATGATGACTCGTTCTTGAATTTCATATGGATACCAGTCTGGGTCAAATATTCTTCCGTTATATGAGAACAAGGCCTGGGTTAGAGACATGGATGGTGTTTGTGCTGAGGAGTGAAGAAACACTGCTATATTTCATTGCTTTGGAAAGGATATATCTTTTCTGTGGTGGAAGGCAGGCATTTTGGTGGGAAGAGGGGTTCAGTGAGGGGCAACTAAAGATTTGAGAAGTAGTAGTGTGGTGGTTTAAATAGATTTGGCCCCCATGGGCCAAACGTGGATCTTGTGTGTTTGAATGCTTAACCCATGGGAAATAGCTCTATTAGGAGATATGGTCTTGTTGGAGTAGGTGTGGCCTTGTTGGAGGAAGTTTGTCCCTGTGGGGGTGGACTTTGAGGTCTCTATGCTCAGGTGAATCCCCTCTTGGCTATGCTTAGGCAAATTCCCTCCTGGCTGCCTTCGGATCAAGATGCAGAAACTCTCAGCTCCTTCTTCAGCACCTGTCTGCCTGGACACAGTCATTCTTCCTACCATGATAAAGATGATGAAAGACTGAACTTCTGAAACAGTAAGCCAGCCCCAACTAAATATTTGCCTTTACAAGAGTTGCTTTGGTCATGGTGTCTCTTCACAGAAATGAAAGGAACCCTAACTAAGATGGCTGCCTATGAGAATGGGAAGAGAAGAAGAGCAGAAGTACTACTGTGGACGTGCAAAGCCCAAAAGAGGCATTTTGCACACTCAGGTGTAAGCAAGGAGAGAAAAGTGGTGACATTGTGCAAACTGACTTCACACCTTTGTAACAAACACTCAAGACCATTAGTTTATAAAGTGGAAAGGTCTATTCTGGCTCATAGCTTTAGAGGTTCAGTCTATGATCATTGGCTTCTGTGATGAGGCAGCAAATCCTGTCGAGTGTGATGGGAGACAAACATCTCAATTCATAGCAGGAAGTTGGAGAGGGGATGGGGAAGGCTACCCACAAGGCTACCTTTAAAGGGTAAGCCTCCAGTGACCAGAAAGACTCTCACTAGAGCTCATCTCTTAAAAGATCCACCACTTCCTAATAGTGCTACCCAGGGAACCAAGCCTGCAGCTCATGCACTGTGGAGACACTCAAGATCCAAATGCTGACAGAGCATATGGGGAGGGACCTGGGCTTTGTCACTTGGCTGGACAGTTATGTGAGCAATTGTTTATAGAAAGTTGTGGATAAAGAAATGATCAAATGGGCTAAAAAGGAAAGCTTAGGTTTCAAATTCTGCCTCTGTGTGTGCCACCATGTGTCTGGCCATATTTCAAGTAGCAGTGAGGCCCCAGGTGAGTTATCAGAAGACACTCATTAAAAGGAGACTTTGGAGGGTTAGAGAGATATTCATTTGGTAAGATGCTTGCCTTGGAAGCATCCGTATCTGAACTGGATGCCCTGCGCCTATGTAAAAGGCAAGCCATAGCACTGTTTATTTTTAGTGCCAGTCCTGAGGAGGTGAAGACACACAGATCTCTGGATCCCTCCAGCCTTGGCCTAGTTGAATCAACAAGCATCCAAGATCAACAAGATCCAAGGGAGAGTCTCTGTCTCAGAAGACACAGTGGAAGACATTGTGGGTGATACCTGAAGGTTGACCTCTAGCCTTCATATGCATGCACACATGTACAAACATACAAAGGATTTTTTATGGCATATACAGTAATGGCATATACAAAACCATGCTAGGATCTCTGAGGAAACTGCAGAACAGGTTATCTTCCTTTAAGATTGTTTATCTAATTACAGAGCATAAGACAAGTATTTTGTTTACTATTAAAGTGGCAGAAGAAAATACCACCCAATTAGCATTTATCTGGGTTCATATGTAATCCAGAAATTATTTAAAATAAATCTAGCGCCCATGTTCAAATAACTTTTAAATCCATACAAATGTTAGAGGTACAGTTTATGATTTACAAGCAAAGAATTACTGGAAAGCTGGGACAAGTACTCTGTTCTCTGGAATGGGACACAGAATGGCAGAGAGATCTGTCTGGAATCTTTCTCAGATGTGAGAGCTAGTGAGATGAGGAAAATCACGTATCAGAGCCACATGCAGAACTGTGTCAAGCGGACAGGATTGAAAGTGTTGGCTAATGTGTCTTGTGTTGGGATTTCTTTGGGGGCCTGCTGAGAAGTCAGAATGTCACATCATGCATTTGTTCACACAAGGAAGACAGACCTGTCAGAATTGGCAATCAGGGTCACGCTGGAGTCTTTGCAGACCAGATTCAGATAATGCATCCTCATTCTCATGGCCTCTCTTCAACCAAGAGACCAGAAGAAGTTTGGGAGTGTAGCTCAGTTGGTATAGAGCTTGAGTAGCATTTAGGAAACCCTGTGTTGGAATCTGTGGCACCCCACAAACTGGGTGTGATGACACACATATGTACTCCCGGCACTTAGGAAATGAAGGTAGGAGGAGAAGTTCAAAATCATCTGGTCATTCTTAGCAATACAGTAAGCTTGAGGACAGCCTGGGCTACAAAAGACTTTGCCTCCAAAAACAAACAAACAAAATAAAAAGCAAGGGAACCAGAGGTAGCTCTTGCCTGGATAGCCTGACGGTGCAAGCTTATCCTCAGACCTTTGAACTTATGACAATGATATGCCTGTCGTCCAGTGACATAGCACCCCACTCACCCATCACCTTTGCTTCAGGGAGAATGTTCATCAGCCACTAACCTCCCGAGTGCCACATAATTCTCATAGGCTGTCATTATGCAATTGCTCCTTGCCTTCCTAGCCATCTGGGAGGTCCAGTGAACAGAAACGTCTGGTGTCCCACATACGTTGAGAGACATAGATTGTGAGCCCACACAGTTTGATTAAAGAGCACTGTGAACATGCCAAAGGCTGTAAATGTGGGCACTGGGATGATACACAAGAGGCAGCTTGGTTAATTGATGCTACTTGACAGAGCAAGGCAGTGATTATGAAATGCACCTGTCTGCTGTGCCCTTAAGCATGACAAGGACCTTTTATTCAAAGAGACAGATCAGAAAATTTATATCCGACCCACTTCTGAGACCCTAGGAAATGATAGTTAAGTCTCAAGTTTTGATAAGTAGATAAAAGTCTTTTGCTTTTCCTTGACATCATCTGCTTACCCGTCTGTGAGCCTCTCTAGCTGTCTGTCTGTCCATCTACCTTGATAGTTGGTTTTTTTTTTTTTTTTGTTGTTGTTGTTGTTTTTAGCTTTCCAGCCAATTGGTAGTAGTGCCAAGAGACACTGGGTCCCTACCCTCCACCAAATCTCAGACCCTTTACAGATCCATCAGGGTATGAAGTGCCCTGGAAAGATTTTCCATGACTGGAATATAATGAAAAGAGAATGATTCAGGTTTAGCAAGTTTTAAGGGCTTATCACAATAACGCTGCTGCGGAGTTGAAACCTATCCTTATTCTCCATGAAGATCCTGGTGCTTTCCATTTGCATGTTCGATTGTACATTAAAGCCACCAGATACCTGAACTCACATAGATTTATTTATTTCAAGAAAAGCTGTAGTAAAATGACTGTAAAAGAGACTGGTGGGAGGCAGAGGCAGTTCTCAGCAGTTTGCGTTCACACCGCATTTCACAGATGGCATGCAGATGTGCGCTTGTATTCTTGGTTCTCTCCCTAGGCAACATCAACATTCAAGTCTTGAACAACAGCCTGCGTCTTTTCTTACATCTTTCGACTCCTACTACATTTGCCTCGGAGACATTGCCTCTGGAATGGTCTGTGGGACCCTCCATTGCAGATTCCCACCCTGAGCTTCCTGTCTTCCCAGATCATCCAGCCAGACCTCCTTTCCGTGTTCTCAGCTTGGTGGGTAACACTGCCCATATGTCAGAACCAGAAGGGCAGACATTATCTTTGAATAATAAGGGTGTATCACAAGTAGGGCCTGGAGATTTCAAAAGTCCATGGCTTTTCCATTTAGCTCTCTCTGTCCCATACTTGTGGATATGATGTGAGTGTTCAGTGATTCCTACCACTATGCCTTTGCTCAATTGTTAATGGATTCTAACTCTCTGAAACTGTAAGACCAAAATAAATTCTTCTTGTAATTAGTTGCTTTGGTCAATGGTGTCTGTGGTGGTTTAAATAGGTTCCCCCAAAGCCCCAATAGACTTATGTGTTTGAATGCTTGGCCCATGGGGAGTGGCATCATTAAAAGGTGTGGCCTTGTTGGAGGAAGTGTGTCACTGTGGGGTGAGCTCTGTGGTCTCATCTTATGCTCAGGCTCATCCCAGTGTGGAAGAGACCCTCCTCCCTGCTGTCTATGGAAGACAGACTCCTTCATCCTGTCTTCGGATCAAGATGTACAACTCTTAGCTCCTTCTCCAGCACCATGTCTACCTGCATGCTGCCATGCTTCCCACCATGATGATAATGGGCTAAGCCTCTGAAGCCAGTCCCAATTAAATGTTTGCCTTTATAAGTATTGCCTTGGCCATGGTGTCTCTTTTTTTTTTTTTTTAAGATTTATTTTATTTATTATATGTAAGTACACTGTAGCTGTCTTCAGACACTCCAGAAGAGGGAGCCAGATCTCGTTACGGATGGTTGTGAGCCACCATGTGGTTGCTGGGATTTGAACTTATCACCTTTGGAAGAGCAGTCGGGTGCTCTTACCTGCTGAGCCATCTCACCAGCCCCATGGTGTCTCTTTACAGCGATAAAACCCTAACTAAGACAGTCTTATCACAGCAACAGGAAAGTTACTAAAACAGCTACGATTTCCAATGGACTCAATCGCAAACTCCCAACATTTGGAAATGATGATAGATATAACTTTTTAAAAAAATCACTAATAAGTCTCCCCAGCTTTAATTTTACTGTCTTTTCTTTTGGAATGAAAATCTAGAAAGGAAGACTTACACATATCCCCTTAATCCCCAACTTAGCCCCAAACTCTTCTAGGCAGAAAAATAGATCTCTAATCATTCTCATCTTCCATAACTCAAGAAAGAACATCACTGGTGTTTACTTTGAGAGTCTACTTAGATAAGACTTATTTCCTTCCCTGTGTAACCTCTATTAAAATCTCTTAACATCAAATGTTAAGCAACATATCAGGCAGATAATGTGAATGGTGTCTGGGACTTTTGTCTGGGACTTTCACAATACTCCATAGGGAGAAATGAATGACAAGAAAGATGAATACACTCTGCGAGCAGTCAGGAAGGTGTAACATAGACAAAACTCACATTAAATGTCTTCAGAGAGTGAAGGACTGTTCTGAAGATCATGTGCTAATGGTAAGATTGGGAAGAATGGGTTTCAAAGGGTTCCCTTCTCTATGATCCTCCCTTCCTTTGACAGTCCCTTGCCCTGGATGTGAACGCCCTTTGTTCGTTTGCATGGGTGGTGAGCTTCGCTAAGAAAAACTGTACTGTTAGGCAACACCAGCTGCACCCTTGCTTCTCCTTCTGTCTTCTTACTCATCCTTTGTTGATACCTTGCTTTAATTCAGGGCACACCTTATGCTGTGTGACACTCTAATACCACGGACTCAGAGAGGCCGAGGCAAGATGCAGCAAGCCCAGAGGCTTCAAAGCCATGCCCAGTGAGGAATTCTCAAAAGAATTCTAGGCGTGCCGCTGAGACTCACAAGAGGGGACAGGAGAGCTGGCTTTGGAAATCTGAGAGTTCTCTGGGTGGTTCAAACTTAAACTAAGTGGCAAGGACTTCAGGAGAAAAAAGCTCAAGGTCAGGATCAAGAAGACCTTTCAGAGACCTGCTCAAGAGAGAGCTTCTTTTCCCTGGGTCCATGCTGAATCCTCAGTTGATGATGGAACTAGAAGTTGGGGAGTCCCTAGTAATCAAAAAGACCATTATCCTTTTATAGCTTTCTGATTTATTTTTAAAAATATCTCCACATTGCTTTATATGCAGGAGATATATTCTTTGTGTTTAAAACCACGTCTGCTGTGAAAGAGAATATGAGTGTGAAAAGATAATTACTGCATGGTATTAGAAGTGCCATCCTGAAAGGATGTCTCCGACAGCACAAAGGAGGGAGTGACGACTGCTGCTGAAGTGGGAGAAGGTTTTCTATGAAGGAGGTTGGTTTTAAGATCAATCTTATACAATTAGGCCAATGGGTGCACATGGGAGAAATAGCATTTGCTAAAGTACACCCTATACATGTGTGCAAATGGCAGGACACGTTTAAAATCAGCATCTGTATGATCTTAGAGCTTGCAGTCTTATTGCCTTTAGTTATGGGAGACACTGCTGAAGATGGGTAGTGGATGAATGCAAAGAGGACACAGTTGTTCTCACTAAGAAGTGGATATTAGCCAAAAAAAGTACAGAATACCCAGGATGCAATCCACAGAACTCAAGAAGGTTAACAAGCAGAAGGACCCAAGTGAGGATGCCTCAGTCTCACTTGGGAGGGAAAAGAAAGCAATCACGGGGATGACGGTGTGGGGCAAAGTGAGTTTGGGAGAGGGAACAGGGAGGGGCAAAGGGGAACATGATCAGGTATTGGGGGGTGGGATCAGGAATAAAGCCATGAGGGCCAACAAAAAAGAATGGAAAGAGACAACCCCTGGAAATGGGAGGTGGGGGATCCTCTAGAATGTACCAGAGACTTGGAGAAGAGATACTTTAAGGACTCAGAGGGAGGGATCTTAGATGAAATATCCAACAGTGGGGAGAAAGAACTTGTAGAGTCCACCTCTAGTAGAAAGACAGGCATCAAGTGGAGGGATGGGGTTGCTGCTCCACAGTCCAAAACTCTGATCCACAATTGTCCCTGTCTAAAAGAACTTTGGGACAAAAATGAAGAAGAGATTGAGGAACAGGACGTCCAGTGACAGGTCCAAATTGGGATTCAGCTCAAGGGGAGGCTCCAAGGCCTGACACTATAACTGATGCTGTGGTGAGCTTATAGACAAGAGCCTAGCATGGCAGTTGTCTGAGAGAGAACAGATGAGAGAGTCAGATGCAGATATTTACACCCAACCAATGGAGAGAAGAAGGGGAAACCTGTAGTTGAATTAGGGAAAGGCTGGAAGAAGTTGAGGAGGAGGGAGACCCCATAGGAAGACCAGCAGTCTCAACTAACCTGGCCACTAGAGATCTCTCAGACACTGAGCCACCAACCAGGCAGAAAACACTAGGTGATATGAGGCCCCCAACACATATATATTAGAGGACTGCCTGGTCTAGCTTCAGTGAGAGAAAATGTACCTAACCCTAGAGACTTGAGGTCCCAGGGAGTGGAGAAATCTGGTGGGGGTGGGGGTGGGGACATCCTCTTGAAGACAGGGGAGGAGGAATGGGATGAGGAACTGTTGGAGGGTGGCCTGGGAGGAGGATAATGACTGGACTGTAAAAGAAGATTAAACAACAACAATAACAACAACAACAATAATAATAAAGTTGTGAAGTGTCATGTGAGGTGGTTAGACTTTGAGGCCACTGAAAGATACTGCTTAATTGGTACAGTGAGTTGGTGGCAGTGAGCAGAGGTGGGGCAGGTTTTAGTGGGAGAATTGATAGAGGGATCATGAACATACAGCATCGAGAGAATGGTTCAGAGACTTCAGCTGGCATGGCTGAGTAGATGCTAAGACGATGGTGGGAACAGGAGATAATTGAGAGCTGGACTTTGGTCAGGTGATTTACTCATGGAGCATACAGTTGGAATGGTCTGAAGAAATGAGAGGTGGCAAAATAATATCACAAGAGGCTGTCAGGATTCCTTCCCCAGGACTTCTTCCTCAATGTAAAGACATTTTCCAAAATAAGCTGGGTGCAACAACACGTTTGTAATCTCAACATTTGGGAGGAAGAGGAAGCTCTCTGTGAGTTCTAGGCCAGGGTATGTAATAAGTCACTGTCTTGAAACAACAGCAACAAAATGTAACAGCATAGAAGACCACCATGCTTTTAATATCAAGCTTCAATGATCACCGACTGTGACTCAGCTGTTCCTGTTTCTTATCTAGCTTATCATTTTAAATATAATATTTTAAATACATTCTTTGAGGTTTTCATATATGCATACAATGTATTTTGATTATCTTCAACCCACCCTCTCTCCCCTCCTTTCCTAGGTTTCCTCCCCCCAACTCCCACCCCACACCTCTTCTCTCCTGATTTCATGTCTGTCTTAGTTAGGGTTTATACTGAGATCAAACACTATGACAAAAAAGCAGCTTGGGCAGGCAAGGTTTATTTCTGTTTTCAACTCTCAGGTCACAGTCCTTTACTAGAGAAGGCCGGGAAGGAGCTCAAAAGAGGAATGTGGATGCAGAAACTGGAGCGAAAGTCATGGAGAAAAGCTGCTTACTGGCTTGCTTTCCTGGTTGGCTTCATTTGCTTTTTATACAACTCAGGACCACTTGCCCAGGGTGGCACCGCCCACAGTGAGCTACTTCCTCCTACATCAATCATTAGTAAAAGAACTTGTCTTCCAAGATTGTTGACAGCCCACGTAGCCCAGTCTCTGGGGGCGGGCATTTTCTCAACTGAGAGTCCCTCTTCCTAAATGACTCTAGCTTGTGTGAAGTTGACATAAAATTAGCCAACAGAATGACTTAAAAAAAAATCACTGCATCCAATCTGTGTTGCATCTGTATGCATGGCTGTGGTACTTGCTAATTACTCTGACTCAAGTACCCTGTGTCTGGGATTCCCCTTTCAAGAGTAGCCTTTCATATTTAATACTTGTCTTAGTTAGGGTTTCTATTCCTGCACAAACGTCATGACCAAGAAGCAAGTTGGGGAGGAAAGGGTTTATTCAGCTTACTCTTCCACATTCACCAAAGGAAGTAGGACTGGAACTCAAATAGGTCAGGAAGCAGGAGCTGATGCAGAAGTCATGGAGGGATGTTCTTTACTGGCTTGCTTCCCCTGGCTTGCTCAGCATGCTCTTATAGAACCCAAGACTACCAGTCCAGAGATGGTCCTACCCACAAGGGGCCTTTCCCCCTTGATCACTAAGTGAGAAAATGCCTTACAGTTGGATCTCATGGAAGCATTTCCTCAACTGAAGCTCCTTTCTCTGTGATAACTCCAGCTGTGTCAAGTTGACACAAAACTAGCCAGTACAATACTCATGTTGCTATCTTGCCAAGAAAACTAGCTAACCTAAGAGGATGAAAAAGGCACAAGGTAATACATAGGGCAAAGGAGTCTCCATACTTCAGTGTCTGGCACTCCCAGGGTTCTTAGAGGCTTCCCTGAAGTTTGGTAAAGACCTATAGAATCTTGGAGCTAAAATTGTCTTTACCACCAGTCATTGAGACTAGTCAGCCCTCTCCAATGATAACTACCCTGAGAGGCTTTCCTCCACCGACCTTTGACACAAAATATATTTCCTTAATGACAATGTCCTCAATTACAGTAGCAGGAAGAGATGACCACTCCCATGTCTGAATCACCAAGCCCTCTCACAGAGCCTTCTTTTTCTTGTTCTCCATTGTTCTAGAGCTACTGGGGACACACGGAAGCTTCTTATACGTTAAAAGCTCCTGTAATCAGCAGTATAGGTTCTCTGTCTCGCTACCAACATCAACATACACCATCCAATGTTTCCACAAAGGTCTGATGATTGTATACAGAAATAAAGGCAGTTTCACTTTGGTTAAAGGAAGGCATAGAACCATCCAAAAGTTGAGAAGAATAGTTACAAAGACCAGGGCAACGTCTCAGAGTTTTCTAAGTCATGTGTACATAATAGAAGGTGAACATCAAAAAATTTTTCAGGCATATAGCCATAATAAAATTTAAAAAACAGAAGTGTTGTTATATTACTCTTTTTGAGACTATATAACCCAAACTGTAATTAGGACTCATTCTCTAGTTCATTCTGTCCTCAAATTACTGGCAATCCTCATGTTTCTCTAAGGGCTAGTGTTTCGGGTTTGACCCACTATGTCCAGCTTTTGAACCAATTTAATGAAAATATTGAGGCTGCCCACATGAAGCCATAGTTATTGCTCTTTTCATCATGTCCCCCTCTCCCAGTGAAGATGACCAGGACTGAAAACAGAGCATGTTTTATATCAGACCTTCTCAGACTATACACTACCCTAGAAACATCTGGGTAGTTCCTAGAAAGCTTCATTCCGTAGATGGCTTCTGACAGGACAAGCTCCAGGCAATACCAGTGCCTGACTCAGGTGAGACACTCTAGAGTACAAATGTGTACATCAGTGGTCTCCACAGGAAACAACCAGAAGATTCAAAAGTATATAACATCCTACACCTGATTCATCTGGGCTGAAGCTGAGCTTTGGGAATTAAAAAAAAACAAATCTCCACGTTGTTTAAAATATGAAAACAAGCTAGTGATATTTTTATACATAAAAATTCAAGCTATTCATGGCACTAGTGCTTTACAGAAGCATTATATGTTTTAATATGTATATACAGACAAGCGAAGAACACAGAGAAAGCTTGTGATTCTGCTCTGAGATGAAAAAAATCACATTAACACATTACCATAGTATGTCACTCGGATCATACATATGTATGTATGCATATATATGTTCAGATGATTCTTATTTCTGCCAAATGAGATCATGTCCATAGAACCCTTTAATTCACCATAATTTATTTATGGAACCAACCCATCTGGGGACATGTATTGTCTGAGAGCTGGGACATTTAGACTATTTCATCTTAATTTCTTTGTTGTGCTCATAGGTTTAAAAGTACAACTAGTGTTTTGTTCTGCTTTTCTTTAGCCTTTTTGTACATAGGATTGTTTTTCTTTTAGGGGGTTTATGTTTACATGTGTGCCTGTATCTGTGTGCCTGCCACATGTACACACAGAAAAGGGCATCAGATCCCCTAGCCCTGGGTCCTTCTGCTCCTTGATCTCTTTCTTCCTTTCCATGTTCGTGTCTTTTTCTTTCTGTTTTTTTTTCTTTTTTAAAACAACATCATGTGAACATGGGGTATCCCAACTAGTGCTACACTGAAGAAAATGTCTGTTCTTTTCACAGTAACCATTAGCTATCTATAAATCCTCAGGTAGGGGTGGAGCTTTATAAGGCTCTCTCCTTTTCATGACAGAATATTAGTAGAACGGTTCAGCCTTGTGCTGGTCATTACAATTAGTATAAGTTCAAGAGTGAATGGCAGTGTCATGCTCAGAAGTCAGTGTTTCACTGGCCCTTTACCCCTTCCTCTGGCTCTTATATTCCTTTTGCTCCCCTTTCTATGATGTATCTTGAGCTAAGACTTGGAAGAAGAGTTTAAGACTGAGTTTTTANAATATTAGTAGAACGGTTCAGCCTTGTGCTGGTCATTACAATTAGTATAAGTTCAAGAGTGAATGGCAGTGTCATGCTCAGAAGTCAGTGTTTCACTGGCCCTTTACCCCTTCCTCTGGCTCTTATATTCCTTTTGCTCCCCTTTCTATGATGTATCTTGAGCTAAGACTTGGAAGAAGAGTTTAAGACTGAGTTTTTAACTGTCATTTATTCTTTTATTCTTATCACTGTATCCAGTTATGAGATTCTGGAATTACTTCTACACACTGCAAAAAGAAACATCTCCGATCAAAGCTGATAGCATCACTTCTCTTTGTATCATTGTCATTAGAGAGCAATCTGACAGGCTTATTATTTCCTTTTGGCAAAACAACAGAGTAGCTTCCCCTCTACTGGGGCCTATCACCTTCCTCGTCATGGACTTTTGACTGGGTTTAGACTACCAGATGTGAATTCCTTCCTGTGGAGTGGGCCTCAAATCTAACCAGAAAGTGTTTTTTTTGAAACCCCTAGAACAGACTTGCCACTATTGCATGATGGGTACATCTTGCTTGAGCTATGAGGAAGGAGTGTTGCATTCAAGGTCGATAACTGAGTTGGTGACATTTCTCCCCAAGCAGACAGCCTAGCATATTCTGGTGCGATGAGGGTTGGCCAGCAGGAATGAGGCTTCCAGCCAGGTTTCTGATTGATTTCTCTGTGTTTCCCTGCAGTGCTTTTGGTAACTACAGTCTTCTCACTGTTTCTCATGACTTTTCATGAGCTGATGCCATTTTGGTACTTGTGGTCTTGAATTTGCTGCCAAATCTTAGGCGAAGGCCAAGTGTCATTGCTTTAGAGAGGAATAGCCTCCCCTGTATGCTGATATTTTCCTAGGCTTGAGATAGGTGGGCAGCTCAAGGGCATGAAATCTTTTCCAAGTCCAGGGAGAGTCCTGCATCTCACTTGAGGTTGGAGATGGATCATAAAAGGTTGATCCAATGGGCTTGGGATGTTCAACCTCTAAGCCCTTTCCCCCGGTATTTTAAAGAGAAGGCTGGCCCTGGACATATTCCTAGAGTATGGCCTCTGATAATGTGTGTTTCTGTATTTCACAGAAAGCTTAAAGCTTTGGAACACACCAGAAGGCTTAAGGCTAACACTGACTGAAGAAGAGGACCTGTTGTATTGAATCAGTTTGATCTCTGGAGCAGCTAGAGGCAAAGAACAAAGCCGTAGCCACCACGTGCTGTCGTTTGAATGTATTTTATCTCCAATGGTTTTCTAAGATGGAATCTTACTCCCCAAAGTTGAGGTGTTGGGAGGTCATGGAACCTTTAAGCAGAACTGCTGAGGGAAACCAGAGAGAAGTAATTAGGTCACCAGGAGAATTGTGCTCAGAGAGATAAAAGTAGTTCTCATAGGAATTGTGTAGTTTCTGTACAAGTGGATTGTTATCAAAGGCTGCTTCCTGACTTCTCTTTCACATCCTGTCTTGTCGTGTGATCTCTTGCTTTCACACACGCTACCAACATCGTGTCAGCTATCATCTTGTGACATAGCTATGGGGTCCCTCACTGGAGTCCAACCCAGTGTGTTAGCCTGACTTGGACTTTTTGTCTTCAAAACTGTGACCTAAACACACCTCTTTTCTAAACCTGCCATTCAGCTTCAGAAATCGAAAAAGTTAGCAATTCTCTGGGAGTTCTGAGGGTGGTGATACATTGTTTTTGAGAGAACTGGAGTGTGACCAGAGGACACTGAAACTGTCCTTGGTCTCTTCTCAGTTCTACTCTTTGCTCACCCCTCTTAAGGCTGTCTCCATCTCTGTTGTTTCATGGTTATAAACTGTGACTGTAAACATACTAGCTTTTCTAAATTCAGAGTCATCAGACCTGAGAGTCACCATGTGTGAGAGTCACCATGTTGCTATTGCTTTGACAAAGCATCATGACCAAAAGCAAGTTGGGGAAGAAAAGTGTTTATTTGGCATACACTTCCACACCATAATCCATCAATGAAGGAAGCCAAGCCAAGAACTCAAGTAAGGCAGGAACCTGGAGGCAGGAGCTAATGCAGAGGCCATGGAGGGGTGCTGCTTACTAGTTTACTCTTCATGGCTTGCTTAGCCTGCCCTTTAAAAGAACCCAGGATCAGCGTTCAGGAATGGCACCACCCACTCACCCACAATGAGCTGGACCTTCCACATCAGTCACTAACAACAACAACAACAACAACAACAACAACAACAAACCAAACCAGATCTCAGGGACACATCTTTCTCTCTCTCTCTCTCTCTCTCTCTCTCTCTCTCTCTCTCTCTCTCTTTCTTTATTTCTCTTTTTCTTTCTTTCCTTTTTTGGTTTTTCGAGACAGGGTTTCTCTGTGCAGTCCTGGCTATCCTGGAACTTACTCTGTAGACCAGGCTGGCCTCAAACTCAGAAATCCGCCTGCCTCTGCCTCCCAAGTGCTGGGATTAAAGGCATGCGCCACCACGCCTGGCATATATGCTTCAATTCTACTTTGTTTCTTTTGGTTAAGAATGCTGTGACTTGATGTGTCAGGGCAGGATGGTACCCATGGGACACTTCCCACAGAAGGGAGTTATGAGGGAGGGGCTTGTGAGGGTGGGGATGGAAGAAGAGGAAGGAGGGGGGCTTCTATGGGGCTGTAAAGCGAATAGATGAATGAAGCAAAAAAGAAATAAAACATAATATAGACATACCAAGTTTCCTTTATATCCCACCCTAGTCCTGGTTCCTGTGGTGTGGGGTGTATTATTTGGGGGATTGATATTGTCTTCCCAGATATGTGTGTATTCCTTCATGAGTCACAGGGAAGCCTTGCTATTTTCTCCTCACTACAGTTTGACAAGCTAATGAAGCAGTCATACTTGACTTAAGTGTAATTCAAAAAACTCAAACCGAGGAGTGTTCACTAGATATCAAGAACTGTACCAAGGGCTATGGCGGCCACAGTGTCAGTCCACTGTTTTCATGGGATTTCTAACCTGGTAAATGAAATCCAAGCTTGCTGAATTTTCTGTTTTCTTTTCTCTCTGGTTCTAGAATATAATTCCTCAATTATTTGAACATTCTTCAATCATATCCTGCATAAATATGACAAAAAGAAGGTAAGGATCAGACCCAGGGCATATTCAGAGATGAACACTTCTTAGTCCTTGGAATGCCCTATCCAGAGAGAGCACGGGCAACTCAGCAGCTAAAGAGAAGAGCAGTATTCTGCTCCTAGGCTTGTTCATGAAGTCTATCATCCATCCTGTTCCCTGCATATCAGGCTCAATCACTAAACCTTGCTGCTTTAGAGTTTGGACAGATGCCACAATGTCTGTACTCAAGAGGAACACAAGTGAGATACTGTCCATGGCGATTGACTTGCCTTGATGAACTGTTCTCTGTAGGCATTTGTTTCTCTATCTATAAGACAGATGGTTTTAAAAGACTGGTTCTTCTAGCTCTCATCTTACAGCACAACCAAGCAACAACCATAAAAACTCAAAACAACTCAAAATGTTTCAAAGAGCTAACTCTCCGACATGTAATGTTCAAACTATTAAAGGAAATCAAGAACGCAGGCATGGGCAATGTTCAGTATCCTTAGCCACTGAGATTACATCTTAATATAGTAAGCATGGTTATCACTAAGAAAAAAAAAAAACCAAAACTACAATCAATGCTGACAAGGAGTCGAGGAAAGAGGAACCCTTGCTCACTGTTGGTGGCAATGTGATCTGGTGAAGCTTTTATGGAAATCAGTGTATAGGGTCCTCAAAAACTCAAAAGAGTATTACCATATGGCTAGGCATTCCTGGGCAAATATCCAAAGACATCCAAGTTAATATACCACAGAGCCATTTGTGTACCCATTTATTGCTGTTCTCTTTACAAAAGCCAAGATATTGAAGAAATCACCCTTGATGTCTATTAGCAGATAACTTGATAGCAAAAATATGGTGCATATACACAATGGAATGCTATTTATCCATAAGGAAAAGTGAAATTATGTCACTTTTAAGAAACAATTATAATTTAGGACCATCAAAATAAAATAAAGCTGAATCAGAACAACAAATGCCATGTTTTCTCTTGTATATAAACTAATTATGTATGTATGTATGTATGAATGTATGTATATGAGCAAAGTACAATGATACACATGTATACTGCCATAATTAAACTCATTATTTTATGTACCAATTAAAATTATAAAAAGTATGACTACTTCATCTTTTGGGTCCTCCTTATATTTGCATCCTATCTATTTGAATTTCTATGACCCTCCAAGTATTATCAAACACTCTTCCTTCCGTGAAACTCTCCTCTCAATGGAAGGCGAAGACATTGCACAAATGATTCTGCATGAGAATCCATGTTCTTCCCAGAATTTTCAGACTGCTATGTTTTTAGCAGAAGGGAGAAACCTCTCCTGGGCTCAGAGTGGGGAGGAGGCTTCACTTGTACTACGGTGGACAAACAACTCAGTCTCTTGTCAACTTGCATTTAATATGCACTCCCTGAGTGCTAAGTAGAGGCACAGCTAGGGAATAGAAAACCTTCAGAGGCACTATGTGTGTGTGTGTGTGTGTGTGTGTGTGTGTGTGTGTGTACCTATAGGGATACCTTCTAGGGTGGAAGAATCAGGATGCCTTCACAGGGAACTTGGCCTTGAAAGTGCACTCTCTGCACACATAGATATTTGCCTTTACTTGATATGTGTTTACAGAGTCTGCACCACACGAAGGCCCTGGAAGACTAGGGAGAGTAAGTAAGGCAGGATGTCAGATTCCTTGGCTGTGTAAGTTCCCAAGTACAAAGGGATGCTACAGAGCACACAGAGGAGACTTCGTAAGGATACCCACCTGCCTGAGGGAGGAGTTTATGTAGGTTTCCAGGAGAAAGGGGTGGGACTAAGGAGGGCTGGCAAGGGTGCAGTGTCAGAGTGAGGAGAGCAAAGGCTTTCTTCTCAAAGCCAACATCGTGCTAAAGGCATGGGGAGGGGTATCTGGAGCAAGATGAACACTCAACTATATCTGAACAAAATGGTGTACACAGGGCAAACATCCTTGCAAACCCACTTGCAGCGATCAGTGAACAGCCCATTTTACTTAGCTTGTATTTGCTCTCTGGTGAACTTGAACTCAATGGCATAGAAGACTGACACCATCAAGACTGGAAGCAAAAACATACAGGCATCCCCTGATGCTCGGGAGGCATGGATTTGGAAAGTCTGGTGTTTCAAGCATGACAATCCCTACTTGCTGGTGGTTGAAAAGCACATCTTTTGGGAAAAAAAAAAAACAACAAAGAGGAAATGGGCTTTATCATCTATTGAACAACTGGGTTTTT
>LR754137.1:0-63609 GCA_902729485.2 Mus minutoides
ACATAATTATGTCCCCAGTGCTGAGATTACAATTATGCACTGATCCACTGAGAGTGATACCACTATTTTTGTGAATTCAACTCATGCTAGCAAGAAAAGACATTACCATTTTCTTCACAGGATTTGATATATTCTGTGTGTATGTATATGTGTGTGTTTGTGTACATGCACACACATGTATGCTTACATTCATTTGAATATATACATTCAAACCATATATATGAATGTGTATATATGTGTGTGTATGTATATATATATATATATATATATATATATATATATATATATATATATGCAATTATATAATGGTACCTCATAAAACTGAAAAGCTCCTATAAGTCAAAAGACAGTCAGCAGGACAAATTCAATAAGACAAATAGGCAATCAACAGTTTTGGAAAAAATTCTTCAAGAACCCCTCATCCATTAGAGAGCTAATATCCAAAATGTATAAAAACTCAAGAAGTTAACCTTCAAAAAACAAATAATCCAATTAAAAAATGAGGTACAGAGATAAACAGAATTCACAAGAGAAGAATCAAGAATAGCCAAGAAGCACTTGAAGAAATGTTTAATGTCCTTAGTCATCAAATAAATGCAAATCCAAGTGAATGTGAGATTCCATCTTACTCAAACCACAATGGCTAATATCAAACACTCAATTGAAAGCACATGCTGTCAAGAATGTTAAGTAATCCTAGTGGGATTGCAAACTGGTTCAATCACTCTGGAAATCAATCTGGTAGTTCCTCAGAAAATTGGAAACAGTCCTACCTGAAGATCCAGCTATACCACTGTTGGGCATATACCCCAAAGATGCCACAACATACCACAAGGACACATGTTTCACTGTGTTCATAGTAGTCTTATATGTAATAGCCAGAAGCTAAAACACTTTTGATGTTCCTCAAGAATGAATACCAAAAATAGGGTTCATTTACACAATTGAATAGTACCAAGCTATTAGGATATAGGACATCATAAATTTTGTAAGCAAATGGATGGAACTAGAAAGTACCCTGAGTGAGGTAACCCGTACTCTGTGGGGAATTGCAGGCTGATCTCCAATGAAGTTGAGGTCTGAACCCCGATGGTCATAATTCACCTATATGGTAGGCATTCCCTCATGCTCCTGGAACTCCAGTCCCTGCCTAAGGTACCACCTCCCACAGCCCCCACAAGAAAAGTATGGTCAGTGGTCACAGAAGCAATGGCCCAAGCTTCTGACCTTCAGGCTAAACTCCTCCCCAGTTACCTAGCAACAGTGAAGACCATAAAAAGGGGTGCTCAGCCCATACCTTGCTCTCTTACTCTTGCTCTCTTACCCTTATTCCTTTGTCCTCTCACTTCTCTCTCCTCTTCCCTTTCTCTTTGTCTTCTCCTCTCTTCTCCTCTTCTCTTCCTCTCTTCCTCTCTCTCTCTCACTCTCTCTCTATTTCTCTCTCTCTCTCTCTCTCTCTCTCTCTCTCTCTCTCTCTCTCTCTCTCTCTCTCTCTCCTACCTTCTCTCTTTCCCCTGCATTTCTATAATAAAGCTCCTAAACCATAGATAGTCTCTGTCCTTCAAGTTCCACTGTGCACTCTGGTTAGTGTTGGGAACTTCTTCCCCTATTCCCTCTCTCCCACAACCCTGGTGGCTTTAGCTAAATAGCTCTAGGGGGTCCCCAGGCAGGGCTGCCCCTTGAGCACCCCCTGAAGAGTGGGATAGAGGAATGCCCACCCAGGGATGAGTGGATAGGTAAGTAGCAGCCTTCCCACGCCTGACTGACCAGAGAATAGGGAAACTCTGGTGGGGCAGTGGGCATCTTTTCCTCCCCTACTTTTCCCAGGGCTACCAGCCCCCCCCCCTTTTTATTTTGTTCCCAACAACTGGTTGTAGAGGATGGTTACACCATCCTTGAGAGACAGAACCAGCTGAAGAATGCTTCCTACAGAGACCTACAGGAGATCACCAAGTTTCTGGAGACCATGAGTGATGGAGTTCAAAAACTTGGACTTTTACTCTCTCTTTCCAAAGTGTTCCTGTCCAGGATTCCTCCCTGTCCCCTTTCTGTCAGGTTTAACTACACAGGTTGGCTGGCTTTCTGGCTCTCCCTAGCCCTGTAGCCCCTCCTCTCTACCTTCTGGCTTTGAATGGCTCTGCCAGGTGGCAGTGCCTACCAGGGCAGTAACTGCCCAGAGCTCTGTTTTTCCTTGGCTGGCAGGCATGAGGTCCCCTTCTGGTTCTTTGTTACAGGTTTAACTACAAGAAAGTTGATTTTTTAACTTCTGAAGCCCCTCCTCCTTGTGCTTGGCTTTTAGCTGTGTAAGGCCCAGCTAGGCAGTGATTGATAGCTGAGTGGGCGGGACCGCTGCAAGGCTGGGCTGAACCCCTGCTAAAAGCCTTCCACTTAACCCTTCACTCTCCAGTTAAAATAAAAGAAAAGGGGGAATTATACCCCTCCCCCATCCAGATAAGCCTATGAAAACTGCATTGAAGCAGCGCCCCCTACAGGAACACCTGAATCATGCCTTTTAATAAAAAACGTGTTGCCTCTTTTTCTAAAAGCTCTTTTTTCTCTCTAATATTCATGATTTATGTATAAAAACTCTTACAACTTGTTTAAGATTTCCTTTAAGGTACAAAAGTCATCCAATCCTTAATTAATAACTGGTTTTCTTTGACAGAAGAACTGTTAACTGCCTACTCCAGTCACACAATTAACATGATATTTTCTTCTTTAGCCATCCAAAGGGACTGGGATGTGCTCTTAAGCAAACCATTGAAGGCATAACTTTTGCTATCTAAACTATGCAGATATCCTCTGCTGGTGTTCTGCTCCTTTGTTATAATTACTCTACAGGTCTATCTCCACACGGGACCTGCTGCCACAGCTCCACCTGAGACAGCGCCATCTACAGGGACCTACAGACAAAGCTGCCTTCCTCCAAAATTCTCATCTGACTGAGGGCTCCCGAGACAAATGCTGAACTATAGAAGACAGACCTGGGACCTTCCAGCTACAGATGGACTCTTTTTGCTAAAGCCAAATGGCTGTTGAACTTTGGGGAAAGTTATATGATAGTGAGGAAAGCATAATGTCTATCTAAATTAATTAATTGCTGTTCAAAAATGGATGTTACTACTCTCAAATTGTACATGTACCCATGAAACAATTGACTGTGCAAGCTCTTGCCTTCTCAATTCAATCTTTTGCCTTCTCAACTCAATCTCTTGCCTTCTTAACTCTTACCCTTAATTCTCCTTACTACTCTGGCCTTGTTCTGCTACTTCTCTAGGCTATATATTTTCTTCTGATACTTCCATCCACTCTAAATTTTCACAATTAATGATACAGTCACATCAGTGCCCCCCCCCTCATTTTTTCTAATAAAAAAAAAAGAAGAGGAATTGTGGGGAATTGCAGACTGCTCTCCAGTCGAGCTGAGGTCTGAACCCCGATTGTCATAATTCACCTACATGACATTGTAGGCATTCCCTCATGCTCCTGGAACTCCAGCCCCTGCCTAAGGTACCACCTTCCACAGCCCCCACAAGAGAAGCATGGTCAATGGTCAAGTAAGCAATGGCCCAAGCTTCTGACCTTCAGGCTAAACTCCTCCCCAGTTACCTAGCAACAGTGAAGACCATAAAAAGGGGTGCTCAGCCCACACCTCTCTCTCTTACTCTTGCTCTCTTACCCTTATTCCTTTGTCCTCTCACTTCTCTCTCCTCTTCCCTTTCTCTTTGTCTTCTCCTCTCTTCTCTTCTCCTCTTCTCTTCCTCTCTCTTTCTCTCTCTCTTTCTCTCCTACCTTCTCTCTTTTCTCTGCATTTCTATAACAAAGCTCTTAAACCATAGACAGTCTCTGTCCTTCAAGTTCCGCTGCACACTCTAGTTAGTGTTGGGAACTTCTTCCCCTATTCTCTCTCTCCCACAACCCTGGTGGCTTTAGGTAAGTAGCTCCAGGGGGATACCCAGGCAGTGCTGCCCTTGAGCACCTTCTGAAGAGTGGGATAGAGGAATGCCCACCAAGGGATGAGTGGATAGGGTAAGTAGCAGCCTTCCCACACCTGACTGAACAGAGAATAGGGAAACTCTGGCGGGGCATCTTTTCCTCCCCTACTTTCCCCAGGGCCACCAGCCCCCCCTTTTATTTTGTCCCCAGAAGGACCCAAAGGGACATGCATGGTATGTATTCACTACTAAATGGATAGTAGCCAAAAACTACAGAATACCTAGTTTACAATCTACAGATCATAAGAAGTTTAAAAAGCTGAAAGGCCCATGTGAGGATACTTTAGTCCCACTCAAAAGGTGGAATAAGATAATTATGGGAGTCAGAGGGAGGGAGTGACCTGGGTGGAAGGGGGAGGGGAAAAGGAGAACAGTATCAGGAATGGAAGGTAAAAGAAAGAAGCCAAGATGGTGAACATATGATTGAAAATGTGTAGCCTCAGGGGGTTGGGAGTTTGAGGGACACTCTAGAATGTACTAGAGACGTGTGAGGTGAGAGAATCTCAGGAGTCTATGTGGGTGACCTTAGACAAAATGCCCAATGAAGTAGAGAGGGAACTCAGAGTTCACCACCATTAGATAGAGTCTCAAATGGAGAGACAGTGCTACCAACAGACAGTCAAAATTTCTTATCCAAAATAGTTCCTGTGTAAAAAAAAACTACAGTGTCAAAAATGTTGAAGAGATTGATGGAAAGGGGATACAGTGACTGGTCCAACTTGGGATTCATTTCATAGTGGGGCACCAACGCCTGACACGGTTATTTATTCAATGATGTGCTTGCAGACTGGAGCTTATTGTGACTGTGTTTTGAGAGGTTCTATCAGCAGCTGACTGAGCAGAAGCAGATACTAACAACCATCCATTGGACTGAAATAAGGGACCTCTATGGATGAATGAGGGGAATAATTAAAGAAGCTGAATTGTGTGGCCCTCCATAGGAAGACCAGCATTCTTAACTCACTGGAAACCCAGATAGCCCCCAAATACTGAACCAACAAAGAGGTAGCATTCACTGGCTAGTCTGAAGCCTCTGATATCTATATAGCAGAAGACTTCCTGGTCTAGCCTCAGTGGGAGAAGAGGTGCCTAATACTCCAAGGAATTGATGTCTCCCCTAGAGAGGAGGGAGTTCTGTTTGGGGAAAGCATCCTCTCAGAGGTAGGGGGTGGAGGACTGGGATGGGGAACTCTGGGAGCAGGGTCTGAAACAGGGAGCAATGGCTGGAATATAAATAATTAATAATAGATCATCATAATAATGCAATTTACTTTAGGAGAAATGAAGAGGTTCTTCACAACATAATTCATTCATATATGATGTCAATTAATTCATGGTGATGGAGCCTCACAATTTTTATCTCTGTCTTCCTGTCTCTAAGTTTCATTGCACCTGTTTTTCTTCTTTCCCTTTCTTCACTTTCTTTATTTCTCTTTCCTTTTCTGTTCATTTTGGGTATATCTTTGTGTACAAGTGTTTCACAAACTAATAGAAACCAGAGGACCACTTCAGGAAGTATATATTTTCTCACATTGTGTATCTTTAGGAAGAAACTTAAGTCCTCAACCTTGGTGACAGGCGCTTTTGTTGTAAAGCCATCTCATCAATAGAAACTTTCCCTTCTATTTAAATAGTCACACTTTTACCACTTTAATATTCCCATTCTGTGGACCAAGCCTCCAACCCACGAACTACATGGAATACATTACCTCCGCATCACAACACTTGGATAGTAATTAATTATGTTTCAAAATCTTTCACATATACAGTGTCCATACACATGAGCATCCATATACCCACAGTTACAACAATAATTTAAAATATAATAAGAAGCATTTTGAGCAAAGAAGAGTTAGTTTTGGCTCACAGTTTAAGGGCATGAATCCAACATAGTAAGAAAGATGTGCTATTACCTGCAACTGGGATAGAGAAACAAGAGAATGATGAGATGGTCTCAGTCTTCTTCAATCAGGAAACCAAATCAGCAGGAAATCGGTATGAAAATTAACCATCTATGCTCTACCTTCCTAATAATCTACAATCTTGGTAAATACCACCACTAAAGGAGGACCAAATACCTAAAGACACAAACTTGAAGGAGATGATTCACATTCAAACTACAACTTTCAGTAATAGAGGCTAGTAAGATGCTAGTAAGATCATGAATAAAGAATGGTCTGATGTGCAATCTGGTAAGAATTCAGTCTCAATGCCATGAGAACTATAGATGCTGGGCCCTCACATGGTATATAGAATAGAAAGACAAAAGAAATTAGGTTGCTACCGTCATCTGGCATTTTTCATATACTAGTCCTTTCAAGTCAATTTCACCATAGTATTTTAATCCTCTCTCTTTATTTTAGAGGTTAAGTAATTTTTATTGGATATTTTATTTATTTACATTTCAAATGTAATCTCTCCCTGTTTCCAGCCCCTGGAATTCTCCTATCTCATCCTCCCTCCTCCCCTGCTTCCATGAGGGTGTTCCCTCACCTACCCACTCATGTCTCTCCAGCCTCGAATCCCCCTACACTGAGGAATAGAACCTTCACAGGACCAAGGGCCTCTCCTACCATTGATGCCAAATAAGGCCATCTTCTGCTACATATGAAGCTGGAGCTATGTGTCCCTCCATGTGTACTCTATGGTTGGTGGTTTAGTTCCCCAGGAGCTCTTGGGGGGTGGGGGTGGGGGGGGCTCTGGCTAGTTGATATTGTTCTTCCTATCTGGTTGCAAACCCCTTCAGTTTCTTCAGTCCTTTATCTAACTCCACCATTGGGATCCCCATGCTCAGTCAAATATTTGGTGGTGAGCATCCACATCTGTATTTGTCAGGCTCTGGCAGAGCCTCTCAGGAGACAGCTATATCAGGCTTCTTCAGCAAGTACTTCTCTGCATCCATAATAGTGTCTGAGTTTGCTGTCTGTAATCCTCTCTTAACAGTCTCAGAGTGACCATTAAAATGTAATACAGGAGGTCAGCAAGATATGCAAAGGGTCACTATACCTGATAGCCTGACCCAGGTCCTACATAATATGATAAAACCAACTCTTCCAAGTTGATTTCTGACTTCTATACATGCCTTGGGCATGACACTGCACACTCATGAATGACTGGCCACATGCAAATACATGCTTGTCTGTGTGTGCACACACAGAGAGAAACACTCACACATACACATATGACAAAATAAGGTAGGATGTAATGTAGATTTATGTTAAGAAGCAACAGAGTGAATTTGAAGGACATGAGACTATAAGACTCACATTCTGCAATGTTACTGTACATGCTGTTAAACCATGGGCATTTTTATGCCTGTAAGGTCTTTGGGCTTGTCTGCATTTCTCTATCTCCATTATTTATCTTAATTCCAAATTGGGTGATACATCTTCAGGGAGAAAGAACAATTTTTTTATCCTTGCATCCACCTAAGCACTGAGCCCACTGCCTTGAGATGGTCTCTATTTAACACATATTCCCTGATTCATTGACTAAGTGTCCCTGGGGAAGTCATTTCAAATTAGTGCACCTTCATCTCAACCTTGTTTCTCTGATGTTCCCTTTCCCTGTTCAACTTCACTGTCACCCATTCCAAGGGATCAGCCCATGCTTCATTCTTCTCTTTTCTCTTTATATTCCATATTAAAGCTTACATGCCATTTTTCTTCTAATTTCACATTTCTGTCTCAGATTTAATCCCAGCAACTCTAATTGTATTTCCTAACAAACATTACAACCTTGATAAATCAGCAAGTTATTTTCTTTTCAGTCATAGTCTAATGTAGCATGAGCTGGCCTTGAATGTACCTAAGGCAGTCCTAGTTGGCATTGACTTTCTAATCCACATGCATCTAATCTCCTAAGGGTTGACATAGTGGCATATGTCACCTTCTTTGTTTTCGTAAGATGCTGGAACTGAAATAGGATTTTGCACACACTAGCCAAGCATCCAGCTATCTGAACTACTATTGATCATTTTCATTTATCTGTTCCTCCTATTCCTCTGTGTGTATGTGTGTGTGTGTGTGTGTGTGTGTGTGTGTGTGTATGCTTGTGTGGTCTTGGTCTCTGTTAGGTGAACTTGCTTGTTAAAGTATTTCAAATTCTAGAAGTTAATGTTGGAATATTTTTTCTCAATCATTTTCTACCTTTTTAATTTTTTAGTGTATGTGTGGGGACATGCATGTAACATAGTATATTGGTGAAAGGCAGAAAAATTGAGGAAGTTGGCTCTCACCTTCTGACATGTACATTCCAGGGATAAACTTATTCTAGCAGATTAGTACACAGCCATCTCACTGTGCACTGCCTTATATTTCTGGGACAATGTCTTTCATGGTACCTGTATCTCATAATTTTGGTGAGATTAGAGGGCCATGGAGTTTTAGGAAACACTCTACTACTTCATATACCCAGTGCTGTGATTAGAGAAACCCACCAGCCATTTCAGCATTTTATGTGGTGCTGAAAATCCAAACTCAGGCTTTCTCACTTGGGTTCAAAATACTTCATATACTGAGTCACTTGTTCAGCCCTTTTTTGAAATTTAATTCACAATTTTTCTACTTATTAAAGCCAAACCTCTTGACTTCCTTTTAAACTGATAATCTCTACAATATCAATTTCCTCAATTTAATCCTGCTAAAACCATACAGTTCCCCTTCCTGTTTCCCATAAATGCTTAATTCTATACCTACTTTTCTTTATACTAGAGAGTTCACCTTCCATCTACTTCTACTTCTGACTGCAATGTTGTAAATTCAATGAGGCATTTATTTTTAAGGTTTTGTTAGCACTTATTATTAATAAAGAATAGGAATCTCAGATACCACAGTCAAGCTACAGCTTTAGAGAGAACCTGTCTCTCAAATTTTGAGGGAACCACATTTACTACATATGTAGTCAGGGCCGCATTTCTGCCCATGTATGTTCCTTGGTTGCTGGTTTAGTCTCTGAGAGCTCTCAGGAGTCCAGGTTAGTTGACTCTCTTGGTCCTTCTGTGGTGTTCATATTCCCTTCAGGGCCTTCCATCAGTCACCAAACACTTCCATAAGAGTTACCAACCACCATCCAAAATTTGGCTGGGTATATATGCATGCCTTTTAGTCAGGTACTGGCTAGAGCCTCTCTGAGAACAGTTATACTAGGCTCTTGTCTGCAAGATTAACAGACTATCATTAGTAATGTCAGGGATTGGTTGCTTGCCCATTGGATTGTTTCTAGTTTGGTCATAAAAGTAAGGTAATAATAATAATGATAAACACTGTGAAAAAATGATGTAATAAGTTATTGAAAATGGATGAAGTTTAGAAGCATGAGGAACAGAAAAATCAGAAACAGAAGATACTCAAATGAATCAAATATAAAATACGTTTTACCTAATGAAAAAGAAATATGAACAGCATCACAGGCTGAGAATAGTAAATGAGATGGGCATAAATATTACAAAATGCATGAAAAGGGTTTAAGTTCCTTTGTAGTTAGAGTAATATGAATATTCAGGAGCACATCTATATACAAGTGGAAGATTTGTTCAATCAAATAACAGATATCCACTTGTGTCTGCCTCTTAAGAATCAATACACACAGAACCAGTGGTGAGTATTTAATGGAGGCAATTGCATACAAAAAGAATATGTTTTCCCTATCTATCTTAGTATGTCTCTATTTAAAAAAAACCCATACGTTTTAAAAAATAGAACCCTTCTATCTTCCTTATGTTGCAAACCCATTGTATAGAGTATGTCCATATGCTTTTAATGTGCCAATGGTCTTAATAATCGTATGTTCAGTATATTTTTTATTAAGACAAGGCTAATTACAATATAGATTTTGTTAATTAAAAAGTTCACCATAAAATTTGAAAATTTCTTTGTAGATTAGACCTACATCTTGTATTTCTGAAACTTCTCCCATCCAGATCATATAGCCTTACAATGTGAAAATCATACCTGCTACATCCACTCCAGTAGTGACCCGCCTGACAGGCCAAAAAGCCTGGATGTGGTCCCGAGGTGAAAAATTCATGGACTTAGTCTCCTAGAGCCATGGCATCCTGTAATAACGAATGCTCTACACCTGTCCTTGCTTTGGTCAGTAAACTGATCTGTGTGATTTCCCTTAATGTTGCTTTATTATAAGTGCCTCTAAGGATTGATTTTGACATATAGCTAAGTTAGATTCTTCACCAGTCCTAAGCAGTCCCTCAGCCGACCCTGGACATGGATAGCTGTGTCCTGCCCTACATAAGAATTTACCATTATCTAGGAGTAATGAAGGTTGTGGTCTAAGGAGGAAACAGAGGAGATACTTAGAACCATAGAGAGAAGAGTTACACCTATACACAGGAATTTACAATGGCCTAGGGGGAAGGTGGACTATACAATAGTCTAGAATTGGAAATATGGCAGGGGCATAAAGCCCTTGCCCCTGACTTCTAAGATTAAGCTGAACTTAGGTGGCGCTGCTTTTGATCCCAGTTGTTTACATTGATTTTTATCCCAGTTGGTTCCTATTAGCTTTTTGTATACGTTCTTCTGTTTTGTGTAAAAGTCACTTATAAGACTGGTGCTTGCTTTGAGACAATTCACATTCAGATCCACACTTCCTTGTGTCATGTCTGTTTGTCACCCCCTTTTCATTGCCAACCCCATTGCCCACCTGTCTGGAAACCAGAGTTCTCCCACGAATTGAGCAGGGGTGGGAGTGGGGGGCAACAGAGGCCAGTCTGTGCCACATACCAGATAAAAAACAAATAGAAAAAAATGAATGAAAAATTCCAACAAAACCTTGAGGCACAATTGAAGTTCAGGGTAGTAGTCTTCTAGAGACTGGGTGTGTTCTGCAGCAGAATACAACTTTTCTCCTGAGGTTGTCCAGTATATTCTTTGTAGAAATTAAATGACATTGGTTGGTAAAGATGCCTTTAATTGTAACTCTATTTTCAAACTCTTAACAGCCAAAAGTGCCAACATGGAAGAAGTTGTAGGTGAATGAAGTTCAGCTGCCTTCAGTGACAGGTGAAATTACTAAAAGTGTTGCAGGGGTGTCATATATAGGTATGAGTAGAGTTGTTGATCATGAATTCAAAAGAAGCAATATCACTATTAAAAGGATCTCATTAGATAATATGATTCTGAGTCTTCCTTAAAAACCACGAAATTGTGGTATTTTAGAATGGGACAAAGAAGCTAGAAGAAATATCTCTGTGGAGACAGTGGTGAAACAGGCATTTATTGCCTTGTTTATCTCGGCTCCAGGAAAGTCTCTTGCTTACCAATATGAGAAATCCCTTCAGCTGGTGAAACTTCAAAGATTCTGGCCATTATTGAAAAAAGATGTGTCAACATCTCAGGCAAATATATGGAATTGGTTACAAAATCTTTTGTTTCTTCTGGCTGTAGAAGCTGATCTCTTCTTCATATCTCCTCTGGCACAAGTCATGGGGTGTGGCCAGTATTAATTCCTGCTTTCAATTCTTCAATTTTTCTAGAAACAAGGAGGGTCTGTTGCCTCTACATGCAGATAGTTACTGGAAGGTGATTTTAATGTAACTTTTGTGAGGCATTCCATTCTGATTGAGAAAGAAAAGATGTCTTTTTCTAAGGTAAAATGTATGCATGGGTTTTGCAAAAATTGACTGTTTTTACAGTAATACTACCTTTTCAGAACTTTCAAACCTTCTCTATTCTTACTTAAATTTATAGAACTTTTGTTTTCATGACTCTCATTTTTACTTCTTTAAATATTAGGTCACTGGTGAGCTAAAAACAGATTTCCCTTTTACCAGTTGCCTTCATTTTTTTTTTCAATATGACTTGAATAAATGAGAACATAATTTGAAAATACTTAAAATTATCTAATGGCAAAACTGAGTGTATATGAGTCTAAAGATGAATGTATGTTCGTGATTTCTACTGTGAGTCACTTGAGTCATTATTTGTCTCTGAAGAAAGGTGCATATTTCATGAATCTTTCATCAGAGGGCCTATTGCAATAGTTCTCAGCTTTCCTTTCGCTGTGACAATTTAATATGTTTCTTTATGTTATGCTGACCCAGTTATGCTTTTATTTTTATTGATACACCAGAAATATAATGTTGGTACTCCTATGAAGCCTGTTGTAAATCTCTCTGGTTTATGGTGTCTTTATTGATCACCATTAGATCATTTGGGGGATCAAAAAGGTGAACACCATCAGCATGAGATTTTCTTGACTAAGAACCAATCAGAGAATGATAGCATTCGTTATCTCAAACATAATTTATTAAATATTCATGTAAGTTATTGGTTGCCAAAAAGTTCTATATTTATATAACATTTCTTTACCAATTGATCAAAAAGAATACTGTTAATTTTAATTTCAGGGACCATTGACTTTCATGGATGTGGCTATAGAGTTCTCTAAGGAGGAGTGGGAATGTCTGGATTCTGCCCAGAGGGCTTTGTACAGAGATGTCATGTTGGAAAATTACAACAACCTGGTTTCTGTGGGTAAGAATATTTTTTACTCCATAATTTCTACTTCATTTAGAGATATCTAAAACTACTATTACCATTTGGGACTGACATCCATTAATTGGCCTTTATCTTCTGTTTTTGTATGTATTGAATACTCTTTGATTTATTGCAAATATGTTATTTATCTTTATCTTGTTTTTACATTTAAAATGCTGTTCAGTAAATATTATACACTTTTTGAAAAGGCAGTCTGTTGCTTTTATAAGTGAATGTAGTCTGACTTCCACAGTTGACTTTATTGAATGTTATAAATGTAAAATGAATTTCAGCATTTAAAAAGGGTTCATTATGTATACTCTAAAACATGTTGTAAAGAAGTGACTATAAAAAATCACTCATTTATCTTTTATTCTTTCCATTTCACCTACATGTCACAATTCTGTGCTAGTACATAACTATATTCACTGATATATTTTTGCACTAATTTGAATGTACAGATGTTGCTGTTTCAAAGCCAGGGGTAATCTTCTGTCTTGAACAAAACAAAGAACCATGGATTGTTGGTAGAGAACATACAGAAGAAAAAGAACCAGGTAATTTGAAGTGAAATAGCATGTCATGTGAGGAATGTAAATCCAGGGGTAATCTGGACCTTACATATGGCAAGAAAAGCTCTGCAATAGAGATTTTTCCTAAGAATTTCTTTCAGAATAATGGATGAAACAAACAGTATAACCATGGATGCTATATGATTTATGCCTCATTGTATTTGAATACTGATGTTTGAAATATACTATGTTTTAACTATTTTACAAAGAAGCAGACTGTTTTATATTCTAATTACTGTTATTTTTTCTGTTACATGTGATTGATCAGTAATGATCATTTATATTTGAGTAATTTATTGATTTATTGCATTTTAGTAGTTTTACAGAGTATATTTTTCTAATTTTCAGCTTTGTGAAGACCATCTCCACTCTCTAAACTACAAATCATGATTTCTCTGACTTTATTTCTGTCTCTTCTACTGCTTTTCTCTCTTTCTATGTCTCTGTCTCTGTTTCTCTCTTTCTCTTTCTCTTTCTTTCTCTCTCTTTCTCTTTCTCTTTCTCTTTCTCTTTCTCTTTCTCTTTCTCTTTCTCTTTCTCTCAGATTAAAAAAAAATTAGAAACCCAAAATATATTAAACACTGGGACTGATTTGTTCTGGCAAATTTTCCTGCATCGAAGGCATGTCTATTCATAGTGTAAAACTTAATTTCCCTCTTTAAGAAATTATGTAATTTGGATAGGTTCTTAACTTGGGTGACACATTCTAACTCTTTCCCATGCTTAAAGCTGGGGAATTGTCTCCCTTTTACTGGTCTTGTGAGTGCTGTCATATTCTCATTGAGTTAACATGAACATTGTTCTAGTTGCATCTAAAAACATGCATTTTATTTAGTATTATTCACTAAATCTAGTCTTTAAAATCCTACTGACTGACCTCCTGCTTAGGTCCCTGGTCCTTGATAGGAAGGTGTGATAAAGAAAAGTTATATAGGACTAAGCACTACAAAATCTTTCAGTTTCTGTATATTATTGATATATATATTAAGCTTCTCCATTTAAGTCTAAGTGATGCACAAATCTAGTTGAAAAGAAGTATAATTTTAGGAGTCCTATAATTGCCAATTTAATTTGTAGTACTAAAAGTAGATTTTTTGATGAATTTAAGAATTTCTCTATCTCTGAATTATTGATTTGGAATTTGATTGAGATTGCATAAAATCTGTAGATTACTTTTGGTAAGATGGCTATTGTTTACTGTGTTAATTTTTCCAAAGAGCATGAGAGATCGTCCATCTTCTGAGCTCATCTTAAATTTCTTTCTTCACACACTTCATCCTCTTGTCATACAGATATTTCATTTGCTTGGTTTGGGTCACATCAAGATATTTTATATTATTTGTTACTATTTTGAAGGGTGTTTTTTCCCTAATTTCTTTCTCAGCCCATTTATCCTTTAATTAGAAGAAGGCTACTGATTTACGATAGTTAATTTTATATTCATCAACTTTGCTGAAGTTGTTTCTTAGATGTAGGAGTACTCTGGTTGAATTTTGGGGGTCAATTATATATACTAACTATGAAAAACTCAGGATAGCAAAATCCATTCTTAACAATAAAATATCTTCTGGGAAATCTCCTTTCCTAACCTCAAGTTGTAGTTCAGAGCAATAGTGATTATATATATATATATATATATATATATATATATATATATATATATACTTGCGAGTAGAGGCAGATAGATCAACGGAATAGAATTGAAGACCCAGAAATGAACCCACACACACTCACAGGAGGTGGAGGAAGGAAGAACCAGGGAGGGGAAAAAGGGGAGCAAGATCAGGTAATGAAAGAAAGAGGACAGAAGTTCAGAGGGTCAGGATATTGAATTGAAACATTTACCAATGGGCAATGAGGAACTGGTGGTATCTAACAGAAAGTCTCAGACTCCAGTGAATGGAGAGGCTCCCAGGACACAAAGGTGATGAGTGTAGACAAATATCCGAGAATGTGAACATATATCCAGCATAGACTACCTCCAGTAGATAGGCACAGCCTCAAGTTGAGGGATGGGACTACCCACACATATCAAAATTTTAACTCACAAAATGATCCCTGTAGTCTGCATACATCAAACCACAACTCTATTGATAATGCCAAGAAGAGCTTGCTGATCTTGGTATGGCTATTCCCTGAGAGGTTCCACCAGCATTTGACCAAAATAGATGCAGATACTCATATACTGGGCCCGGGGACCCCTATGGATGAGCTAGGGGAAGGAATGAAGGAGCTAAAAGGGATTGCAGCTACATATGAAGAACAATATCAAATAACTGGATCTCCCATAGCTACTAGGGAAAAATCACCAACCAAATAGTATAAATATAGAGAGCTATGGCTCCATATACATATGTAGCAGAGGATCAACTTATCAGATATTAATGGGATGAGAAACCCTTGCTCTTATGGACACTTGATGCTCCAATAAAGGAGGATGTTAGAGTGGTGAGGTTAGAGTGGGTGAGTGGGTAGAGGAGCACCCTCATAGAGGTAAAGTGTAGGGTGAAGGTAGAAGATAAAATGGGGTATTTGTGGAGAAATACCTGGGAAGGAGGATATCATTTAAAATGTAAACAATAAAATTATTAATAAAAAAAGAATAGTAGATTTTAAGGTAGGGTCCAGGTCCTTATGCTCTCATATTCTTGACCTCATAAACAGTATCGCAGATGGTTTTAACTCCCAAAGCCATAATACTGCCAATTATACAGTGCTGGGAAACTCCAAATCATTTGGAGAATTATATACACCAGTGGACCTAGAATTATGTCTTCTAGGAAGGTTAGCATTGGACATCAAAAATTTCTTTAGCTTGGCCAGAGTAATAATTTATTTTATCCTTCTATCGTATTGCAGTACCTGACTGTACTATGAATGTAATTGATTAGGGATAAATAATCCTGGTAAACAAACAATGCAATATCTCTGTTTGTTGTTTTATGTTTTTACTGTCTCAGCAGTAGGCAAATATACTCAATTTTGGAAGGAAAATAAATAGGTTTGGAACTATGTGAGATATGAAACTGGACTATAGGTTACCTTTGGACAATAACTAAAAATGTGATATCCTGTTCCTTATACTAGGTTCTAGATGTAGTAGCATTTGCCATATACTTATTGAGTAATTTGTTTTCATTTGTGACAATGTCACTTCAACTGCTTTTCATATCACATGTGTTAGAAAGAACCTATAATAGAAGTTTTCTATATAGGTATTTTTTTTTCAATTTCTTTTTTTATTAGATATTTTTTTTATTTAAATTTCAAATGCTATCCCCTTTCCTACTTTCCCCTCTAAAACTCCTTATCTGTTCCCCCTACCCCTGATCACCAACCCACCCACTCCTACTTCCTGGCCCTGGAAGTCCCCTATACTGGGGTATATAACATTCACAGGACCAAGAGCCTCTTCTACCATTGATGACAGATTAGGCTATTCTCTGCTACATGTGCAACTGGAGCCATGAGTTCCACCATGTGTTTTCTTTGGTGGGTGATTTAGTCCCAGGGAGCCATGGAGATACTGGTTAGTTCAAATTGTAATTCCTCCTATGGACTACAAAGCCCTTCATCTCCTTGGGTACTTTCTCTTGTACCTCCATTGGAGACCCTGTGATCTGCCTAGTACATGGCTGTGAGTATCCACTTCTATATTTGCCAGTCAATGCAGAGTCTCTTATGAGACACCTATATCAAGTTCCTGTCAGCAAGCTCTTGTTAGCATCTACAATCCTGTATGGATTTAGTGGTTGTCTATGAGATGGATCCCCAGGTCGGGCAGTCCCTGATCATTCTTTCAGTCTCTACTTTAAATTTTGTCTCAGTGACTCCTTCCATTCATATTTTGTTCCCCCTTCTAAGAAGGATCAAAGTATCCACACTTTGGTCTTCCTTCCTTTTGATTTTCATGTGTTTTGCAAATTTTATCCTGAGTATTTGGAGCTTTCTGGACTAATATCCACTTACCAGTGAGTGTATATTATGTGTATTCTTTGTGATTAGGTTATAGCCCTCAGGCATGATATTTCTAGATACTCTGGTAGTACTATGTTCAATTTTCTGAGGAACAGACAAACTGATTTCCAGAGTGGTTGTACCAGCTTGCAATCCCACCCTGAAAGGAGGACTGTTCCTCTTCTTCCAAATCTTCACCAGTATCTATTCTCACCTGTGATTTTGATTGTAGCCATTCATACTGGTGTGAGATGGGATCTCAGGGTTATTTGTTGTGCACTTATCTGATGACAAAGGACATTATACATTTTAGGTGCTTCTTAGCCATTCCATATTCCTCAGTTGAGAATTATTTGTTGAGCTCTGTACCCCAAATTTAATAAGGTTATTTGGATTTCTGGAGTCTAACTTCTTGAGTTCTTTGTATTAATTGGATATTAGCCGTTCATAGGATTGAGTACTGGCAAAGATCTTTTCCCAATCTGTTGGTTTCTGTTTTCTTCTTATCGACAGTGTCCTTTCCCTTTCAAATACTTTACAATTTTATGAGATACCATTTGTTAATTCTTGATCTTACAGCACATGACATTGGTGTTTTGTACAGGAAATTTCCCCTTGTGCACTTATCATTGCGGCTCTTTTACACTTTCTCCTCTATAAGTATCAGTGTCTCTGGTTTTATGTGGTGTTCCTTGATCCACTTGGACTTGAGCTTTATACAAGGAGTTAATGTTGGATCAATTTGCATTCTTCTACATGCTAACTGCCAGTTGAGCCAGCACCATTTTTTAAAATGCTGTCTTTTCTCCACTGGATGGTTTTAGCAACTTTGTCAAAAATCAAGTGAGCATAGGTATGTGGGCTCATTTCTAGTTCTTTAATTCCATTCCACCATGCAGTTTTTATCACAATTGCTGTGTAGTACAGCTTGAAATCAGGGATGGTGATTCCACCAGAGGTTCTTTGATAGTTGAGGTTAATATTTGATATCCTAGGTTTTTTGTTATTCCAGATGAATTTGCAAATTGAATTTTCTAACTCTATGAAGAATTGAGTTGGAATTTTGATAGGGATTTCATTGAATCTGTATATAGTTTTTGGCAAAATAGCCATTTTTACTATATTAATCCAGCCAATCAATGAGTATGGGACATCTTTTCATCTTCTGAGATCTTTTCGATTTCTTTCTTCAGAGAGGTGAAATTCTTATCATACAGATCTTTGACTTGCTTAGTTAGAGTCACACCAAGGTATTATATATTATTTGTGAGTATTGAGAAGGGTGTTATTTCCCTAATTACTTTCTCAGCCTGCTTATCTTTTGTGTAGAGAAAAGTGACTTATTTGTTTTAATTAATTTTATATCTAGCTACTTCACTGAGGTTGTTTATCAGATTTAACAGTTCGCTGGTGGAATTTTTAGGGTCACTAATGTATACTATCATATCATCTGCAAATTATCATATTTTGACTTCTTTATTTCCAATTTGTATTCCCCTGATCTCCTTATCTTGTCTATTTGCTCTGGCCAGGATGTCAAGTACTATATTGAATAGGTTGGGAGACTTGTCTAGTCACTGATTATAGTGAGATTGCTTCAAGTTACTCTCCATGTAGTTTCATGTTGGCTACTGGCTTGCCATATAATGTTTTATGAAGGGGTATGGGATTTTGTCAAATGCTTTCTCATCATCTAGTGAGATGATCATGTGTTTTTTAATCATTGGGTTTGTTTATATAGTAGATTATGTTAATGGATTTCCATATATTGAACCATCCTTGCATCCCTGGGATGAAGCCTCCTTGATCATGATAGATGATCATTTTGATGTGTGCTGTGTGCTTGGATTTGGTTTGTGAGAATTTTAAGGAGTATATTTCCATCAAAATTCATAAGGGAAATTGATCTGAAGTTCTCTTTCTTTGTTGGATCTTTATGTGGTTTGGGTATCAGAGTAATTGTGGAATCATAGAACGAATTGGGTAGAGTACATTCTGTTTCTATTTTGTGGAATAATTTGAGGAGTATAGGAATTAGGTCTTCTTTGAACATCTGATAGAACTCTGCACTAAAACCATCTGGTCCTGGGTGTTTTTGGTGGGGAATCTATTAATGAATTTTTCTAATTCTTTAGGAAATATGTGATCATTTTGATCATTATTCTGATCTTGATTTGACTTTTGTACCTGTTATCTGTCTAGAAAATTGTTCATTTCATCCAGCTTTTCCAGTTTTGTTGAGTATAGGCTTTTGAAGTAGGATCTGGTGATGTTTTGTATTTTCTCAAGTTCTGTTGTTTTGTCTCTTTTTTCATTTCTGATTTTGTGAATTAGCATACTCTCACTGTGCCCTCTAGTTAGGATACTTATGTGTTTATCTTTCTTATTTTTTCTTGTTTCCTTTTTTTTGTTGTTGTTGTTGTTGAATCCTTTTTTTTTTTTAATTAGATATTTTCTTTATTTACATTTCAAATAATATCCAAAAAGTTCCCTACACCCTCCCCTGACCCTGCTCCACTACATGCCCACTCCTACTTCTTGGCCATGGTGTTCTGCTTTACTGGGGCATAAAAAGTTTGTAAGACCAAGGGGTCTCTCTTCCCAGTGATGACTGACTAGGCCATCTTCTTCTCCATATGCATCTAGAGACAAGAGCTCTGGCGGTACTGTTTAGTTCATATTGTTGTTCCTCCTATAGGGTTGCAGACCCCTTTATCTCCTTTGGTACTTTCTCTAGCTCCTACATTGGGGACCCTGTGTTCCATCATATAGATGACTGTGAGCATCCACTTCTGTATTTGCCAGGCACTTGTATAGCCTCAAAAGAGACAACTATATCCAGGTCATTTCAGCAAAATCTTGTTGGCATATGCAATAGGGTCTAGGTTTGTTGGCTGATTATGGGAGGAATCCCCAGGTGGGGTAGTCTCTGGATGGTCTATCATTTTGTCTTAGCTGTAAACTTTGTCTGTGTAACTACATTCATGGATTTTTTTCTCTATTCTAATGAGGAATGAAGTATCCACACTTCAGTTCTTCTTGACTTTCTTGTGTTGAGGGACATCTGGGTCCTTTCCAGGTTCTGGTTATGATAAATTAGGCTGCTCTGAACACAGTGGAGCTTGTGTTCTTATTACCAGTTGGAACATCTTTGGGGTGTATGCCCAGGAGAGGTATTGCTGGATCTTCCAGTAGTACTATGTCCAATTTTCTGAGGAACCACCAAATTGATTTCCAGAGTGGTTATACCAGCTTTCTATCCCACCAAAAATGGAGGAATGTTCCTCTTTCTCCACATCCTCTCCAGTATCTGCTGTTTCTGAATTTTGATATTAGCCATTCTGACTGGAGTGAGGTGGAATCTCAAGGTTGTTTTGATTTGCATTTCCCTGATGATTAAGGAAGTTGAACATTTTTTCAGGTGCTTCTCAGCCATTCAGTATTCCTCAGTTGAGAATTCTTTGTTTAGCTCTGTACCCTATTTTTTTAATGGGGTTATTTCAATTTCTGGAGTCCAGCTTCTTGAGCTCTTTGTATATATTGGATATTAGTCCCTATCAGATTTAGGATTGGTAAAAATCCTTTCCCAACCTGTTGGTAGCCTTTTTGTCTTATCGACAGTGTCTTTTGCCTTAAGGAAGCTTTGCAATTTCATGAGGTCCCATTTGTCAATTTTTGATCTTACAGCACAAGACATGTAGACACTGTTCTCTTTAGGAATTTTCCCCCAGTACCCATATCTTGGAGGCTTTTCCCCACTTTCTCCTCTATAAATGTCAGTGTCTCTTGTTTTATGTGGAGTTCTTTGATCCACTTAGACTTGAGCTTTGTACAAGGAGGTAAGAATGGATCAAATCAAATTCTTCTACATGATAACTACCAGTTGTGCCAGCACCATTTGTTGAAAATGCTGTCTTTTTTTCCACTGGATGGTTTTAGCTCCCTTGTCAAAGATCAAGTGACCATAGATGTGTGGGTTCATTTCTTGGCCTTCAATTTTATTCCATTGATCTACTTCTCTATTGCTGTACCAGTACCATGCAGTTTTTATCACAATTGATCTGTAGTGCAGCTTGAGAACAGGCATGCTGATTCCCCCAGAGGTTCTTTTATTGTAGAGAATAGTTTTTCCTATCCTAGGTTTTTTATTTTTCCAGATGAATTTGCAAATTGCCCTTTTTAACTTTTTGGGGTATGCTGCTAGAGGGATACCCATTAACCGAGTTTCCTGGAAGGAGAACTGGGGCTAAAAGGAAAAAGATGGGAGAAAAAATGGATGCCAAGACAATTCCCTGTTCAAGGCATCTCCAACTTTACTTTAGAATCCTTGGGTTATAAGAGGAAGACTCTACCCCCAGCCAGTCCATGCAAGTCCTGGATTCAGTAGGCTGATGCAAGCATGCAGCCTGAAGTCTCAGGCACTATGGAATGCCTCAGAAGGAATCAGGATCTGGGTGAGGCATGATGACAGGAAGCAGGATCCAGGAGAAGAGCAGAGGCAGTTAGCACAGCAAGAGAAACCAGCCTTAGCTGGAAAGCCATGCCTTAGGTGGATTTAGTGGCCTTCCTCAGTGGCAGCAAATTTGCTCCCAGCTTGTAGCAGGCTGGGGAAAGGGGACTACACTAACTCAGTGAAGAATTGAGTTGGAATTTTGATAGGGATTGCATTGAATCTGTAGATTGCTTTCAGCAGGATAGCCATTTTGACTATATTAATCCTGCCAATTCATGAGTATGGGAGATCTTTCCATCTTCTGAGATCTTCAATTTCTTTCTTCAGAGACTTGAAGTTCTTATCATAACAGATCTTTCACTTCCTTAGTTAGAGTCACACCAAGGTATTTTATATTATTTGTGACTATTGTAAGGGTGTTGTTTCCCTAACTTCTTTCTTACCCTGTTTATCATTTGTGTAGAGAAAGGTCATTGATTTGTTTGAATTAATTTTATATCCAGATACTGCCCTGAATCTGTTTATCAGGTTTAGGAGTTCTCTGGTGGAATTTTTAAGGTCACTTATATATACTATCATGTCATCTGCAAAGAATGATATTTTGACTTCTTAGTTTCCAATTTGTATCCCCTTGATCTTCTTCTGTTGTCGAATTGCTCTGCCTAGGACTACTAATGTGCTTATCTATTTTGTTGTTTTTTTTAAACAACAACAACAACAAAAACAAAAACCAACCAAACAAACAAACAAAAACAGCTCCTGGTTTGGTTTATTCATTGAATAGTTCCTTTTGTTTCCACATGGTTGATTTCAGTTCCGAGCTTGATTATTTCCTGCAGTCTTCTCCTCTTGGTTAAATTTGCTTCCTATTGTTCTAGAGCTTTTTAGGTGTGCTGTCAAGCTGCAAGTGTATGCCATGTCCAGTTTCTTTTGGAAACACTCAGAGCTATGAATTTTCTTCTTAAGACTACTTTAATTGATTATATCCCATATGTTTGGGTATATTGTGTCTTCATTTTCATGAAACACTAAAAAGTCTTTAATTTCTTTATCTCTTCCTTAAACAAGTTATCATTGAGTAGAGTGTTGTTCAACTTCCATGTGTATGTGGGGTTTCTATTATTTATGTTGTAATCACCAGCCTTAGTCCATGGTGATCTAATAGGACACATGGAATTATTTCAATATTTTAGTACCTGTTGACACCTGATTTGTGATTGATTATATTATCAATTTTGGAGAATGTACTATGAGGTGTTGAGAAGAAGGTATATCATTTTGTTTTAGGATAAAAAATTTCTATAGATATCTGTTAAGTCCATTTGTTTCATAACTTCTGTTAGTTTCACTGTGATTGTTTAGTTTCTGTTTACAAGATCTATCCATAGATTAGAATGGGGTGTTGAAGTCTAACACTAACAGTACTAATGTGTGCAGTGCAATGTGTTATTTGAGCTTTACTAAAGTTTCTTTAATGAATGTGGATGCCCTTGTCTTTGGAGCACAGATGTTCAGAACTGAGAATTCATCTTGGTAGATTTTTAACTTTGATGACTATGAAGTGTTCCTCTTTGTCTTTTTGATAACTTTAGTTTGAAAGTCAATTTTATTTGTAATTGCTATTCCACCTTAGCTCCAAACTTTGTCTCTCTAACTCCTTCCATGGGTATTTTGTTCCATATTCTAAAGAATGGACCATTCAGAGACTACTTCACCCAGGGATCCATCCCATAATCAGCCATCAAACCCAGACAATATTGCATATGCCAGCAAGATTTTGTTGAAAGGATCTTGATATTGCTGTCTCGTGTGAGGTTATGTCAGTGCCTGGCAAATGCAGAAATGGATGCTCACAGTCATTTATTGGATAGAACACAGAGCCCCCAAAGGATGAACTAGAGAAAGTATCATAGGAGCTGAAGGGGTCTTCCAACCTATAGGTGAAACAACAATATGAACTAACCAGTACCCCCAGAGCTCGTGTAAATAGCAGAAGATGGCCTAGTCAGCCATCATTGGGAAGAGAGGCCTCTTGGTCTTGCAAACTTTATATGCTCCAGTACAGGGCCAAGAAGTATGAGTTGGTAGGTAGGGGAGCAGGGTCAGGGGAGGGTTTAGGAAACTTTCTGGATAGCATTTGAAATTTAAATAAAGAAAATATCTAATAATAATATTAAAAATACAAATAAAGAGTTCCTATTTCAACTTCTTTCTTTGTACCCTTTGCTTTGAAAAAACATTTCCAACCTTTTACTGTAATATAGTATCTGTCATTATCACTGAGGTGGTTCCTTGTAGGCAGGAAAATACTGAGTCCTGTTTATGTAACCTGTCTCTTAATCTATGTCTTTTTATTTGGAAATTGAATCTAATCATAGTAAGAGATATTAAGGAAAAGTAATTGTTGCTTCCTGTTATATTTGTTGTTAGATTTGGGATTCTGTTCATGTAGCTTTCTTCTTTTAAGTTATTGAAAGATTAATTTCTTGCTTTTTTTCAAGGGCATTGTTTCCCTCCTTGTGTTGGCGTTTTTCCACCTATTATCCTTGCTATACTGGTTTTATGGAAAGATATTGTGTAAATTTGGCTTTGTAATGGAATACTTTGGATTCTCCATCTATGGTAATTGAGCGTTTTGCTGAGAATAGTATCCTGGGCTGGCATTTTTATTCTCTGAGGGTTTCTATGACATCTGTCCAGTATCTACTGCCTTTCCTAGTCTCTGGCAAGAAGTCAGGTGTAATTCTGATAGCTCTACCTTTGCATGTTACTGGACCTTTTCCCTTATTGTGTTTAATATTCCTTCTTTGTTTTGTGCATTTGATGCTTTGATTATTATGTGAAGGGAGGAATTTGTGTTTTGGTCCAATCTATTTAGAGTTTTTCAGGCTTCTTGTATGTTCATGGGTATCTCTTTCTTTGTGTTAGGATAGTTAATTTCTATAATTTTGTTGAAGATATTTACTGGCCCTTTAAATTGAAAATTTTTATCCTCGTCTATACCTATTATCCTTAGGTTTGGTCTTCTCATTGTGTCCTGGATTTATTGGATTTTTTTTGACTGTTTTACATGTTTTTTTTTTTTTCTTTTTTCTTTTTTTGATATGCAAACATTTACACATATATTTTTATTAGATATTTTCTTTATTTACATTTCAAATTCTATCCCAAAAGTTCGCTATACCCTCCACCCGCTGTGATCCCCCACCCGCCTACTCCCACTTCCTGGCTTGTTTTGAGTTAGGGTCTTTTTGAATTTTGGATTTTCTTTGATTGTTGTGTACATGTATTCTGTGGAATCTTCTGCACCTGAGATTCTCTCTTTTGCCTCTTGTATTCTTCTGGTGATTCTTGCATCTATGGCTCCTGATTTCTCTCCTAGGTTTTCTGTCTCTAGAGTTGTCTCTCTTTGTGATTTCTTTATTTGCTACTTCCATTTTTAGATCCTGGATTTTTTTTTTCAATCCTGTGCCTGTTTGGTTATGCTTTCCTCTAATTCTTTAAGGGAATTATGTGTTTCCACTTTAAGGGATTCTACGTGTTTACCTGTACTTTCCTATAATACTCTAAGGATTTTTTTGTGTTTCCACTTTCAGTACTTCTACCTGTTTAGCTATATCTCCTGCATTATTTCAGGGAATTATTAATGTCCTTCTTAAAATCCTCTACCAACATCACGAAATATGATTTTAAATCTGAATCTTGCTTTTCTGGTGTGTTGTGGTATCCAGGAATCGCTGTGGTGGGAGTATTCAGTTCTCATGATGCCAAATAGTCTTGGTTTCTGTTTCTAAGGTTCTTGTGTTTCCATTTTGCCATCTGGTAATCTCTGGTGTTAGATGTTCTTGCTTTCTCTGGCTGGAGCTTGTTCCTCTTGTGTGTTTGTCAGCCTGTGTCAGCACTCCTGGGAGATCAGCTCTCTCCTGGCAAGACCAGTGCATAGAGGGCTGTGGAACAGCTCCAATTCCTAGGTACAGATATTGGCCCATAGGAACTTTTCCAGCTTCCCTGCTGCTTCTGAGGTCTGTGTGCTCCTGAGTGGACCTGACTTATTGAGTCACAAGAGTGAAAATGGAGATCTCTCCTTAGTCCCAGGGTCAGAGTACTCCCTGGAGTCAAGCTCTCCTCTGGCAGGGAGGGTGCACAGAGGACTGAGCCTATATGGGATTTCTAATCCTGATTAATTTAAAGAAAGGAATGACACAGAAGTTAGTGCTAATTGTATTCCAGACTTATTACCATTGTTCAATCTCCAGAAGCCACAAGGTGGAAAACGGATATTTGCAGACTATACTCTCATCCCACATATACCCCATGTATAAAGACAGTACATAAGTCTAACTTTAAAAATTTGACTATAGTAAGTTACTGCTCTCCATAGTGATTTGCCTCCTCTATTCTATGCCCTATCTCATGACAAAAATCTTAATTTTTTTTTTTACTGTATTAAACTGTCCTTTTGTTTTCTTCTAGGAAAATTAAAGAGGTGTATTCTGCTCCCTAACTAGCTACTTAGGCTCCAAAGATATTCTAAATACACCACACATATTCAAATCTTAAAATCTAATGAAGCACATGTAGAAAAATGTCATTAGTTTTCTTCCAGTTTCTTATTCATATTCATTGTGTACAACTCTATTCATTTTTTTCTGAAATTGTCATAAACATAAAAGAATGTTGTATATACAGCTTAAAATATTAAATTGAAATGAAATAGATGGTTTTAAGTAACAAAAATCCACTAATATAAGAGATGTTGTACTCAGAGATTCACAAGTTAAGAAAGCTCATGGCCAGATGGACTCAGGGCACAGTTTTAGAAGAGCATCAATTGAGAACTAATGACAAGTTTCTTCAAGTTTTTCTTCATTGAAGAAATCCAGGATAATTTTTAAAACATACTTTTTCTTTGTTTGAAGAATTCACCATGAGTTTAGTCCAAATGACCTTAGAAAAGATATGTGTATCCTATAATTAAGTAGATGCAAATTTTATATCCCTTTCCAAAAATTATTTCTAAATATTCAAAAATATTTCAAAAAAGGAACTCAAAATCACTTGTAAAACATGTCATAGCTTGGTCAGTTTCTTTCATTCAGGAGCTCCAGAGGTAGTTCAGCATAAGTTCATCAATAAAGATGATAAAATATGTAAAAAAAAAAAAAAAACTACAACATAGGAAGCACAACAATCTCACAGATTCCAGAAAAGTCTGACAGAATATTGCATCATAGCATCAGAGTTCTAGTCAGTCTAGAGACACTAAAGATAATTTCTACTATGTCTGGGGCAATAGCATTCTGCATGGAGAGAAGCTCAAAGCCATCCCATTAAAATCAGGACACAGATAAGTGCACACATATGTATAATCTAATAAACCTAAACTTGAAAATGAGGGTGGTGAACATATTACTTGGGGCATGCTTAAGGAAAAGATTTGGTGAATGTAATATATTTATACTTCAGTTGAATGTAGATAGATGATAGCTAGATAAATAAATAGAAACATGTACATATATATCATTTAATTAATTTATTAATGCTACATCAAATTAGAGCCCCCACCCTCCAAACAGACCCTCTTTTATACAGGCCATTATGCATCTCTAATCCCCTTCTTCTCTGAGAATTGGGAGGAACCTCTTGGCTACAAACCCACCTTGGCATATCAAGTCACTGCAAGACTGCCTACATTTACTCACACTGAGGCAAGAGGAAGCATCCCAGAAGGGGCAATGGAACACACATATTAGCCACAGACTCAGGGACTGATCCCACTCCAATTGTTGGGGGATCCTCAGGAAGATCAATTTGCACATCTGATAGATATATGCCAGCAGGGATCATGGCTTTAGGCCAGGACAACTTATGTTCTTTGGTTGGTGGTTGATTCAGTCTCTGGGAGTTAAAACACTGCAGTTTAGTTGACTCTGTCAGTCTTTCTGTTGAGTTCCTAGCTCTCCCAGGGTCTATCAATTCTTCTGCCAAGGCTTCCACAAGACTTTCTGAGCTCTATCTAATGTTAGGCTGTGGGCATCTCCATCCCTTTCCATTGGCTGCTGGATTGAGCCTCTGAGAGACCAGCCATTCTTGAGTTATGTTTGAAAGCATAAACACAGTAACATTAACAGTGTCAGGGATTGGTTCTTTTTCATAGCATGGGCTGCAAGTTGGATAGGAAATTTGTTGGCTATTACCTCAGTATGTCCTCAAACTTGTCCCTGCACTTCTTGTACTCAGGACAATTTTTTGAGTTAAATGTTTTGAGGGTAGACTTGTACCCTTATGCCTCCACTAGGAGTCCTGTCTAGCTACAGGAGATGGGCACTTCTGGATCCATATCCACCACTGCTAGCAGTGTCAGCTAGACTTATCCTCATAGACTCTATAGAGCCTCCCTCATCCCAGGATTCTGACATATTCTAATGATGCCACATACTCTGCCAGCTGAAGATTTATATTCACTCTCCTTGCCCACTGTCCTTGGTACTCATCACATCTGATTACCTCACTCTCTATTTCCTTCTCCATCCCCTCTTCTACCCAGTTCATTCCCTGCATCCATATCAAATGACTGTTTTATTTACCCTTCTGAGTGAAATTCAGGTATCCTCCATTTACCATATTGTTATTGATAATCTTTGGGTATGTGTATCCTAGTGTTGATATCCTGTACTTTATGGCTAATATTCACTTAGAACTGAGTACATTCCTTAAGTATCCCTGTATTACTTCAATCAGGAATATATTTTCTAGTATTATCCATTTGCCTTCAAAATTCATGATAGTTTTGTTTGTAGTAGCTGATTAGTATTCCATGTATAAATGAACCACATTTTCTATATGTATTCTTTGGTTTAGGGACATCAGATTCATTATGAGTTTCTGCTTATTATATAATAAAGCTTCTATGAACCTTGTGAAGAACACGCCATTGTGGGATGGTAAATCATCATTGGGTATATGCCAATGAGTGTTATATCTTGGTTGTAAGGTAGAAATATTCCCAAATTCTCAGGAACTTCCAGTTGCATTTCTTGAAGTGTTGTATAATACCAAGGACCACACTTGGCTTAAAGAAGGTTTCTGAGAGAATGGGTATCTGAGAGTGGCAAAAACAAACATCTGGATGTCTAATTTTGGGTCCAAGCTGACAACCTGAATTCTGCTTGATAAAGCTTTTCCAGTCAGCTTCTCCCTATGTTCTTCTTTCCCTCTGAATATCTTTCTGTCTATATTCTGCTTGCTTGCTAGTCTAAGAGATCTCTATGTCCATGTTCGTTTTGCTTGTATGAGTACATGTGTGTGACCTCCAAGACGTTCTCTGTGTCCAAAAAAAGAGAGAAAAAAAAAAAAGAAAAAAGAAAAAAATCCTCAGGTAGCACATCTCCTGCACAACACAGGTCCAGTCTTCTATTTTACATATCAATTCAGTCATTTACTCCAGGATTTCTTTTGATCTTATGTGACAGCATCCAATCTCCAAGCCTTTTGATTCTTAGGAGACAGCAAGCATATATTTTTTTCTTAACATTACAAGTGCATCCAGAAATTAGTGCCTTTGTTAAGCACAGAAGATAAGATAGTTGGGTGGGCCCCTGACCTGAAATTACCATTTTCACCAAGACTAATCCTAGACTTACTCTGTCAGATGGTGACTCAATAATCAATTCAATAATCTATCTGCCTTTGTAATCATAAACAATAAACTTAGTTGTCTAGCATCTACTGTGATGACCACTCTGTAAAGCTTTTTAATCTACTTCCTTAGCAATTTTGTAACAAGTTGGCTCACAAGGTACCTGTTTTTGTTCCTTTAGATTCATGAAGCCCCTCATATAGCTGATATTGAATCTGAACTTTTTGCAGAGTTGAAAAAGTATATATTTTCAACCTCACATATTTAGAGCTTTTTTTTCCTAGCCTTAAGGGCTTTCCTGAAGGTTTCAGTGCTTACCATTTGATATGACATTAGCTATAACTACAATTTCTGAACTTGAACTGTTTTTAGTTATCATTGGAGTCACTAACGATAAAGCAATGATATTTTTGTAAGGAAAGAGTCCTCATTAAGAAAATATGTACATTATTATACAAACAAGTTTTACACCTGGAGAAGTCATTGCTACTACTGGATGCTCACACCTGTGCCTTGTCCCAGAGGCAGATACTAAGGCACTCTTTCTTCTCCAAGGACATGCTGGGCTCAGCTGTTCAAGTTACACATCTAACCACAATGGAAGAGTGTTTTCCATGTTCCACATCCTTGTCAGTAACTTAGCTTTAGTTCTAGCTTTAATTAGTGATCCTAGCTATTCTAATGGGCATAAGGCAGAATCTCAGGGTTGTTTTGATTTGTATTTCTCTGATGACTGTAGGTATTAAGCATTAGTTTAAGTGTCTCAGCCATTAGAGATTCCTCTGATAGGAATTCTCTGTCCATCTCTGTACCCCAATTTTAATTGGATTATTTGGTTTGTTGTTATCTAATTTCTTGAGTTCTTTATGTCTTTGGAAATTAGTCATCTATCAGATATAGGGGTCATGTAGTCCTTTTCACAGTCTGCAGTCTGCCATTTCATCCTATTAATGGTATTGTTTGCCTTGCAGTCACATTTTAACTTTAGAAGATCCCATTTAAAAAATTGTTGTTCTTAGAGCCTGATAGATTGCTATTCTGCTCAATATGTTGTCTCCTGTACCATTGCATTTAAGATGATTCCCACTCTGATGGACTATATTTGCTTGGGCTAATATATAGCACTATCAGGAGAGGAGTTTTGGCCTTGTTGAAGTGGGTATGTCACTGTGGGCATCAGCTTTAATACCCTAGTTCTAGATGCCTGGATGTCAGTTGTCTCCTATTGACCTACAGAAGATGTAGAACTTTGAGCTCCTCCTGTGCCATGCATTTCTAGATGCTGCCATACTCTTGCCTTGATGATAAAAGATTGAACCTCTGTAGTTAAGTTTCTATTATATCTTCTAAGCCTGAGATGTTCTCTTCCAACTCTTATGTTGTATTGATGATGCTTATGTCACGAAATCTTGGTCAATTTTCAGATTTTATGTTTCCAAAATTGTCAAGTTGTGTATACTTTATTGTTCTTATTTTACTTTTCATACCAATTTTTATTCATTTTTTTAGAAAATCCCACTTTAAAAAATGTTTATGAATCTAAAAAATCTAAAATCTTAAAATCTGAAAACAATCTTTATTTTTTTAGATATTTTCTTTATTTACAGTATTGCCCCATGCTTCTTAGTATTAATTATGCTTCATTTTAAGACCCTCTACTTGTTTAATTATATTTTCTATTATTTATTAAGTAAATTTCTAAAAATAAATTATATTTAGTTCTTTTTAAAAGCCCTCCATAACATTCATAAGAGTAGACATAAGGTCATTATCTTGCACTTCAGGATTGCGAGGATATAAAGGGTTGTAAAGAGTTGGAGGATAGTTATGTTGTAGTAGTTCTATGTTGCTCTCAATTGTGTTGATTATTTACTTTCCAATCCTTAGGCCATCTGGAGATCTCTAGTGTTCACAGGCCTGATAGTCTCTGTTAGCTATGGGACTCTGGGGGTGCAGGTTGAACTGGTACTTCCTGGTAATCTAAGGCCTCTGATCTTTCAGGGAGACACTGTTAGCCATGGGCTGCAGCAGGCTTCCAGTGTTTAAGGAAGAGAATGTACTCCCAGATAGGTTCAGACTTCTGGTTGTCCAAGGTGTTGGCAGGCCTCTAGGAAGGCAGACAGAGCTTGTGTTTCCTGATGGCTAGAAACATCTGGGATTGAAGAAAGTGATACAGAGTGAAAAATGCACCACAGAGTAGATAGAGCTGACCTCCTGGCTAGTGTCATTTCCAGGATATCCAGGTGAGAGAAGATTGGGAATATCACCTGTTTGTCCTGGATGGAAACAGCCTCCAGGATATAGACCAAGCTTTGACCCAGGGAATGGAATACAGATCTGGGATATTGAAAGTATAATTTAAGTAATGTGAAACTGTTCAAATGTCAGGTCAAGTATATCATATTAATTTAAAATAAAATTTTATATAGTAATATGGTTAGAAAATTGATTTTATGCACATCAAAGCCTTTTACCATGTTGAACAATTATCAGGTTTCTTAAGAATTTATCTGTCTAAGTGAATATTCTTTAACATATGACAAAATTTTGAAATCCAGTATTCTTTTTTTGTCTTTTGTCCTTAGATTGACTTTTTAGATATTTTTTTTATCATATTTCAAATGTTATCACATTTTCTGGTTTTCCCTCTGAAATCCTCCTATTCCCTTCCCCCTCACCCTTCTTACCAACCCACCCACTCCAAAGCCTTAGCACTGGCATTCCTCTACACTGGGGTATAGAGCTTTCACAGGACCATGGGTTTCTCCTACCTTGATAAATGACTAATTCATGCTCTGCTACATATGCAGCTGAGCCATGAGTCCCACCATGTGTACTCTTTGATTGGTGGTTTAGTTGAAGTGAGCTACTAGGGTACTGGATACTTCATATTGTTGTTCCTCTTATGGAGCTACAAGCCCCTTCAGCTCCTTGGGTACTTTCTCTAGCTCCTTCATTTGGGATCCTGTGATCCATTCAATGGATGGCTGTGAGCATCCATTTCTCTGTCAGATACTGGCAGAACCTCTCAGGTGACAGCTATATCAGATTCCTGTCAGCAAGCACTTGTTGACATCCATAATACTGTCAGGGTTTGGTGATTATATATGGAATGGATCCCCAGGTGAGGCAGTCTCTGGATGGTCACTCCTTTAGTCTCAGCTCAACACTCTGTCTCTGTAACTCCTTCCATGAGTATTTTGTTCCCCCTTCTAAGAAGGATCAAATTATCCACACTTTGGTTTTCCTTCTTCAGTTTCATGTAGTTTCTGAATTGTATTTTGGGTATTCTGAGCTCCTGGACTAATATCTACTTATCAGGGAGTGCACATAATCTGTGTTCGTTTGTAATAGGTTTACCTCACCCAGTATAATGTTTTCTCATTTCATCCATTTGCCTAAGAATTTCATATATTCATTGTTTTTAATAGCTGGATAGTACTCCAATTTGTAAATGTGCCACGTTTTCTGTATCTATTCCTCTGTTGAGGGACATCTGGGTCGTTTTCAGCTTCTGGGTATTATAAATAAGGCTGCTGTGAACATAATGAGCATGTGTCCTAATTACATGTAGGAACATATTCTGGGTATTTGCCCAGGAGTGGTATTGCTGGGTCATCAGCTAGCACTATGTCCAATTTTCTGAGGAACTGCCAAACTGATTTCCAGAGTGGTTGTACCATATTGCAATCCCACCAGCAATGGATGAGTGTTTATCTTTCTCCACATCCTTGCCAGCATCAGCTGTCACCTGAGATTTTGATCTTAGCAATTCTGACTGCTGTGAGTTGGAATCTCAGTGTTGTTTTAAATGTCAAATTCTCTGATAACAAATAATATTAAAAATATTTTTGGTGCTTCTCAACCATTAAATGTTCCTCAGTTGAGAAATCTTTGTTAGTTCTGGACCCCATTTTTATAGAGTTGTTTGGTTCTCTGGAGTCTAACTTCTTGAGATCTTTGTGTATATTGGATATTAGCCCTCAATCAGATTTAGGATTGGTAAAGATCTTTTCCCACTCTGTTGCTTACTATTTTATTCTATTAAAAGGATCCTCTGCCTTACACAGGTTTGAAATTTTATGAGGTCCCATTTGTCAATTCTTAATCTCACAGCACAAGCCATTGGTGCAGGAAGTTTTCCCATATGCACATGTGTTCGAGGCTCTTCTCTCTTTCTCCTCTATAATTTTCACTGTCTCTGGTTTTATGTGGAGTTCCTTGCTAACATTGGACTTGTCCTTTGTACAAGGAGATAAGAATAGATTAATTTGCATTCTTCTATATGCTAACTGCCTGTTGAGCCAGCACCATTTGTTGAAAAGGCTGTCTTTTTTCCATTGGATAGTTTTCGCTCCTTTGTCAAAGATCAAGTAACTATAGGCATGTGGGTTAATTTCTGGGTCTTCAATTCTATTCTGTTAATCTTCCTGCCTCTAACTATACCAATACCATTCAGTTTGTATCACAATTGCTCTGTTGTACAGCCTGAGGTTAGGGACTGTGATTCCTTCAGAAGTTGTTTTATTGAGAGTAGTTTTCACTATCCTAGGATTTTGTTATTCTAGATGAATTTCAAATTGCTCTTTCTAATTCTGTGAATAATTAACTTGGAATTTTGATTGGTATTGCATTGAATCTGTAGATTACTTTTGGCAAGATGGTCATTTTTACAATATTAATCTTGCCAATCTATGAGCATGGGAGATATTTCCTTCTTCTGAGAGGACTGGCCCGAATCCAAGTTTCAAATCCCTCTTTCTTCAGGGACTTGAAATTCTTATCATACAGATCTTTGACTTGCTTAGTTATTGTCACACCAAGGTGTTTTATATTATTTGTGACTATTGTGAAAGGTATTGTTTCCCTAATTTTTTTTCTAAGCCTGTTTAACCTTTGTGTAGAGGAAGGCCACTGATTTGTTTGAATTTATTTTATATCCATCTTCTTTGCTGTACTTATCAGATTCAAGATTTCTATGGTGGAGTTTTTGGATCACTTATGTATAGTATTATATTATCTACAAATAGTGATAGATTAATTTCATCCTTACCTTTGTAACACTTTGACCTCCTTTTGTTTTTAATTGCTATTCCTAGAACTTCAAGAAGTATATTGAATAGATAGGGAGATAGACAGCATCCTTATCTAATCCCTGATAGTAGTGGGATTCCTTCAAGTTTCTCCCCACTTAATTTGATTGTGGCTACAGGTTTGCTGTATGTTGCATTTACTAGGTTTAGTCATGGGCCTTGAATTCCTGGTCTTTCTAAGACTTTTATCATTAAGGAGAGTTGGATTTTGTCAAATGCTTTCTCAGCATCTAAGGAGATGATCATTTGGTTTTGTCTTTGAGTTTGTTTTTATACTGGATTCTGTTGATGGATTTCCATATATTCAACCATTTCTGCATCCCTGGGATGAAGCCTACTTGATCCTGATGGACGATTGTTTTGATGTGTTCTTGGATTTTGTTTGTGAGAATTTTATTGAGTATTTTTGCATTGATATTCATAAGGGAAATTGGTCTGAAGTTCTGTTTCCTTGTTGGGTCTTTGTGTGGTTTAGGTAAAAGTATAATTGTGGCTTCATAGAATGAATTTGGTATAGTACCTTCTGTTTCTATTTTGTGGAATATTTTGAAGAGTATTGTTCTTATGTCTTCTTCGAAGGTCTGAAAGAACTCTGCACTAACCCCATCTTGTCCTGGGCATTATTTGGTTGAGAGACTATTAATGACTGCTTCTATTATTATTATTATTATTATTATTATTATTATTATTATTATTATTATATTTTCTTTATTTACATTTCAAATGCTATCCCCTTTCCTAGTTTCCCCTCCAAAAATCCCCTATCTTCTTTCTCCTCCCACTGTTCCACAACCCACACACTCCTGCTTCCTGGCCCTGGCATTCCCCTATACTGGGGCATAGAATAGGACCAAGGGTCTCTCCTCCCATTGATGACTGACTGGGCTATGCTCTGCTACATATGCTGCAAAAGCCACAAATCCCTCCATGTGTTTTATTTGATTGTTGGTTTAGTCGCAAGGAGCTCTGGGGTTAGTTGAAATAGTTGTTCCACCTATGGGGCTACAAACCCCTTCAGCTCCTTGGGTACTTTCTCTAGCTCCTTCACTGGGGCCCCTGTGAGCCATCCAATGGCTAACTGTGAACATCCACTTCTGTATTAGTCAGGCACTAGGAGATCATCTTAGGAGACAGCTATATCAGGCTCATGTCAGCAAGCACTTTTGGCATCTGCAATAATGTCTGGGTTTGGTAGTTGTTTATGGGATTGATCCTCAGGTAAGGCAGTCTTTGTAAGGTTATTAATTTAGTTTCTGCTCTAAACTTTGTCTCTGTAACTCCTTCCAGGGGTATTTTGTGCCCCCATTCTAAGATGGATCAAAGTAGCCACATTTTGGTCCCCATTTTCTTGAGTTTCATGTATTTTGCAAATTGTATCTTGGGTAGTCTAAGTTTCTGGGTTAATATCCACTTCTCAGTGAGTGCATATAATGTGTGTGCCTTTGTGATTGGGTTACCTTACTCAGGATGATATCCTCCAGATCCATCTATTTGTCTAAGAATGACATGAATTTATGGTTTTTAATAGCTGCTTAGTATTCCATTGTGTAAATGTATTGCATTTTCTGTACCCATCCCTCTGTTGAGAGATATCTGAGTTCTTTTCAGCTTCTGGCTATTATAAATAAGGCTACTATGAACATAATGGAGCTTATGTCCTTATTACAAGTTGAAGCATCTTCTAGGTATATGCCCAGGAGTGGTATTGGTGGATCTTCCCATAGCACTATGTCCAATTTTCTGAGGAACTGCCAAACTGATTTCTAGAGTGGTTGTACCAGCTTGCAATCCCACCAGCAATGGAGGATTGTCCCTCTTTCATCACATCCTCCCCAACATCTGCTGTCACCTGAGTTTTTATCTTAGTCATTATGACTCACGTAAGATTAATCTCAGGATCAAAAAATGTTTTGATTTATATTTCCCTGATGAGGAAGCATGTTGAATTTCTTTTTTGGTGCATCTCACCCATTCAGTATTTTTCAGTTGAGAATTTGTTATATTGCTCTGTACCCCATTTTTAAATAGAGTTATTTGGTTTTCTGAATTCCAACTTCTTCTGTTCTCTATATGTATTGGATATTAGCTCCCTATTGGATTTAGGATTGGTAAAGAACCTTTCCAGATCCCTTGGATGCCATTTTTGTCTTACTGAAAGTTCCCTTTGCCTTACACAAACTTTACAACTTTATGAGGTCCCACTTGTTGATTTTTGATCTTACAGCACAAGCCATTGGTGCTCTCTTCAGTAATTTTTCCCCTGTGCCCATATCTTCGAGGTTCTTCCACACTTCCTTCTCTATAAGTTTCAGTGCCTCTGGTTTTATGTGGAGTTTCTTGATTTTCTTAGACTTGAGCTTTGTACAAGGAGATAAAAATGGATTTATTTGCATTCTTCTATTTACTAATCTCCAGTTGATCCGTCAACATTTGTTGAAGATGCTATCTTCTTTCACTGGTGGTTTTAGCTCCTTTGTCAAAGATCACGTGACCATAGGTGTGTGGTTCCATTCCTGGGTCTTCAATTTTATTCCATTGATCTATCTTTAAGTTACTGCACTAGAACCTTGCAGTTTTTCATCACAATTGCTTTGTAGTACAGCATGAGGTCAGGGATGGTGATTCCACCAAAGGTTCTTTTATTGTTGAGAATAGTTTTTGCTATCCTAGGTTTTTTGTTATTCCAGATGAATTTGCAAATTGCCCTTTCTAACTCTGTGAAGATTGAGTTGGAATTTTGATGGGGATTGAATTGAATCTATAGATTGCTCTCTGCAAAATATCCATTTTTACTATATTAATCATTTCAATCTGTGAGCATGGGAGATCTTTCCATCTTCTGAGATCTTTTTTCATTTTTTTCTTCAGGGACTTGATGTTCATACCATACAGATCTTTGACTTGCTTAGTTAGAGTCATATGAAGGTATTTTAAATAATTTATGACTATTTTGAAAGGTGTTGTTTCCCTAATTTCTTTCTCATCCTGTTTGTCCTTTGTGTAGAGGAAGGCCACTGATTTGTTTCAGTTTATTTTATATCCAGCTACTTTGCTATTCTTGTTTATCATATATAGGACTTGTGTGGTGGAAATGTTGAGGTTATATATATATATATATATATATATCGTATTATGTCATCTTAAAATAGTGATATTTTGAATACTTCCTTTCCAATTTATATCCCTTTGATCTCCTTCTGTTGTTTAATCACTCTGGCTAGGACTTGCAGTACTATATTGAATAGCCTTGTCTTGTCCTAGATTTTATTGGGATTGCTTCAAGTTTTTCTCCATTTATTTTGATGTTGGCTACTCATTTGATGTATATTGCTTTTATTATATTTAATTATGAGCCTTGAATTCCTGATTTTTCCACTTACCATAAATGGGTGTTGGATTTTGTCAAATGCTTTCTTCACATCTAATGAGATGATCACATGGCTTTTGTCTTTGAGTTTGTTGATATAGTGGATTATGTTGATGGATTTCCATACATTGAACCATCCCTGTGTCCCTGGGATGAAGCCTACTTGATCATGTTGGATGATCATTTTGATGTGTTTTTGGATTTAGTTTGCAAGAATTTTATTGAGTGTTTTTACATAGATATTCATAAGGGAAATTGGTCTGAAGTTTTCTTTGTTAGGTCTTTGTGTGGTTTAGGTATCAGAGTAATTGTGGCTTCACAGAATGAATTGGGTAGAGTACCTTCTGTTTCTATTTTGAGGAATAGTTTGAGAAGTATTGGAGTTATGTCCTTTTCGAAGATTTAATAGAACTCTGCACTAAACCTGTATGGTCCTAGACTTTTTTTGGTTGGGAGAATATTAATGACTGTTTCTTTTACTTTAGGGAAAAGGGGACTGTTTAGTTCATTAATCGAATCTAAATTTAACTTTGGTACCTGGTATCTGTTTAGGAAATTGTCCATTTTATCCAAGTTTTCCAATTTTCTTGAGTATAGGCTTTTGTAGCAGGATCTGATGATTTTTTTTAATTTCCTCAGTTTCTCTTCTTATGTCTCCCTTTCATTTCTGATATTTCAATTAGGAAACTGTCTCTGTGCCCTCTAGTTAGTCTGGTTAAAGTTCATTTTTCTCAAAGAAATAACTCCAGGTATTGGGTATTCTTTATATAGTTCTTTGGTTTCTATTTGGTTGATTTCAGTCCTGAGTTTGATTGTTTCCTGCCGTCTACTCCTCTTGGGTGAATTTGCTTCTTTTTGTTCTAGAGCTTTCAGATGTGTTATCAAGCTACTAGTGTATGCTCTCTCTAGTTTCTTTTTGGAGGCACTCAGAGTTATGTGATTTCCTCTAAGAACTGCTTTCCTTTTTTCCCATATGTTTTGATATGAAGTGTCTTCATTTTAACTAAATTCTAAAAAGTGTTTCAATTTCTTTCTTTATGTCTTCCTTGACTAAGTTATCATTGAGTCGAGTGTTATTTGACTTTTATGTCTATGTGGGCTTTAAATTATATATGTTGTTATTGAAGACCAGGTTTAGTGCGCTGGGACCTGGTAGCATTAATTAAATTATTTCAATCCTCTTGTATCTGTAGAGACCTGTCTAGTGACCAATTATATGGTCAATTTTGGAGAAGGTATTATGAGGTGCTTAGAAGAATGTATATCCTTTTGTTTTAGAATAAAATGTTCTATAGATACCTATTAAATCTTTATGTTTCATAACTTATGTTAGTTTCACTGTGTCTCTGTTTAGTTTCTGTTTCCATGATCTGTCTATTGGTGAGAATGGGGTGGTACAGTCTCCTACTATTATTGTGTGCTTTGAGCTTTAGTAATGTTTCTTATTGAATGTGGATGCCCTTGCATTTGAAGCTTTGACATTCAGAATTGAGAGTTCTTCTTGGTAGAATTTACCTTTGATGGATATGAAGTTACCTCTTAATTGTTTTTGATAACTTTATGTTGAAAGCCATTTTTATTCAATATTTATGGTTATACCAGCTTGTTTCTTGGGACCATGTGCTTGGAGAATTGCTCTCTAGCCTTTAACTCTGAGGTAGTGTCTATATTTCTCACTGAGGTGAGTTTCCTCTATGCAGGAAAAGGTTCTGTCCTGTTTACATAACCAGTCTGTTAGTCTATGTATTTCTATTTGGGAAAGGGTTCATTGCTATTAAGAGATATTTTGGAAAAGTATTTGTTGGTTCTCGTTATTTTTGTTTTTAGAGTTGGAATTCTGTTCATTTGGGTATCTACTTTATTTAAACAAAATTTTTATTAGATAGTCTCTTTATTTACATTTCAAATGATATCACCAAAGTCTCATATATCCAACCCTGCCCTGCTCTGCAACCTACCCACTCCTTCCTGGTCCTGGCATTCCCCTGTAATGGGGCATATAATCTTTGCAAGATGAAGGGCCTGGTTATCTGCTTTTAAGTTTGTTGAAAGATTAGTTTCTCTCTTTTTCTAGAGTGTAGTTTCCCTTTTTGTGTTGTAGTTTTCCCTTTATTATTATTTCAAGAGCTAGATTCAGGGAAAGATATTGTTTAAATTTGGTTTTGTCATGGAATACCTGGGTTTTTCCATCTATGCTAATTGAGAGTTTCGCTGGATATAGTAACCTGGGCTGGCATTTGTGTTCTCTTAGGGTTTGTATGTCATCTTCCAAGTATCTACTGACTTGCATAGTATCTGGAGAGAAGTCAGATAGAATTCTGATAGGTCTACCTTTATATGTAACTTGTAATTTTTCCTTTCCTACTTTTGATATTCTTTCTTTGTTTTGTGCATTTGGTGTTTTGATTATTATGTGACAGGAGGAATTTCTTTTTTGGTCCAAACTATTTTGATTTCTACAGGCTTCTGGTATGTTCATAGGCATCTCTTACTTTAGGTTGGGAAAGTTTTCTTCTATAATTTTGTTGAAGTTTTTTTTTTTTTTTTTTTTTTTTTTTTTTTTTTTTTTTTTTTTTTTTTTTTTTTTTTTTTTTTTTTTTTTTTTTTTTTTTTTTTTTTTTTTTTTTTTTTTTTTTTTTTTTTTTTTTTTTTTTTTTTTTTTTTGGCCCTATATTTGGAAATCTTCATTCTCGTCTATACCTACTATCCTTAGGTTTAGTCTTCTCATTGCATCCTGGATTTTCTGGATGTTTTGGGTTAGGATCTTTTTTCATTTTACATTTTCTTTGATTGTTGTCACAGTGCTTTTCGGTATGTTTTCCTGTAATTCTTTAAGGGTTTCTTTCTTTCTTTCTTTCTTTCTTTCTTTCTTTCTTTCTTTCTTTCTTTCTATGGGCATCTACCTGATAACCTGTGTTCTCCTGCAATTCTTTAAGGGATTTTTGTGTTTCTTCTTTAAGGGCTCCTGTTAACCTGTTTTCTTCTGTATTTCTTTAAGGGAGTTATTTATGTCTTCTTAAATGTTTCTATCATCATCAAAAAAATAGGATTTTAAATCTGGATCTTGCTTTAAGGTGTGTTGGAATATCCAGGACTTGCTGTGGTAGAAGTACTAGGTTCTGATCATGCTGAGTATTCTTGCTTTCTGTTGGTAAGATTCTTGCATTTGCCTTTCACCATCTATTAATCGTAGGTGTTAGATGTTCTTCCTGTCTCTGGCTGGTTCTCATTCCTCCTGTGTGTCCATAAGCCTGTATCCTCACTTCTGGCAGACCAGTTCTCTCATGGCAAGACCAGTGCACAAAGGGCTGTGGAGCAGGCCTACCTCCTGGGTGAAGATGGTGGCAGGAAGGACCCTTGAAATCCTCTAATCTTCTCTGCCTGATATTCTTTTTACTTGATATACTTAAGATTTTATCATATACATTTCCTTGCTTTTAAAAAAATTTTTAGATCATATCCTATTTTTAATTTAATTTGATTTTTACTAATGCCCTTCATATATGGATCATGGACTCACTCTTAGTACTTTCCCCTCCTACAATACTTCCTCCATCCCCTATCCACTTCTACTTTGAAGAGGTAGGGATCCCCTGGGTAAAACCCTAATCTAGCAGTTCAATTCCCTCCCTGACTATGTGCTGCCACTCCCACTGAGGAGAGACAATGCAACCCAGATAGCAAAACATGTTCCATGTTCACATCACAGCTCTTGGGATAGCCCACATTCCATTTGTTCAATACCCACATGAAAGTCAAGATGCACACCTACTACATATATGCCAAAGTTTAGTCCATGTGTGATCTTCGGTTGGTGGTTCTGATTCTTTTTTTTTTTTTTTTTTTGGTTTTTCGAGACAGGGTTTCTCTGTCCTGGAACTCACTCTGTAGACCAGGCTGGCCTCGAACTCAGAAATCCGCCTGCCTCTGCCTCCCAAGTGCTGGGATTAAAGGCGTGTGCCACCACGTGCGCGGCTGGTGGTTCTGATTCTTAAAGACCGAAGAGTCCAAGGTATTTGACGCTGTTTCTCTTCCTGTGGATTTCCTATCCTTTTGGGGATCCACAATACCAACTGTTCTTCCATAAGAGTCCCCAAAAATCATTCATTGTTTGTCTATGCATATCTCTATCTGTCTGAATCAGCTGCTAGGTGAAGCCTCTCAGAGGACAACATGCTCCTTTCTGCAAGCACAACAGAGTGTCATTAATAATGCCATGGATTTGGCTGGCACATGGGAAGGGTCTCAATTTCATCCAGTTATTAGGTGGATAAACCCTTGTTTTCTGCTGCAACCTCAATGCCTGCATTTCTTGTAGACAGGATAAATTTTGACTTGAAAGGTTTTTGGGTGGTTGGTATCTCTAACACACTATTTGCATTCATGCCTGAAAACAGGATATGGCTTCTTCAGGTTCCATATCTTTTATATTATCAGTCACAGCTAAGGTCACCCTCATTGATTCCTCCCTTATCCCTGGTATCTATATCATCTGAGAAATGTCCCTCACCACTGACCACCATTAGTTGCAGATTTCCATTTACTTTTATAATCATCAATGCTCTGTCATGTTCTTCTTTACACCTGACCCTGAAACCCACATTCCCCTCCCTAATCCACCTACTGTGCCAGTTTTCTTTCTTAATCTGCCTATTGTGACAATTTTATTCTCCCTTCTAAGTAAAATTCAGGCTTCGTTGGTTGGGCATTCATTCGTTTGAAGAGTCTTTTGATCATAGGAGTGTAATATGGTACATGTATTTTATATTTGTAAGTGATTATTTACCATGCATATTGTTTGGGTGCTGGGTTATCTCAAACAGGAAGATATTCTCAAGTTACATATATTTGCCTTCAAAATTCATAAGGTCTTTGTTTTTCATACCTGAACAGTATTCCATTGTGTAATGTTGCAGAAATTCTTCAGCCCAAATATGCCCTGGCAATGAAAACACAACTCAATTAATATGAATTCATGCTGCGTGCCTAGATTGGGCAGAGCTACTGCTACACTACAATCTACCACATCTATTAGACCCAATATAACTTGTGGATTCTCCAGGCCCTGTGCTTCTGCTCCACTTTTCTTCTTCTTCCTCCTCCTCCTCTTCATCCTCTCCCCCCTCTCCCTCTTCCATTTTCTCCTTCTTCTCCCTCATAACCTTCCACTCCAACTTTTCTTAATCTGCCCAATCATCAGCTCTACTTTATTTTAAAAATTAAGGTAGGAAGCAGGTTTACAGGTTATCAACTCAGTGGCTAACTCATTTATTGTTTGCAGCCCCTCACAGGAGAATAGAACTAATAAAAAATAGAATTAGAGCAATGCTAACCACAACAGTGTAGATGTACCATATTTTCTTTATCCATTCTTCAGGTGAAGTTTCCAACTAGGCTGTTTATAGTTTGTGGGTTTTACAAATAATGCTGCTATGAATGTTGTTATGTAAATACCTTCATGGGATGTTGGAGCACTTAAGATTTTAACATTTTCATTCATATTTTTTTTAATAATTATTCCCTATGACTTTAAATCAATTGTTAATGTTGAATTAGCATTTAGTCCTAAAATAAGTATTGTAGGTCCTAATTTTCGTCATTTTATCATTGTAAAGATGATTTATTTCCATATTGAAGATTCATTTTCACAGAGGGAAGACCTTTCATTAATTAACGGGTGATAGTTTCACCAATTTTGTTTCAAGTGATACTGTTATAATGAATAATTAATGATGATATTATAATGTTATAACATATATGGCATATTTCATGAAATATCTTCTAATAGCCATTATGTTTACAAAATTGTTTCTATGTAAGAAAATAGCTGCAGTTCTGTCCCATCTTTTATGATCATCATATTGGTGTTATTTCATGCATTATTGATGTGTATAGTTTTCACCTCACTCGAAAATGTCATATAATGATTTGTTTTCATTACTTTCAGCTCTGTCATGTGATTTTACCAAGAACATAATGCCTAAAGCATGTACACAGGATTACTTCCAGAACAAAATAACACGAAGATTTGGATGTAGTAGTGTTTCAGATTTATATCAAAACAAGTTCTGGGAATGTAGAGGTGATAGTAAAGAGTATGAAATATATGATAATGAAAGTGATCAATTTGAAAAGCACATCGGTTTTATTTCTGAAAATGATCAAGAAGCCCTAACTTCCCCTGAAAGAACTCAGACTAGGTCACTCTCATTTTCAGAACTGGAGGATTCTCTAGGAAAAAATTCACAAGTGTTAAAGCATAACTCAATTCTACAGAGAAATATACAAACATTACAAAGTGACATTTGGGAGAATGTAGTGTGTTTCCTGATGAATATATCACATAGTATGAGATTAAATATTGCCTCAATGCTGTATGAACAAATGAAAATATGGAGCAGAGAAAAAGATACTGAATGTCATCAAAGTGAAGGATATTTTTCTCAAATTTTATGGCAGTTCCCTCAAAATCTACTCAGGGACAAGTTCATTGATGTAGATCAGCATAAGAATGAGTTTATGGATGCAATGAAACATAGAAGATATGATGTGGGAGGTGACTCTAAAAACTCCAACACAATAAATGATATTAATATAGGTTATGTTAAGAATAATTTATTAATACATTACCAAATCAGTCAACATGGAGAGATATTATACCGAGGTAATGTCTTATTATATGATTCTACTTGTAAAACAAATCCAAGTAAAAATCAGATAAGCAGCAACATTCCAGAATATCATTATAGCAAACATAGAAAAATGGCTGTCTCTAATCACTGCTCCCAGTGTTCTTTGCAACAGCAAACCATAGAGAAACTTTATATAAATGAAAAGAAGAATTCCATTTTAAGTGAATGTTTAATTCATAGCTGGTATACTGGAACATGGATTAATGGAGATTTCAAGAGATATATGTGTGATTTGTACAGGGATATCTCAAATGAATCATTAAACTTCCAGAGAGAACATAAAGCAAATAATTGTAATACATATGAAAAATCATTTACCCAGTCCTCAAATCTTCAAGATTACTACAGAATTCCTACAGAAGAGAAACCTTACAAATACAATGAATGTGGAAAATTCTCAAGTCATAAAGGTTGCCATAAAATCTGTACTGGCGAAAGACTTCATAAATATAGTAAGTGTGGAAAATCTTTTACACAGTCCACAAAACGTCAAGTAAATCAAAGAATCCATACAGGAGAGAAGCCTTACAAATGTAATGAATGTGGGAAATCTTTTACCAGATCTTCAAAACTTCAAGTTCACAACAGAATCCATAAAGGAGAGAAGCCTTACAAATGTAATGAATGTGGGAAATCTTTTACACAATCCTCAATTCTTAAAGTTCACTACAGAATCCATACCGGAGAGAAACATTTCAAATGTAATGAATGTGGCAAATCTTTTAAAAAGAACTCAGAGCTTAAAGTTCACTATAGAATCCATTCAGGAGAAAATCCTTACCAATGTAAGAAATGTGGCAAATCTTTTACATGGAACTCAAAACTTCAAGTTCACTACAGAATCCATACAGGAGAAAAACCTTACAAATGTAATGAATGTGGCAAATCATTTACACAGAACTCAATACTTCAAGTTCACTACAGAATTCATACAGGAGAGAAGCCTTACAAATGTAATGTATGTGGGAAATCTTTTACACGATCCTCAATTCTTAAAGTTCACTACAGATTCCATACTGGAGAGAAACCTTTCAAATGTAATGAATGTGGCAAATCTTTTACACAGAACTCAAAACTTCAAATTCACTACAGAATTCATACAGGAGAGAAGCCTTACAAATGTAATGTATGTGGGAAATCTTTTACACAATCCTCAAAACTTCAAATTCACTACAGAATCCATACAGGAGAAAAACCTTACAAATGTAATGAATGTGGCAAATCATTTACACAGAACTCAATACTTCAAATTCACTACAGAATTCATACAGGAGAGAAGCCTTACAAATGTAATGTATGTGGGAAATCTTTTACACAATCCTCAAAACTTCAAATTCACTACAGAATCCATACAGGAGAAAAACCTTACAAATGTAATGAATGTGGCAAATCATTTACACAGAACTCAATACTTCAAGTTCATTACAGAATTCATACAGAAGAGAAGCCTTACAAATGTAATGTATGTGGGAAATCTTTTACACACTCCTCAATTCTTAAAGTTCACTACAGATGCCATACTGAAGAGAAACCTTTCAAATGTAATGAATGTGGCAAATCTTTTACACAGAACTCAAAACTTCAAATTCACTACAGAATTCATACAGGAGAGAAGCCTTACAAATGTAATGTATGTGGGAAATCTTTTACACAATCCTCAAATCTTCAAGTTCACTACAGAATCCATACAGGAGAAAAACCTTACAAATGTAATGAATGTGGCAAATCTTTTACACGAAACTCAAAACTTCAAATTCACTACAGAATTCATACAGAAGAGAAGCCTTACAAAAGTAATGTATGAAGGAAATCTTTTATAGGATCCTCAAATCTTCAAGTTCACCACAGAATTCATAGAGAGAAGCCTTACAAATGTAATGAATGTGGGAAATCTTTTACACAATCCTTAAATTTTAAAGTTCACTACAGTTTCCATACTAGAGAGAAAGCTTTCAAATTTAATGAATGTGGCAAATCTTTTACACAATCCTCAAAACTTAAAGTTTACTGCAGAATCCATATAGGAGAGAAACCTCATGGATGTAAACAGTGCGGCACATCTTTTATCCAGAACTCTGAGCTTAAAGTTCATGAAAGAAACCATACAGGGGACAAACCTCATAAATATAATGAACATGGGAAATCCTTTACACAACTCTCATAATCATAAAGCTCACCACGGAATCCATACTGGAGAGAAACATTACAAATGTAATGAATGTGGCATATAATTTACTAACTCCCTAAGTCTTCATTCTCACTACAGAAACCACAAGAGATAATCCTTAAAAATGTGAAATGTGTGGCAAATCTTTTACCTGGTCCTCTAATTTCCAGGTATATCAAAGGAGCCATGTTGGAAACAACCTTGTAAGTGTAGTGAATGTACGAATTACTTTTCCCTTTCCTCAATTCTTGAATGTCACCTAAGAATTCATACTAGAGACAAACCTTACTATTGTAGAGAATGTGGAAAATCCTTGAAATGGAAATCATGCCTTCAAACACAACACAATATATACTGGAGAGGAACATTACAAATATAAATGACATGGCAAATATTTTAACACAACCTCAAACTTGGACCACATAGATCCATGCACAACCCTAACTTGATAGGAAATTATTGTCACAGCATTCATATGGTAATGGTTCATAAAATGAGAAAATAATTGTCAGAATTTAAACAATGTTTAAACCTTATTACCAAAGAATTAGCATAAAGAAATCCTATATTTGATAGTATTTGGAAACATTTTACCACAAATTCAGCTTATATTCATATTAAGTACTTATTTCAAAAATATGAGAAAATCTTTCACCCAGCATTAATCTGACAGTACTAATTAATAGAATTCATTTTTAAATCCATTAAAGAAACAGTATTTCAAAATGTAAGAATTTTAACCAGAATAATATTAATAATTATCCTAACATATACATGTTGCATAATGTTAATATTTTAGTATGGGAGATTGTTGGCATTTGTGAGATATATATTCTATGTGAAGGTTATTGTGTTCTTAGTCTTTGAGCTTTTTAATACAGTAATTACTAATCTTTAATCTGTTCTTTGTTACAAAATTATCAATAAATACATGACAATTGTCTCTTACTATTGCCTTGGTGTAATTAGTGTCCACTTTATGCTGGACTTATTTCATTCATATCTTCCCACTCCTGATTGATAATGCCAACAGAAATGTGTTACAAAATAAATTGGATTGTTTTAGACAAATTCCAAGACAACAGTGTGGAAGAGTATATGTGTTAAGCAGATGAAATATGAGGCTTCCTGAGTGTGTGTGTGTGTGTGTGTGTAAGTTTTATGTATAAAATAACTTGTATTACAAGGAACACAGCTGGCCCAGTGTTAAATTGTAAGTGGACCCAATGTGTGGGGAAGAGCTTGAAGCTTTAAGATTACAAATCCTCTAATACTATTGTGTCTGGTGAAATTAAAAGCTTAAAGACTGGATTCTGATAGTGACAGTGGGATATGTTTTCAACAGTCTTATATAGTAATAAATTTTAACATCTATTTAATCTATATGATATATGAACCCAAAGAATATGTATTAATAAGGACAGCATGTCAAGCAGATATATTCTGACCTAATAATTTCTAGAGCATGGCAATTATCCAAAACAAAAACCATCTGCATGGACATAAAGGACAGCTCAATATCCCAAAAGAAACATATAATTCATATTAAATTTTCCTTAGATAGTCAAGGTCTATGCAACAGGAGACACTGTAGTCTCAGATATGGTATGGTGGTTTCAATAGAAATGGCCTTCAAAGACATGTTTGAATACTTGGTTTATTAGGAAAAGCATTTTTAGGAGATTCAGCCTTTTTCTTTTCTTTTTTTTTTTTTGAGTAGATGGGGACTTATTATAGAATGTGTGTCATTGTGTATATGGGCATTGAGGTCTCCTGTGCTCAAATTATAGCTAATGTGGCACATAGTCTACTTCTGCTGTCTGTGTAAGCAAGATGTAGAACACTCAGCTGCTCCTCCAACACTGTCTAGCTGCACACTGCCATAAATATCATACACTATACCTCTAAAACTCTAAGGGATCTCCAATTACATCTTTTCCTTTACAACAGCTGCTGTCTCCATGTGTCTATTTACATCGATAGGCAGCATAAGTGAAGCAAAATTAGTACCTGGATTGGGATACCTATGAGGGAGAGATGCTAACAGCGACTGAAATGAGCCCAAGTAAAAGGAAATTTAGTGCAGTCAACAAGGATGAAAAGACTTGGCAATCTGAGGAATACTTTGACTTCAGACATGGAGATGCATAGTTTGATCTTGGAGGCTTTGGCCATGTGGCACTGGCTTTTGAGTCAAAAATAGTATAAAGGTATTATGAACTTTCTTTCTGTGACTAAGAAATTGGCCCAGACCAGGCATGTCTCAGGGGTGTTACTGTATGGTATGAGGGCCTAGACAGTCCATTGTGTGAATCTGTGAAGATGGAGCCTGGACTACTTTAAAGACCCCCCAAGATATTGAAGATGCCTGAATTGTAGGGTACCTGATTCTGACAGCTGCAAATAGGTAGTGAAAAAAGCTCAAGGGAAAAAAGAAGTGTTAGCAAAGATGAAAGATTTGGAGATTAGAAGAAAGCTGTGACATCAGATATAGAGATGTATAATTTAGAGTTTGCACAGCGAGCTTCCAATCTTGCTTTAGTTCCTTGTTTCCTTACTATGCTATCTTTTCCCTATTTAGGAATAGTAATGTATATACAGAGCCATTATATATTGGAAGAATGTGATCTGCAATGAGACATAATGAAAACAACAGAGAATGACAGACAGCATAGTGTCTTTGAGTCTGTTGGTTCCTATCCCAGACCTGCAGGGAATAATCAGTGGGGACCCAGGGCAGGAAAGAGAGAGAGTGAGAGAGAGAGAAAGAATGACAGCAAGTCAATCATACTGATCAAGCTCTGATAACTTTAATCGGGAATTGCAATATAAGCATAAGCAAGAGGAGGCTCCAAGGGACGTGGGAAGAGCCCAGGGGCTCTCTGAAGGTCAGGTGGCAATCTTCAGCTCCTGGAACCAACGGTCACAGTGTCCTCTATTCCTATAAACATTCTTACTGTTATGACCATGAATGTTCTCTCAGGATTGTTTATGTAAGTTAGAGAACATCCACAGGGCATAGCTAAGGCCATGGCTCCTGGCATCTCTTCCCTTTCAATTATTTTCAATAAGGCCTCATGTAACGGGGTTGTCAATAGTCATCTCATACTTGGATGAGTGGGCATTAACCAGCTGGGGGACCATTGACCGGATTCCTCCCGTGGGTACTGTCACAACCCACTGTCATGGCTCTTGGTATCTTTTGGGGAGGGGAGGCAGAGCCTTAGAGAAATCCTTAGGATAATGTTGAGATATTAGATACCAACCTCCATCAAACCAGGTTTGTCTCACGGGGAATTCAGAGATGGTCTGTGTTAGACCTTCCCCTGCGGTGCTTAGCCTCACACCCATGAGGTGCCCATACTGGATTCAATTTATCAAGAGCCAGTATGCACAGGTCTGAATCCTATGCAGCTCCTAAAGGAGAATTGTCAACCTCAGGTTCAGCAAGGCCTCTGTCAGCCAAATCAAGTCTATGATAATAAACTTGCAAAGGTTTCGATGCCAAAGAATCAATCTACTTTTTTATAAAACCAGTGATTTTATTTTAAAAAAAAAAGGCCCCAAAGTTACTAATAATAAAATGCTTATTAAAGGTCCAAGGAGGGGCATCAAGAGGGTGTACATAGAGGACTTCTACCAATTTTCAGCAACAACTGAAAACTGTTTTCTCTGGAGCTCCAACTTAAATTTATGTAACTGTTGGATTCGTGTTTCCACTATGCCTGATTCATTTACATAAAAGCAACATTCTTCTTGCAGAAAGAGACATGTGCCACCTTTCTCAGCAGTCAGTAGATCAAGCGCTTTCTGATTCTGTAAGGCAACTTGGGCAAGAGAAGTTAATTGTCTCTGTAAAGAAGCTAATGTCTCAATGGAGGCTTCCACTGCCGACGAAAATTGTTGAGATAATTCGGCATTGGTATGAAGAGAACGGGTTAAAGTTCCTCCAGACAAACCAATGGCCACAACAGAAGTTACCAAGGAGATGCCTGCCACTGCAGGGAGGAAAACAGCTCACTTGATTGTAATATCTGGGGGGGGCTTTTCCAACTCAAATACTTGGCAGGAGTTACCAAGATCAACTGAGGAACTAGGGTCACGGGAAGACACAGAAACTTCTTATCTATGTTTTTGGAGAGAGTTATAGTAAGGGTACCATTACACACAAAAAAGAACCCTTCAGGGCAATCAGATCCTGACTAGACAAGCTAGTGTAATTGCACAATTTATCATTGGGACTAGTATAACAGAATTTAAATTGTTTTTGTTCAGGGATCAAAAACAAGGATACTCCAAAATTTGGGGAAAAAGTTCTATGACTGGTACTAGACATTTTTAAAGGGATAGGATAAGGAACAGCTGTCAATGGAGGACGTCCTAATGCAGCACAAAGGAAGCAGGCTGAGATATTTCTGAATTCACTAATATTGGCAAGTATCAACCTCCCTCTTAAAAGAGGAAAAAGGGTGCTGTGTGGACAGTGTGGAGAGCTGTGTACTCAGCTCTTTTTCTTTATTCTGAATCTCAGCATGGAGTGTTGTTTGAACAAGTAAGCGCCAAATATATATTCGTCTGGTGGGCCAGGTTGAATGTTGTGCTTTATAGATAGCTCCTTTCACAGGTGAAGTCCATCTGGAATCCCAAGGTTCCCATATGACCCAAGTATAGCCTGTGGCAGAACGGAAAAAATTGTGGCTTTTATAAGGCTGCTAAAAGATAACCTCAGATTTTCTTAGAGACTTAATAGTATGAATTCTGCAAGAGGGATAGGGACAGCCCACACTTTCTTTAATCCATTCCTTTTTACAATAAGAATGGAATTGATCATACAAGAAGCATAAAACAGGAGAAGTTTCTCCAGATAAGGCCATAAAATCTGTAAAATTTAATAGTATGGGATATCTACATCCTGTAGGTGGGCAGTCAGCAGTAGCTAAAAGATGGCCCTGATTTTTTGTTCTGGCATAAAAAAGTGCCAGGCAAGTGGTGAAGTGATCCCTCTATTATCAGTGTTTATCACAGTTCCCCATTGGCACAGGAGAATCATCCACAGGAAAGCTCCCCATTCTCTGATTATCTTCATCTTTTCTGAAAGAGAAAGAATAAATAGAAGTTCTCAGGGAAGAACTTGTTCCCTGGATTCTTTTTCATTATTAATTGCTTTTATCAATCTTTCTGGCAACCATCTGGCGGCTCCTGCCTTGGTATCATAGATGCAGGCTGAGCCTCTACCCCATATGAGGACTGGGTCAGGCCCATTCGACCTGAATGTGAGAGGATCTTTCCAAAAGACCTTAGTATACTCCTTTGTCGTTTCAGGGTGCCAAAGGTGATCAGCGGCAGACTTGTCATGGGCATCCAAATTCAGGAAATTGAGGACAAACAAGGCATGATGGAGGAGATTCTTGGGGGATCCCTTCTATGGGTACAATTCCCCTCTTTTTAGTTTATGTAGAGTATTTTTGATGGTCAAATGGGCATGCTCAACAATGCCCTGTCCCTGAGTATTGTAAGGGATGCCTGCTATATGTTTAATCTGTAGCTGGCGGCAGAATTCTTGAAAAAATTTTTCAGTATATCCTGGGCCATTATCAGTTTTGATAATATTAGGTTTTCTCATAACAAAGAGGCAAGTCAAAACATGGGCAATAACATCTTTAGAGGCCTCCCCAGTATGTAAGGTAGCAAAAATAAATCCACTAAAGGTATCTATGGTGACATGAAGGTATTTAAGTTCACCAAATTCAGGGATGTGTGTAACATTCATCTGCCAGACCTCATTTGGAACCAATACTTTGGGGTAAACACCAAGGTGTGGAGTGGGCAGTAGTGTCACACAAGCAGGACACTGTTTAACAATCTGGCAAGCCTGTTCTCGAGTGATCTTAAAAAGTAGGCAGAGGGTCCGAGCATTTAAATGATGTAGAGCATGACCCTTTTTTGCTTGTTCCACAGAACCTATTAATACAGGAAAAGCCAAATGAGTGGCAGCATCCACACAGGAATTTCCTTTAGAAAGGGGGCCAGGGATATGAGAGTGGGCATGCAGATGTCCAATATAAAAAGGATGACGCCTTGAAACCATTAATCCTTGAAGCTGAGCAAAAAAGAGGGGCAGCATTTGTGGAAGGTTTGATAAATGGAACTGTTTCAAGAATGGGGACAGAATGAGCAATGTAAGCACTATCAGTATACAAATTAGAAGGATGATTCGTCAACACCTGAAACACTTCAATAATAGCAAAAAGCTCAACAAGCTGGGCTGATAAAAAGGGGGAGTGGACAGAGGTGACCTGTCCATCAACAACATAGGCTGCCAAGCCATTAGAGGAGCCATCAGTGAGCACCAAACAGGCATTGGGTATAGGCTGAGAAGATGTATATTTAGGAAAGATAAAAGGGTGGAGTTTAACAAATTGCAGCAATTTATCAGTGGGGTAATGATTATCAATTTCTCCTAAAAAGGAGGAACAAACTATGGGCCACTCATCAGTATTTTGCATTAGCCAATCTAATTGTTCTTTGGAGTAAGGTAATATTATATTATCAGGATCTTTGCCAAAATTTTTATGACTTTGTTCTCATCCTAGATTAATGAGTTTTGCAACCAAGGAAGTATATGGGGTGAGTATCCTAGCAGAGGATGCAGAAAGATGTACCCATAGAAGGGGGCTGTGCTGCCAAAACACTCCAGTGGGTGTATGAGAGGTGGCACAAATAATGAATAGAAGTGGAGAATCAAAGGAAACAAAGGAAACCCCCTGCTTCTGGATGGCACTCTCTACTAGCTCAAGAGCTTGTCTAGCTGAAAGGGTTAAGAAATGGGGTTGGGGGGGGGAAGAGTCAAGTCTAAGTGGTTTAAGGATCTCCACATAAAACCAAAGACACTGAAACTTATAGAGGAGAAAGAGGGGAAAAGCCTCGAAGATATGGGCACTGTGGAAAATTGCTGAATAGAACAGCAATGGCTTGTGCTGTAAGATCAAGAATTGACAAATGGGACCTCATAATGTTGCAAAGCTTCTGTAAGACAAAAGATACTGTCAACAAGACAAAAGGGCCACCAACAGATTGGGAAAGGATCTTTACCAATCCTAAATCAGATAGGGGACTGATATATAAAGAACTCAAGAAGGTGGACACCAGAAAATCAAATATCCCCATTAAAAAGTGGGGCACAGAGTTAAACAAAGAATTCTCAACTGAGGAATAATGAATGGCTGAGAAGCACCTGAAAAAATGTTCAACATCCTTAATCATCAGGGAAATGCAAATCAAAACAACCCTGAGATTCCACCTCACACCAGTAAGAATGGCTAAGATCAAAAATTCAGGTGACAGCAGATGCTGGCATGAATGTGGAAAAAGGGGAACACTCCTCCATTGTTGGTGGGACTGTAAGCTTGTTCAACCACTCTGGAAATCAGTCTGGTGGTTCCTCAGAAAATTGGACATAGTACTACTGGAAGATCCTGCAATACCTCTACTGGGCATATATCCAGAAGAGGTTCCATCTGGTAATAAGGACACATGTTCCACTATGTTCATAGCAGCCTTATTTATAATATCCAGAAGCTAGAAAGAACCCAGATGTTCTCAACAGAGGAAAGGATAAAAAAATATGGTACATTTACACAATGGAGTACTACTCAGCTATTAGAAACAATGAATATATGAAATTCCTAGGCAAATGGATGGATCTGGAGGATGTCATCCTGAGTGAGGTAACCCAATCACAAAAGAACTCACATAACATGTACTCACTGATATGTGGATACTAGCCCAGAAGCCTAGACTACCCAAGATTCAATTTACTAAACCCATGAATCTCAAGAAGGAAGATCAAAATGTGAACATGTCACCCCTTCCTAGAATTAAGAACAAAGCACACACTGAAGGAGTTAAAGAGATCATGTGTGAAGCTGAATCCAAAGGATGGACCAACCAGTGACTGCGGCAGCCGGGATCCATCCCATAATCAGCCACCAAACATACACACTATTGCATGCACCAGCAAGTTAGTGCTGAAAGGGCCCTGATATAGCTGTCTCGTGGGAGGCTATACCAGTGCCTGGAAAACACAGAAGTGGATGCTCACAGTCAGCTATTAGATGGAACACAGGACTCCCAAGGAAGGAGCTAGAGAAAGTACCCAAGGAGCTGAAGGGGTCTTCAAACCTATAGGCAGAAGAATAACATGAACTAACTAGTACCCCCAGAGCTCATGTCTCTAGCTGCATGTATAGAAGTAGGCCTAGTTAGCCATCATTGGGAAGAGAGGCCCCTTGGTCATGCAGACTTTATATGCCCTAGTACAGGGGAACACCAGGGCCAAGATGTGGGAGTGGGTCTGTAGGGGAGCAGGGCGGGGATGGGGGAGGGTTTAGGGAACTTTCTGGATAACATTTGAAATGTAAATGAAGAAAATATCTAATAAAAATTGAAAAAAAAAAGAAACGGGGGGGGGATAAGAATCTTCTTTAAGGATGTCAAAAAGAGGTTTAAGTTCTCCAGTGGTAAGTTTAAGATAGGGTCTAATCCAATTTATGTCTCCCAGCAGTCTTTAGAAATCATTTAGTATTTTCAAATGTCCCACCTGGAGCTACAACTTTTGGGTGCCAATTTTTTGGTAACAAAGCTCAAAATCCAGGTAAAAATAGGGATCTTGCAGCTGTATCTTATCAGGGGCGATCTGGAGTCCCTTGTCTGCCAATTTTTGAGACAGTTCTTGGCAACAATAAAGTAATTGGGTACCATCAGGGCCAGCCAAAAGGATGTCGTCCATATAATGAATGAGATAAATGGAGGGCCATATCTCAAGAAAAGGATCAACCACCTGGGCTACAAATTTCTGACACAGGGTAGGACTGTTAGCCATTCCTTGAGGGTGAACCCTCCACTGATAATGTGGCATGGGCCCCGTAAAATTGGTGACAGGCAAGCTAATGGCAAAACGTTGTCTATCCTCAGGTTGTAGGGGTATGGTAAAAAAAGCAGTCTTTAAGATCTATTATTATTTTAAAATAGCCAGTAGGGATGGCTACAGGAGTGGGCAACCCAGGCTGTAAGGCACCCATAGAAAGCATAGTTTTATTGATTGCTCTTAAATCTTGCAACAATTGCCATTTACCAGATTTTTTCTTAATGACAAAGATAGGTGTATTCCAGGGGGAGGTGGTAGGCTCTATGTGGCCTGCAGCAAGTTGTTCCTGTAGTAATGCTGTCGCTGCAGCCAATTTTGTAGAAGTTAGTGGCCATTGATCAACCCACACAGCCTCATTGAATTTCCATGTGATTTTATCAGGATGGGGTACAGGGATGTCAATGACCACTAGGGTAAATTTTCAGTGCCAATTCCCAAACGATCAAACTTTTCAATCACAGGGAGGGGTTCCCTCATTCCCTGTGAATATTTTCCTAGTCCTTGTCCGGGTCGAAAACCCTGTTTTAACATTTGATAGGTAACAACCTCATTTGGGCTGCACATAATGAGATTTAATTGAGCAAGTATATCTCTGCCCCAAAGGTTAACAGGCAAGCCAGGCACAACATAGGGTTGTATAGTGCCAGAATTGCCTGCTTCATCTGTCCATGTGAGGGCCTTAGAACTTTGTTGAGGGTTAGAGGTCTGTCCAATACCTTTTAAATGTGTCAAAGATGGCGTGAGGGGCCAAGAAGGGGGGCAATCTTTATCTGACATCACTGAGGCATCAGCGCCAGTGTCCACCAATCTCTCAAATGCTTTTCCTTCTAATTTCAATTTGAGTAGGGGGTCTATCTTGGGATGAGCCAACTCCACTAGAGCCCCTAGACTCCCTGATGAATTTTTTATTAGAACATTTAAGGGGAATGAGAAGCAACTGGGCAATTCTCTGTCCTGCTTTTATGGTCAGGGGACCAGATGTGGAAGAAGCTAAAATCTTTATTTCACCTGTATAATCATTATCAACAACACCGGGGAAGATATTCAGGCCCTTGAGTGTTAGACTGGCACATCCAAGGAGGAGCCCAAAAGTATTAGGAGGCAAAGGCCCAAAGACCCTGGTGGGTAATACTTGTGTTCCCATTTCAGGGATTAATATTGTGTTGGTGGAGGAAGAGAGGTCCAATCCTGTGCTTCTGGCAGTTGCTCTATAGAGGGAGACAACTGAGGAACCCAGGGTGGGAGTGGGGGGAATGTTGTCTGAGGGACAAACCAGACAGCCCCAGGAGTTTGACTCTGGTCTGGGGCCAGGGGCTGGCCCCTCTGGAAGTTTCCCTTATACGGAAACAGAGAGTTTCCTTGTGCATCAAATTTTGAAGGCACTCAGAGGCCCAGTGCCTTCCTCGCTTATGGCGCTGTGCAGTTTTTGGAAAAATGACCTGGCTGTTTGCAGTTAAAGCAAGTTCCAGATTGGCTATTTTGGGTAAAATCTTTAAGAGCAGCACCAATGGCGAGTCCCATATTATGGGCAGAACCAATGCCTGCACACAAATTAATATAGTCAGAAATTTCGGCACCGCGACAGTGGGGCCGTATGGCAGCCTGGCAGACAAGGGTAGCATTTTCAAATGCAAGATGTCTTAAATAAACGCCTTCAGTTTCATCTCTACCAAGGAGCTTCTCAGCCGCATCAATTAAAGGAGCAATAGCTATATGGCTCATCAGGACCCTGGGGGATCTTGGCAAGGGAAGTAGTGGCTGACCCTTTAGGAGGAAGTTGCTTCCAATCTTTTAGGGCTGTGATTTGGATCTGTGCCAGGAGGCCAGGAGGGAACTGAGCCTGTTTTTCATTAGTATCATAAGGGCTCCATCCCAAGAGTTTATCCTTGGTCCATCCTTTTGAAGTTTTACTTTCAAAATTACGGATTGCAGTCTCTCTGCAATTTTCAACAAATTCAGTTTTCCAAAGAACATAATCGCCCCCTGATAAGGTGGCACGGGCCTAAGAGAACCAGTCATTAGGAGTAAGCCATCTATCACTGAGGCTTTCAATTACAGACAGTGTGAAAGGAGCCTTGGCACCTTAATTTGACACTGCCATCTTAAGATCTTTAACATGTTTAAAACCCAAGCGGTTGTACCTCTGATTCTTATTCTCATCTCTTTCAGCCTCTGAAACTCCTGAGGCCTCGTTATCATTATCAGAGGCCTCATTATCTGACCAAGCTGTTTCTCCACTGTCCTCCTCCCCCTCAGAGAGACCCTCTTCACCTGATAGGGTAGACTTTGTATTGGTAGTATCAGGGAGTTCCTTAACTTTACTCCTAGTGACTGGAAAGGCCATGACAGGCTTCAGTGTTTTTTATTTCAATTTACTTTTAGGAGTAACTGGGGAGTCCTGGGAAGGCGAGGAGAGGGAGATCAATTCTAAATCAAGGGCTCTTAATTCTTTTATAAGTTGGAGATATTCCCTTTTCTCTTGTAACAGTTTTCTAAGGGAAGCTGTTTTTTGAGAAAGTTGAGCTTTGGCTTTAATAGTATAATCATCATCGAATCAAGAACTGGGGCACAAAATGGAGGGGCAGAAATGCAAGAAGGCTGCCAAGTAGGGTTATGATCTTTAACTTCCTTGTCCTCTAAGAAAAATTCACCCTCATGGGAGAGTGCATTATCAGGCCCATCCTTCCTTAGGGTTTTGAAGGCTGTGAAAAAAGGATAAACCTTCACAGGAACTGGTGGGGGAGAGGAGGCAGCTGCTGCAAGCTTTCTGAGGTGTTCCTCAGTTGCTAAGGCCTCAGGGGTTCCTGGCTCAGGCATAGGGATGCAAAGGGATTCACTAACAGAGGGAGGTCTAGATGTACATTATAAAGCTTTCTCTCCTTCTCTAACTACCTCTTGAATATCTGGCCAATGTTTATGAACTTTGAGAATTTCATTAAAAAGATTCCAATAAGAAAAGGCTTGTACTGGAACATTTTCTGGGCCAAGAGTCCTATAAAAATCTTTTAAACATTCACCCACTCTAGCCCATCTCTTCTCATCTATTGTTCCCTCTAAGGGAAACCAAGGACATACTTCCCCAACAAAATCAAAAATTTTCTTAAGATCCTTTTTTTTTTTTAACCCATGTTCCTCTTGTCTTGAGGGATTCCTTAAGACCCCCTTAAAAATAATTCATGTTTTCTTAATGCTTGTCCCATAGTCTAGTCACTCTTCCTACCTTTCTCAGATCTGTTTCACAGTGTGGGTGACACTGTGGCAATCTCTGTACAAACCTTCACTTACCCAATAATGGAACGGCAGTTCAATGTGAGCCTTCACTCACCTTTTGACAAAGTGGCAGCTCATGAGGACCTTCACTCACCCCCTTTTGGGGCAGAGGTCCAATGCGAACCTTCACTCACCCCTATTGGGGCAGCAGTTCAATGTGAGCCTTCACTAACTTTTTGACAAAGCAGAGGCTCAGTGAGAAGAGTGGTCTCTCTCAGACCCCAAACCCAGTGCCCCTCTTTGCGCACCAATTTATCCCTGAACTGCAGGGAATAATCAGTGGGGACCCAGGGCAGGAGAGAGAGAGAGTGGGAGAGAGAGAAAAAGAATGATAGCAAGTCAATCATACTGATCAAGCTCTGATAACTTTATTCAGGAATGGCAATATAAACATAAGCAAGAGGAGGCTCCAAGGGAGGGGGGAAGAGCCCAGAGGCTCTCTGAAGATCAGGTGGCAATCTTCAGCTCCTGGAACCAATGGTCACAGTGTCCTCTATTCCTATAAACATTCTTACTGTTATGACCATGAATGTTCTCTCAGGATTGTTTATGTAAGTTAGAGAACATCCACAAGGCCATAGCTAAGGCCATGGCTCCCGGCAGGTTCCTTAAAGCAAGAGCAGTATACTTTAAACTCCACAGAATCTCTCCTATCACATCCTTTGCTCTTGTCCCATCCACAGAATGACAAATGATTGATCCCTAAATGCCTTTACATTCTTGTTTCCTAACTCCTCAAAGATCTTTGATCCTGTTCTATACAATTGGTACCCTGAGTCCAGATGCTGCTCATATATATATATATATATATATATATATATATATATATATATACACTCTTGCAGAAAGGATGGAAGAGACCTGGGGAGGTCAGTTTTCAAATTCCTTATTGTGTTCCTGTGAGGACCTGAATTTGATCCCCAGAATCTATGTAAAAAGAAAAACAAAACAAAGAAACCAGATGTTTGACACCTCAAAGCTGCAGGATAGAGAGAAGTAGAAATCTTGCAGGTTTTGAGTCGTTAACCCTACAGAATAGTTTCTTTGGCAGCAGTAGGAACTCTGCAGGCTATGGACAAAGAAACCTGGATTCCAACCCAGCAATAAAACCCTACACCTGTCCTGCTTGCAATATGCTCTAAGTTAATGGTGGTGCAGAATTTGAGTGGCCAAGCAATGTTTGATTTAACTTAAGGTTCATGGCACAAGTTGGAGCTCATGCCATACACTGCCTGGAGGGCCAGAAACCAGGGAACTAGGGTACGACCAAACATGACTGACAATACATGTTTCCAAATAATATTATTCTGTTCTCAAATAGAAATGCCTAGTCCAGTCATCATCAGAAAGGCTTTCTTCAGCAACAGAAAGAAATAGAGACCCATTACCACATATTATGCAGAGAGTAAGTCTAAATTGGATGTCTCCACCAGCTTTCTCCCTTCAGTGATAGGGGACTCCAGAGAAAGAAGGAAGGAAAGTCTGTAGAAGTCAGAGGGGGTGGAGAAAGCCAGGAGAACACAGCCTACAAAATCAACTGAGCAAGGCTCTCAAATGGGCTTACAAGACTGACATGTTCTGTGCAGGGCCTTCAATGGTCTGTACCAGGTCTTCTGTGTATATGTTATGGCTGCTCTCTTGGTATTTTGTGAGAATTTTCATAGGGTGAGCTGATATATCTTTAATGCTTTTACCTACTCTTGAGATTCACTTTCTTGTATTGGGTAGCCTTGTCTAATCTCAATATGATGGTCTTTACCTGTATTATTGTATCTTGTCTTGTACTATTTGACTATCATCTCTTAGATGCATGTACCTTTCCGAAGAAGAAGAAATGGTAGAGGTGTGGCTGGGCCACCTTTGGCATGGACTCTGCAAGTGGTCCCACAGTCCCCAGAGAACTCTCCACACCTCAAGCACCCTAGCACACCCAGGATCTTGTGATCATTGGTGAGTGGAACACAACATCTCTTCCAAAACAACCAGCAGAGGCCTGTGCCAGTAGGAAAAGGGATACAAGAAACACATCTGACCAGCTGCTGGGGTTCTGTACAGTTGGTGACAGCCCTGGGCCACCTTGGGGCAAACACAGTGGATGGTCCCATAGTCCTTACAGGACTATCCACTTCTCAGGCACCCTATCACACCCAGGATCTTAGGATAACTAAGGAGGGGTGGCCTCCAGAGAGGGCTCTGACCCCAGGACTCAGGTGAGAGAACCATCTTGTATCCCAGGTCTCTCAAGACTAGTTCCCACAAGAGAGTGTGCGGGCCTCGGAAAAAAACAGAGCTTCTTGGACAGGGTCCCTTCAGGCCTTCATATTCAACCAGGAGGCAGAGCTGAGCTCCAAACCTCTGTGCACCTTCCCTGCAAGATGACAGCTTGCCCTCAGACAGTGCTCTGACCACTGGGACTCAGGAGAGAGTTGAATTCCCAAGAGTGCTGACAAAGGTAAACAGAATTACAGGAGGAACAAGCTCAAGCCAGAGACAGGTAAAACATGTAACACCAGAGATTATCAGATGGTGAAAGGCAAACATAAGAATCTTACTAACAGAAACCAAGAATGGTCTGAATCATCAGAACCCAGTACTCCCAACACAAGAAGTCCTGGATACACCAACACACCAGAAAAGCAAGATTCAGATTTAAAAATCATATCTCATGATGCTGGTAGGGGATTTTAAGAAGGGCATTAATAACTCACTTTAAGAAATACAGAGGAACACTGCTAAACATGTAGAAAGCCTTAAAGAGTAAGCACAAAAATACCTCAAAGAATTACAGGAAAACACTGCTAAACAGGTAGAAGGTCTTAATGAGGACACACAAAAATCCCTTAAAGAATTACAAGAAAACACAACCAAGCAAGTGATGGAATTGAACAAAATTATCTAAGATCTAAAAATGGAAGTAGAAACAATAGAGAAAACAGAAAGTAAAACAACTCTGGAGATAGAAATCCCAGGAAAGTAATCAGGAACAATAGATGCAAGCACCACCAACAGAATACAAGAGATGAAAGAGACAATCTCAGGTGCAGAATATTCCAAAGAAAACATGGACTTAACAATCAAAGAAAATGAAAGATGATCCTAACTCTAAACATTCAGGAAATCCAGGACACAATGAGAAGACTAAACCTAACCTTAATATGTATAGATGAGACTGAACATTTTCAACTGAAAGGGCCAGTAAATATCTTCAACAAAATTATAGAAGAAAATGTCTCTAACCTAAAGAAAGAGATGCCCACGAACATACAAGAAGCCTACAGAATTCCAAATAGACTGGAGCAGAAAAGAAATTCGTCCCAACACATAATAATCAAAACAATAAATGCATTAAATAAAGATAGAATATTAAAAGCAGTAAGGGAAAATGGTCAAATAACATATAAAAGTCGACCTATTAGATCTACACCAGACTTCTCACCAGAGACTATGAAAGCCAGAAGATCCTGGACAGATGTTATACAGACCCTAAGAGAAAACAAATGCCAGCCCAGACTACCCAGCAAAACTCTAAATTACCATAGATGGAGAAACCAAAGTATTCCCTAACAAAAACAAATTCAAACACTATATTTAAATGAATCGAGCCATTCAAAGGATATTAAAGGGAAAACTCTGACACAAGGAGAAAATTATGGCCTAGAAAAAGCCAGAAAATAATCCTTTAAAAAAAAGGATAATAAAAGAAGAGAACCGTAAGCACCAAATTCCAACTCTAACAACAACAATAATAGGAAACAACAATTGCTGTCCCTTAATATCTTGTTATATCAGTGGAACCAATTGTCCAATAAAAAAAACATAGACTAACAGACTGGCTACATAAACAGGGCCCAACATTTTGCTGCCTACAGGAAAGCAATCTCAGGGACAAGGACAGACACTACCTCAGAGTAAAAGGCTGGAAAGCAATTTTCCAAGCAAATGGTTTGAAGAAACAAGCTAGAGTAGCCATTCTAATATCAAATAAAATTGACTTCAAACCCAAAGTTATCAAAAAAGATAAGGAGGGGCACTTCATAGTCATCAAAGGTAAAATCTTCCAAGATGAACTCTCAATTCCGAATATTTAAGCTCCAAATGCAAGGGCAGAAACATTCATTATGGAAACTTAGTGGAGCTCAAAACACACATTGCTCTGTAAACAATAATATTGGGAGTCTTTAACACTACTCTCTTCATCAATGGACAGATCCTGGAAACAAAAATTAAAGAAAAAAGTGAAATATACTAAAGTTATGAGACAAATGGATTTGGCAGATATCTACAGAATATTTTATCCTAAAAGAAAAGTATATACCTTCTTCACAGTACCTCATGGTATCTTCTCCAAAACTGACCATATAATTGTGAACTAAACAGGCCTCAACAGATACAAAAATATTGAAATTATACCATGCATACTATCAGATCACCACAGACTAATGCTGATCTTAAATAACAAAATAAATAGTACACAACCTTGACATGGAAGCTGAACAACACTCTACTGAATGATATCTTGGTCAAGGAAGAAATAAAGAGAGAGGTGAAAGACTTTTTAGAGTTTAATGAAAATGATGCCACAATATACCCAAGCTTATGAAATACAATGAAAGTAGTCCTAATAGGAAAACTCATAGCTCTGAGTGCCACCAAAAAGAAACTTGAGAGAGCATACACTAGCAGCCTGACAGCACACCTAAAAACTCTAGAACAAAGAAAGGAAATTCACCCAAGAGGAGTAGAGGGCAGGAAATAATCAAACTTAGGGCTCAAATCAACTAAGTGAAAACAAAAAGAACTATACAAAGAATCTACCAAACCAGGAGCTGGTTCTTTGAGAAAATCAACAAGATAGATAAACCCTTAGCCAGACTCACTAGAGGGCACAGGGACAGTATCCTAATTAACACAATCAGAAATGAAAAGGGAGACATGACAACAGAACCTAAGGTAATCCAGATAATATTTACCAAAAATAAATCA
>LR754137.1:63709-86844 GCA_902729485.2 Mus minutoides
AAAAAAAAAAAAAAAAAAAAAAAAAAAAAAAAAAAAAAAAAAAAAAAAAAAAAAAAAAAAAAAAAAAAAAAAAAAAAAAAAAAAAAAAAAAAAAAAAAAAAAAAAAAAAAAAAAAAAAAAAAAAAAGCCCAGGACCAGAGGGATTTAGTACAGACTTCTATCGGACCATCAAAGAAGACCCAATTCCAATTCTCCATGAAGTATTCCTAAAAAATAGAAACAGAATATACTCTACCCAATTCATTCTATGAAGCCAAAATTACTTTGATCCCTAAACCACATAAAAAACAAACAAAAAAAAATAGAACATCAAACCAATTTCCCTTATGAGTATAGATGCAAATATAATAACATTCTCACAAACCGGTCCAAGAACACATCAAAACAATCATGCATCATGATCAGGTAGGCTTCATCACAAGGATGCAGAAATGGTTTTAAATACTGAAATCCATAAATGTAACCACTATATAAACAAACTCAAAGAAAAAAAAAAAAACACATGATCATCTCCTTAGATGCTGAAAAAGCATTTAACAAATTCCAACACACAATCATAATAAAAGTCTTGGAAAGATAAGCAATTCAAAGCCCATACCTAAACATAATAAAAGCAATAAACAAAAACCAGTAGCATACATTAAACTAAATGGAAAGAAAATTGAAGCAATCCCACTAAAATCTTGGACTAGACAAGGCTGCCCACTTTCTCCCTACCTATTCAATATAGTACTTGCAATCATAGCCAAAATATCACTATTTGCAGATGATATGATGCTAAATATAAGTGACCCTAAATTTTTCACTAGAGAACTCCTAAACCTGATAAACAGATTCAGTATAGTAATTGGATACAAAATTAATTCAAACAAATCAGTGGCCTTTCTCTACACCAAAGATAAATAGGCTGAGAAAGTAATTAGGTTAATACCACCCTTCACAATGGTCACAAAAAACATAAAATACCTTGGTATGACTCTAACTAAGAAAATGAATGACCTGGATGATAAGAACTTCAAGTCTCTGAAGAAAGAAATCAAAGATCACAGAAGATGGAAAGATCTCCCATGCTCATGGTTTGGCAGGATTAACATAGTCAAAATGGCTATTCTGCTGAAAGCAATCTCCAGATTCAATGCAATCCTCATCAAAATTCAAATTCAGTTATTCACCAAGTTAGAAAGGATAATTTGCAACTTCATCTGGAATAATAAAAAACCTAGGATAGCAAAAACTATTCTCAACAATAAAAGAACCTCTGGTGAAATCACCATTCCTGACCTCAAGCTGTACTTCAGAGCAATTGTCATAACAACTTCATGGTACTGCTACAGTGACAGACAGGTTGATTAATGAAATAGAATTGAAGACCTAGAAATGAACTCACACACATATGGTCACTTGATCTTTGACAAAGGAGCTAAAACCATCCAGTGGAAAAAAAGATTCATTTTCAACAAATGGTGCTGTCTCAACTGGCAGTGATCATGTTGAAAAATTGGAATTGATCCATTATAATCTCCTTGTCAAATCTCAAGTCTAAGGGGATCAAGGAACTCCACATAAAACCAGACACTAAAACTTATAGAGGAGAAAGTGGGAAAAACCTCAAAGATATGGGCACAGGGGAAAAATTCCTAAACAGAACAGCAATGGCTGGTGCTATAAGATCAGGAATCAAAAATGGGTCCTAATAAAATTGTAAAGTATATGTAAGGCAAAAGACACTTTCAATAAGACTAAAAGGCCATCAACAGATTGGGAAAGGATGTTTTGAAATCCTAAATCAGATAAAGGACTCATATCCAATATATGAAAAGAACTCAAGGAGCTATAAACCAGAACATCAAATAACCCCATTAAAAATGGGGTACAGAGCTAAACAAAGAATTCTCAATTGAGGAATAGCAAATGGCTGAGAAGCACCTGAAAAAATGTTCAACATCCTTAATCATCAGGGAAATGCAATTCAAAACAACCCTGAGATTCCACCTCACACAAGTCAAACTAAGATAAAAAATTCAGGTGACAGCAAATGCTGTCAAGGATGTGGAGAAAGAGGAGCACTCCTATATTGCTGGTGGGATAGCAAGCTTGTTCAACCTCTCTGGAAGTCAGTCTTGTTCTTCCTCAGAAAATTGGACAGAGTACTACCAGAAGATCCAGTAATCCCTTTCCTGGGCATATACCCAGAAGATGCTCCAACTGGTAATAAGGACACATGCTCCACTATGTTCATAGCAGCCTTATTAATAATAGCTAGAAGCTACAAAGAACCCAGATGTCCCTCAACAGAGGAATGGATACAGAAAATGTGGTACATTTACACAATGGAGTACTACTCAGCTTTTAAAAACAATGAATTTGTAAAATTCTTGGGCAAATTGATATATCTGGAGGATATCATCCTGAGTGAGGTAACCCAATCATAAAAAAAAACACACATGAGAAGTGCATATTAGCCCAGAAATGTGGAATATCCAAGATACAATTTAAAAAATACATGAAACCCAAGAAGAAGGAAGAGTAAAATGTGGATACTTCATTCCTTCTTAGAATGGGGAACAAAATACCCATGGAAGTGGTTACAGAGACAAAGTTTGGAGCTGAGATGGAAGGAAGGACCATTCAGAGACTGCCCTGCCTGTAGATCCATCCCATAAACAGCCACCAAAGACTCTATTGCATATGCCAAAAGTTTTTGCTGACAGGACCCTGATATAGCTGTCTCTTGTGAAGTTATTCCAGTGTCTGGCAAATACAGAAGTGAATGATCACAGTCATCTATTGGATGGATCACAAGGCTCCCAATGGGGGAGCTAGAGAAACTACCCAAGGAGATAAAGGGTTCTGCAACACTAAAGGAGGAGCAACAATATGAAATAACCAGTACCACCCAGAGCTCATGTCTCTAGTTGCATATGTAGCAGAGGATGACCTTGTAGGCCATCAGTGGGAGAAGAGTTCCTTGTTCTTGCAAAGATTATATTCCCCAGTACATGGGATTGCTAGGGTCAGGAAGCTGGAGTGGGTGGGCTGAGGATCTGGTCTGGTGGAGGGTGTAGGAGACTTTCAGGATAGCATTTGAATCATAAATGAAGAAAATATTTTTAAAAAGAAAAAAATGAATAAATATTAAAGAGTTAGATGAGAATGCAAAAAAATATGAATGGAAGAGGACAAGTTATAAGGGGAAACTGAACATGGAATGTATTATAGAAGAGAGGACACCATTAAAACAAAATAAAACAAAACAAAAACCCAGAACAAAACAAAAGCAAAAACCAAGCAAAACAAAATAAAAAAACAAAACTAAAACAAACAATTTTTGTGTCCAGTTGCTGAAATTCTTTGTCCCCAATTGTTTTTTTGTTGATAAATAAAGATTCCAGCTGACAGTGGTTGGAAAAAGGGATGGGGTTGAGATATTTCGATTTGTGCAGGCTAGGAACTGAAATATGGAGACAGAGATTCTCCATAATTCAAGGGAGAAGGATGGGACATAGGAGCTGCAAGTGATAAAGGCAACTAGAACTGTAAATATTTGGGTGGGTGTGCACTGGCCATGTCCCCAATTGGGCTTGGGGTAGCAGGGCAAAGTTTAACAGTGCCCAGCCTTTGATGTAACCAAGCCATTTTAAAATTTACATGTGAGTATGTGTGTGTGTTTGTGTGTGTGTTTGTGTAGGGTCGTCTGAGTTTGTATTTCCTTCTTCCTTTGATTTTGTTAATATGAAATTATTGATACTTGTGTTTTCATTTGCATAGTTTTTCTCCTTGGTTCAGAATAATTTTTCTCCATCTTCTGTAGGATGAGTTATGTATATAGGTATTGTTAAAATTGACTTTATTATGGAATATTTTATTTTCTCCATCTATGTGATTTAATTTTTGCTGGGTATAGTAGTTAGTATGGGCTGACATCTTTTCTGTATACAAGGAGGTTCACCTTCCATCTACTTCTACTTCTGTCTATAATGTTGTAAATTCAATGAGGCATTTATTTTTAAGGTTTTTTTTTTTAGCAATTATTATTAATAAAGAATAGTGGTCTCAGATACCACAGTCATTCTACAACTTTAGAAAGAGCCTGTCTCCCAAATTTTGGGGAAACCACATGGAACCTGAGTTGCACGTTTACTACCTATGTAGTCAGGACTTCATTTCTGCCCTTGTATGTTCCTTGGTTGCTGATTTAGTCTCTGAGACCTCACAGGAGTCCTGGTTAGTTGACCCTCTTGGTCCTGCTCTGGTGTTCATATTCCCTTCAGGTCCTTCCATCAGTCATCCAACACTTCATAAGAGTTACAAAACAAAACAAAAAGAAACATAAGTAACAGAAAAAGTAGAAGCAGAATATATTCAGAAAAATTTACTATGAATCAAATAAAAATACAATTTACCTAATGAAAGAGAAAGATGAACAGCATCAGAAGGCTGAGAATACTAAATGAGATGGGCAGAAACATTCTGAAATGCATGAAAAGGGTAAAAGTTGCTCTGTAGGATTAATAATATGAATATTCAGGAGCACATCTTTATACAAGTGTGAGATTTGTGTGAAACAACAGATATCCACTTGTGTCTGCCTTTTAAGAATCAGACATAGAACCCTTCTTTCTTTCTTTCTTTTTTTTTTTTTTTTTGGTTTTTAGAGACAGGTTTTCTCTGTGTTGCCCTGGCTGTCCTGGGACTCACCTTGTAGTTGTATACCAGGCTGGCCTCGAATTCAGAAATCTGCCTGCCTCTGTCTCCCCAGTGCTGGGATTAAAGGCGTGCCCCACCACTCCCACCTAGAACCTTTCTTTCTTAAGAGTCAGAAATAGAACCCTTCTTTCTGCTTGTGTTGCAAACCCATTGTATAGAGTATGTCCCTCTGCCTTTAATGTGCCATGGGTCTTAATAATCGAATGTACAGTATATTTTTATTTAGAAAAGGCTAATTACAATATAGATTTTGATAATTAAAAGTGCACCATCAAATTTGAAAATTTCTTTGTAGACTAGACCTATATCTTGCACTTCTGAAACGTCTCCCATCCAAGTCATATAGCCATTCACTGTGAAAATCATACCAGATAAAAAGCAAATAGAAAATAAGCTGGACGTGGTGGCGCACACCTTTAATCCTCACACTTGGGAGGCACAAGCAGAAGGATTTCTGAGTTCCAGGCCAGACTGGTCTACAGAGTAAGTTCCAGGACAGCCAGGGAGACACAGAGAAACCCTGTCTCAAAAAACAAACAAACAAACAAAACAAAACAAAAAAGAATGAATGAAAAATTCCAAAAAAAAGCTACAGGCACAAGTTGAGTTCACGGTAGTTCTCTTCTAGAGACTGAGTGTGTTTTGCAGAAGAGTACAACTTTTCTCCGTAGGTTGTCCAGTACATTCTTTATAGAAATTAAAGGACATTGGTTGGTAAAGATGCCTTTAATATAACTGTATTTTCAACCTCTTATCAGCCAAATGCCAACATGGAAGAAGTTGTAGGAGAATGAAGTTCACCTGCCTTCAGTGACAGGGGAAACTATTAAAAGTGTTGCAGGGGTGTTATATATAGGACTGAGTAGTGTTTTTGATCATGAATCTAAAAGAAGCAATATCACTGCAAAAAGGATCTGGTTAGATTTTATGATTGTGAGTCTTCCTTAAAAACCCTGAAATTGTGGTATTTTAGAATGGGACAAAGAAGCTAGAAGAAATATCTCTGTGCAGACAGTGGTGAAACAGGCATTTCTTCCCTTGTTTTTCTTGGCTTCAGGAAAGTCTCTTGCTTGAGAAATACCTTCAGCTGGTGATACTTCAATGATTCTGGCCATTATTGAAGAAATATGTGTCAATTCTCTTTTGATAAAACATCTCAGGCAAATATAGGGAATTGGTTACGAAAATCTTTTGTTTCTTCTTCATGTAGAAGCTCGTCTCTTCTTCATATCTCCTCTGGCACAAGCCATGTTGTGTGTCCAGTATTGATTCCTGCTTTCTAGTCTTCAATTTTTCTAGAAAAGGGGAAGATCAATTTCCTCTACATGCAGATGGTTTTGGAATGTGAAATTTTAATGTAACTTTTGTGAGGCATTCTCTTCTGATTGAGAAACCATAGATGTCTTCTTCTAAGGTATATGTATGCTTGGGTTTTGCACAAATTGACTTTTTTACAGAAATATTTCACTTTCATAACTTTCAAACCTTCCCTTTTCTGACTTAAATTTACAGAACTTTTTAATCATATGGTTCTCAGTAATTCAGTATTACTTCTTCAAATATTATGTCACTGGTGAGATAAAAATAGATTTTTCCCTTTTACCAGTCTCCTTGTTTTTTTCAAAAACAAATGAATGACTTGCATAAATGAAAGCATAATTTGAATATACTTAAAATTGTCTAATAGGAAAACAGAGTGTATATGAGACTAAACATGAATGTATGTACTTGTTTTTTAGTGTGAGTCACTTGAGTCATTATTTGTGAAGAATGGTGCATATTTCATGAATCTTTCATCAGAGGACCTATTGCATTAGTTCTCAGCCTTCCTTTTGCTGCAACAATTTAATATGTTTCTTTATGTTATGCTGATTTTATGCCAATTATGATTTTATTTTTAGTGATACTCCAGAAATACAATGTTGGTATTCCTATGAAGCTTGTCGTAAATCTCTCTGGTTTTTGATGGCTTTGGTGATCAATATTAGATCATTTAGGTGATCATGCCAGATAGCCTCAAAAAATGTGGCCACGATCAGCAAGATTTTTTATTGACTATTGTAACTGATCAAAGAAATGACAGCATTCTTTATCTCAGACATAATTAACCAAATATGCATGTAAGTTATTGGTTGCCAAAAAGTTCTATAGTTAACTAACATTTCTTTGAACAATTGATAAAAGAGAATGCTGGGAATTTTAATTTCAGAGACCATTGACTTTCAAGGATGTGGCTATAGAGTTCTCTCAGGAGGAGTGGGAATGTCTGGATTCTGCTCAGAGGGCTTTGTACAGAGATGTCATGTTGGAAAATTACAATAACCTGATTTCTGTGGGTAAGAATATTTTTTACTCCATAATTTCTACTTTATTTATAGATATCTAAAACTACTAATACCATTTGGGTCTGACATCCATTAATTGGCCTTTATATTCTGTTTTTATACATATTGAATACTCTCTGATTTATAGCTAATATGTTATTTACCTTTATCTTGCTTTTACATTTAACATGCTGATCAGTAAATATTATATGCTTTTTGAAAAGGCAGTCTGTTGCTTTCATAAGTAAATGTACTTTGACTTCCACAGTTGGCTTTATTGAACGTATAAATGTATACTGCAGTTCAGAATTTTAAAAAAAAGAATTCATTATGGAGACTCTAAAACATGTTTGAAAGAAGTTACTATTAAAATCACTCATTTATCTTTTATTCTTTCCATCTCACCTACATGTCACAATTCTGAACTAGTACATAACTATATTCAATGGTATATTTTTCATCCTCATTTGAATGTACAGGTGTTGCTGTTTCAAAGCCACAGGTAATCTTCTGTCTTGAACAAAACAAAGAACCCTGGACTGTTGGTAGAGAAGATACAGAAGGAAAAGAACCAGGTAATTTGAACTGAAATAGTATGTCATGTGATGAATGTAAATCCAGGAGTAATCTAGACCTGATATGTGGCTAGAAAAGCTCTGAATTAGAAATTGTTCCTGAGAAGTTCTTTAGAATAATGAATGAAAGAAAGAGTATAACCATGGATGCTATATGATTTCTGCCTCATTATATGTGAATACTGATATTTGAAATATACCATGTTTTAATTATTTTAAAAAGTAGCAGACTGTTTTATATTCTAATGACTGTTGTTTTTTTTTTCTGTTACATGTGAGTGATCAGTAATGATCATTTATATTTGAGTAGTTTATTGATTTATTCCATTATAATAGTTTTGTAGAGTATATTTTCTCATATTTTTCTCACTTTCAGCTTCCTGCAGACTATCTCCACTCTGTATACTAACTCAATATCATGATTTCTTTGACTTTTCTTTTTGTCTCTTTTTCTGCTTCTCTCTGTCTTTTTGTCTCTGTCTCTGTCTCTCTCTTTCTCTCTTTTTCTTTCAGTCAGAAAAAAAATAATAGTAACCAAAAATGTATTTAAACATGGAGACTGATTTGTTCTGGCAAATTTTCCTGAATCAAAGGCATGTCTATTCATACTGTAAAACTTATTTTCTCTCTTTAAGAAATTATATATTTTGGGTAGGTTCTTAACTTGGGTGACACAATCTAACTCTTTCCCCTGCTTAAAGCTGAGGTATTGTCTCCCTTGTACTGGTCTTGTGAGTGCTGTCATATTCTCATTGAGTTTACTTGAACATTGCTCTTGTTGCAGCTAAAAACATGCAGTTTATTTAGCATCTTTGACCAAATCTGGTCCCTAAAATCCTACTGTCTGACCTTCTACTTAGGTCCTGGATCCTTGTTAGGAGGGTGTGATAAAGAAAACTTATATGAGACTAAGCACTCCAAAGTCTTTCAGTTTCTGTACATTGTTGGTATATATATTAAGCTTCTCCATTTAAGTCTAAGTGATGCACATATCTAGTGGGAAAGAATTATAGCTTTAGGGATCATATTATTGCCAAATTTATTTGTAGTAGTAATAGATTTTTGGTGAATTTGACAATTTCTCTATCTCTGTGAATTATTGATGTGATTTGAGGGGAATTGCATAAAATCTGTAGATTATTTTTGGTAAGATGGCTATTGTTTATGGTGTTAATCCTTCCCATGAGCATGGGCGACCTGCCTATTTTCAGAGGTCATCTTAGATTTCTTTCTTCAGACACTTTAACTTCTTGTCATACACTTGCTTGGTTTGGCTCACATCAAGATATTTTATATTACTTGTGACTATTTTGAAGGGTGTAGTTTCCCTAATTTCTTTCTTAGCCCATTTATCCTTTAATTAGAAGAAGGCTACTGAGTTATTATAGTTAATTTTATATCCAGCCACTTTGCTGAAGTTGTTTGTCAGATGTAGGAGTACTCTGGTGGAATGTTGGGGATCAATTATATATACTATCAAAAAAAAAAAACTCAGGATAACAAAATCCATTCTTAACAATAAAATATCTTCTGGGGAAATCACCTTCCCTGACCTCAAGTTGTAGTTCAGATCAAAAGTGATTAAAAAAAAAAATACTGCAGATGGAGTCAGGTAGAAAAATGGAATAGAATTGAAGACCAAGAAATGAACCAACACACACCATCACAAGAGGTGAAGGAAGGAATATCAGGGAGGGAAAAAAGGAGAGCAAGATCATGTATTGGAAGAAAGAGGAATGAAGTTCAGAGGGTCAGGATGTTTAATAGAGACTTTTAGCAATGGGTAATGGGGAACTGTTGGTAGCTACTAGAAAGTCTCAGACTCCAGCTAATTGAGAGTCTCCCAGGACACAAAGGTGATGACTGTAGCCAAATACCCAAGAGAGTGAACATATAACCAGCATAGACTACCTCCAGTAAATAGGCACAGCCTCAAATTGAGGGATGGGATTATCCACAAATATCAAAATTTTAACCAGAAAATGATTCATACACCCTGCATACATCCAACCACAACTCTATTGATGATGCCAAGAAGTACTTGCTGACAGGATCCTGGTATGGCTGTTCCCTGAGAGGTTCTACCAGCATTTGACCAATACAGAGGCAGATACACACTGAGCTCAGGGACCCAAATCCATGAGTGAGGGGAAGGAATAAAGGAGCGGAAAGGGAGTGAAACTACATATAAAGAACAATTTCAATCTACTGCATCTCACAGAGCTACTAGGGAAAAAACTTCAACCAAATTGTATAAATATAGAGAGCCATGGCTCCAGATTCATATGTAACAGAGGATCACCTTATCAGATATTAATGGGAAGGAAGCCCTTTGTCCTGTGAAGGCTTGATGCCCTAATATAGGAGGATTTTAGAGTGGTGAATATAGAGTGGATGAGTGGGTAGATGAGTACCCTCATAAAGGTAAAATATAGAGGGAAGATATAAGATCAAATGGGGTGTTTGTGGAGAAATACTGGGAAGGAGGTTATCATTTAAAATGTAAACAATTAAGTGATTTTTTCATTGTCTCTTTACTTATAGGTTTATTAGACATTTTCTTTATTTATATTTCAAATGCTATCTCAAAAGTTCCTTATACCCTCCCCCAACCCTGGTCCCCTACCCACCCACCCCCACTTATTGCCCCTGGCTTTCCCCTGTATTGGGGCATATAAATTTTGCAATACCAAGGGTCCAGCTTCTGCTACATATGCAACTAGAGACCTGAACTCTGGGGGTTCTAGTTAGTTCATATTGTTGTTCCTCTTATAGGTATGCTGACCCATTCAGCTCCTTGGGTACTTTCTCTAGCTACTCCATTGGGGGCTCTGTGTTCCATCATATAGATGACTGTGAGCATCCCCTTCTGTATTTGCCAGGCACTGACATAGCCTCATAGGAGACAGTTATACCAGGGTCCCTTCACCAAACTCTTGCTGGCATATGCAATAGTGTCTTGGTTTGGTGACTGATTATGGGATGGATCCCCTGGTGTGGTAGACTCTGGATAGGCCATCCTTTCGTCTTAGCTCCAAACTTTGTCTCTGTAACTCCTTTCATGGTTTTTTTGTTCCCTATTCTAAGGAGGAATGAAGTATCCACAAGCTGGTCTTCTTTCTTCTTGATTTTCTTGTGTTTTACAAATTGTATCTTGGGTATTCTAAGATTCTGTGCTAATATGTGCTTATCAGTGAGTGCATATCTAGTGACTTCTTTTGTGATTGGGTTGCTTCACTAAGGATGATATCCTCCAGATACATCCATTAGCCCAAGAATGTCATAAATTCATTGTTTTTAGTAGCAGAGTAGTACTCCATTGTGTAAATGTACCACATTTACAAATCAAACGACCTTGAGATTCTACCTCACACCAGTCAGAGTCGCTAAGATCAAAAATTCAGGTGACAGCAGATGCTGGCAAGAATGTGGAGAAAGAGGAATACTCCTCCATTACTGATGGGGTTGCAAGCTTGTACAACCACTCTGGAATAAAATTATTAATAAAAATGAATAGTAGATTTTTAAGATAGGGTCCAAGTCCTTATGTTCTCATATTCTTGTCCTCATAAGTAGTATCATATATGGATTTTAACTCACAGAGCCATAATACTGCCAATTATACAATGATAGGAAACAACAAGCCAATTGGGGAATTATATACACTGGTGAACACATCTTCCAGGAAGGTTAGCATTGGACATCAAAAAATTTTAACTTGCAAGAATAATAATTTTTTTATCCTGCTCTCCTATTGCAGCACCTGAAAGTACCATGGATGTCATTCATTAGAGAAAAACAATTCTGTTAAACAAACAGCACAATATCTCTGTTTGTTGCTTTATGTTTTTACTGTCTCAGCAGTAAGCAAATATACTCATTTTTGGAAGGAAAATAAATAGGTTTGGAATTACCTGAGATATGAAACTGGTCTATAGGTTACCTTTGGACAGTAACTCAAAAGGTGATAACCTGTTCCTTATACTAGGTTCTAGATGTCATAGCTTTTGCTATATGGTTATTGCCTAATTTGTTTTAATTTGTGACAATGCCACTTCAACTACTTTTCATATCACATGTGTTAGGAAGAACGTATAATACAAATTTTCTATATGGGTATACGTATACTTTTTTGTTTGTTTGTTTTAAAGACAGGGTTTCTCTGTGTAGCCCTTGCTGTCCTGGAACTCACTTTGTAGACCACGCTGGCCTTGAACTCAGAAATTCACCTGCCTCTGCTTCCCGAGTGCTGGATATTTTCTTTATTTACATTTCAAATGCTATCCCCTTTCATACTTTCCCCTCTAAAACCCCTTATCTGTTCCCCCCACTCCTGATCACCAACCCATCCACTCCCACTTCTTGGCCCTGGCAGTCCCCTATACTGGGGTATATAACATTCACAGGACCAAGAGCCTATTCTACCACTGATGACCAACTAGGCCATTCACTGCTACATGTGCAAATGGAGCAAAGAATCCAAACATGTGTTTTCTTTGGTGGGTGGTTTAGTCCCAGGGAGCCATGGAGATACTGGTTAGTTCATATTATAATTCCTTCTACGGGACTACAAAGTCCTTTAGCTCCCTGAGTACTTTCTCTAGTACCTTCATTGGAGACCCTGTGCTCTGTCCCATGGATGGCTGTGAGCATCCACTTCTATATTTGCCAGACAATGGCAGAGTCTCTTAGGAGACACCTATATTAGGTTCCTGTCAGCAAGCTCTTCTTAGAATCTACAATAGTGAATAGATTTGGTGGTTGTCTATGGGATGGTTCCCCAGGAGGGATAGTCAATGGATGGGCATTCCTTCAGTCTATGCTTTACACTTTGTCTCTGTGACTCATTCCATTGGTATTTTGTCCCCCCTTCTAAGAAAGATCAATGTATGGACACTTTGGTCTTCCTTCTTTTTGATTTTCATATGTTCTACAAATTTTATCCTGAGTATTTGGAGCTTTCTGGACTTATATCCACTTATCAGTGAGTGTATATTATGTGTATTCTTTGTGATTAGGTTATAGCCCTTAGGCGTGGTATTTCTAGATACTCTGGTAGTACTATATTCAATTTTCTGAGGAACAGCCAAACTGATTTCCAAAGTGGTTGTACCTGCTTGCAATTCCACCCTGAAAGGAGGACTGTTCCTCTTCTTCCAAATCTTCACCAGCATCTTCTGCCATCTATGATTTTGATCATAGCCATTCTGATTGGTGTGAGGTGGGATCTTAGGTTTACTTGATGACAAGGACTTTAAACATTTTTAGGTGCCTCTCAGCCATTCCATATTCCTCATTTGAGAATTATTTGTTGAGCTCTGTACCCCAATTTTAATAGGGTTATTTGGTTTTTTGGGGTTTATCTTCTTGAGTTCTTTGTATTTATTAGATATTAGCCCTTCATAGGATTTAGTATTGGTAAAGATCTTTTCCCAATCTGTTGGTTTCCATTTTTATTTCTTATTGACATTGTCCTTTCCCTTACAGATGCTGTGCAATTTTATGAGGTACCATTTTTTAATTCTTCATCTTACAGCATATGACATTGGTGTTTTGTCCAGGAAATTTCCTCCATGCATGTATCTTTGAGGCTCTTCTACACTCTCTCCTCTATAAGTTTCAGTGTCTCTGGTTTTATGTAGTGCTCCTTGATCCACTTGAACTTGAGCTTAGTACAAGGCAATAAGGATGGATCAATTTGCATTCTACTCCATGTTAACTGCCAGTTGAACCAGCAAAAATTCTTTGAAAATGCTGTCTTTCCTCCACTGGATGGTTTTAGCAACTTTGTCAAAGATCAAATGACCATATGTGTGTTGGCTCATTTCTAATTCTTTAATTCTATTCCATTGATCTACATCTCTGTCACTGTAAATGTACCATGCATTTTTTTTTTCAAAATTGATCTGTATTACAGCTTGAGATCAGGGATGGTGATTCCACCAGAGGTTCTTTGATAGTTGAGATTAGTATTTGATATCCTTTGTTTTTTGTTATTCCAGACAAATTTGCAAATTGCCTTTTCTAACTCTGTGAAGAATTGAGTTGAAATTTTGATAGGGATTGCATTGAATCTGTTGATTGTTTTCAGAAAAATAGCCATTTTTACTATATTAATCGTGCCAATCTATGAGTATGGGACATCTTTTCATCTTCTGATATCTTCTTGAATTCTTTCTTCAGAGAGGTGAAGTTCTTATAATCTTTGACTTGCTTAGATAACGTCACACCAAGGTATTATATATTATTTGTGAGTATTGAGAAGGGTGTTATTTTCCTAATTACTTTCTCAGCCTATTTATCCTTTGTGTAGAGAAAGGTGACTTATTTCTTTTAATTAATTTTATATTCAGCTACTTCACTGAAGTTGTTTATCAGATTTAAGAGTTTGCTGGTAGAATTTTTAAGTTCACTTATGTATACTATCATATCATCTGCAAATCATGATATTTTGACTTTTTTCTTTCCAATTTGTATTCCCTTGATCTCCTTTTCTTGTCTAATTGCTCTGGCTAGGACATCAAGTACTATATTGAATAGGTAGGGAGAGAGTGGGAAGTCTTGTCTAGCCTCTGATTTTAGTGAGATTGCTTCAAATTTCTCTCTGTGTAGTTTCGTGTTGGCTACTGGTTTACCATATAATGTTTTTAGGAAGGAGTGTGGGATTTTGTCAAATGATTTCTCATCATCTTGTGAGATGATCATGTGTTTTTTTATCTTTGGGTTTGTTTATATAGTGGATTACATTGATGGATTTCCATATATTGAACCATTCTTGCATCCCTGGGATGAAGCCTCCTTGATTATGATAGATGATCATTTTGTTGACTGCTTGGATTTGGTTTGTGAAATTTTTTTCCAACTTTTATTAGATATTTTCTTCATTTACATTTCAAGTGTTATCCAGAAAGTTCCCTATACCCTCCCCCCTCCCAGCCTTGCTTCCCTACCCACCCTCTTCCATATCTTGGCCCTGGCATTCCCCTGTACTGGGGCATATAAAGTCTGCATGACCAAGGGGCCTCTCTTCCCAATGATGGCCAACTAGGCCATCCTCTTCTATATATGCAGCTAGAGACATGAGCTCAGGGGGTAATAGTTAGTTCATGTTATTCTTCCACCTATAGGGTTGAAGACCCTTCAGCTCCTTGGGTACTTTCTCTAGCTCCTTCCTTGGGAACCCTGTGTTCCATCTAATAGCTGACTGTGAGCATCCACCTCCATGTTTGCCAGGCACTGGTATAGTCTCCCACGAGACAGCTATATCTGGGCCCTTTCAGCACTATCTTGCTGGCATACGCTACAGTGTCTATGTTCGTCCAAGTTCCATGTGTATGTGGTATTTCTTTTATTTATGTTGTAACTGAAAATCAGCCTTAATCATGGTGGTCTGATAGGACACATGGAATTATTTCAATATTTTAGTACTTGTTGACACCTGATTTGTGTGAGTATATGGTAGATTTTGGAGAAGATACTATGAGGTTTTGAGAAGAAGGTATACACTTTAGTTTTAGGATAAAACATTTTTATAGATATCTGTTAAATCCATTCATTTCATAACTTCTGTTTGTTTCACTGTGTCTCTGCTTAGTTCCTGTTTCCAGGATCTGCCCGTTGAGGAGAATGGGGTGTTGAAGTCTCCCAGTATTATTGTGTACAGTGCAATGTTTTTTTTTGAGTTTTACTAAAGTTTCTTTAATGAATGTGGATGCCCTTGCCTTTGGAACACAGATGTTCAGAACTGTGAGTTCATCTTGGTAGATTTTTAACTTTGATGGCTATGAAGTGTTCTTCATTGTCCTTTTTGATAACTTTAGTTTTAAAGTCAATTTTATTTGATATTATAATTGCTATTTGATCTCAGCACCAAATTTTTTCTCTGTAACTCTTTCCATAAGTATCTTGTTCCCTATTATAAAGGATGGACAACAAGAGACTACTCCACCCTGGGATCCATCCCATAATCGACCATCAAACTCAGACAATATGCATATGCCAGCAAGATTTTGTTGAAAGGACCCTGATATAGCTGTCTCGTTTGAGGCTATGCCAGTGCCTGGCAAATACAGAAGTGGATGCTCACACTCATCTATAGGATGGAACATGGGGTCCCCACTGGAGGAGCTAGATAAAGTACCCAAGAAGCTGAAGGTGTCTGCAACCCTATAGGTAGAACAACAATATGAACTAACCAGTAACCCCAGAGTTTGTGTCTCTAGCTGCATATGTAGGAGAAGATGACCAAGTTGGCAATCATTGGGAAGAGAGGCCCCTTGGTCTTTCGAACTTTATATGCCACAGTACAGAGTAACAAAAGGGCCAAGAAGTGGGAGTGGGTGGGCAGGGGAGCAGGGTGGGGTTTGTGTTGGAGACTTTTGCAATAGCATTTGAAATGTAAATTAAGAAAATATCTAATAATAAGAAGAAAAGAATTCCTATTCCAGCTTGTTTCTTTGGACCGTTTATTTGGAAAATTATTTTCCAGCCTTTTACTCTAAGCTAGTTACTTATTCACCGAGGTAATTTCCTGTATGCAACAAAGTATTGGGTCCTGTTTATGTAACCTGTCTGTTAGTCTATGCCTTTTTATTGGGAAATTGAAACTATTGATAGTAGGAGATATTAAGGAAAAGTAATTTTTGCTTCTTCTTTTTTTTTTTTGTTAGAGTTGGGATTCTATCCATGTGCCTATTTTTTTTTTTTTTAAGTTTGTTGAAAGATTAGTTTCTTGCTTTATTCTAGGGCATAGGTTCCTTCCTTGTCCTGTTGTTTTCCAACTATTATCCTTTGTAAGGCTGGTTTTATGGAAAGATATTGTTTAAATTGGTTTTTTTTAATGGAATACTTTGATTTCTCCATGTATGGTAATTGTGAGTTTTGCTGAGAATAGTTTCCTGGGCTGATATTTGTATTCTCTTAGGGTTTCTATGACATCTGTCCAGTATCTACTGCCTTTCCTAGTCTCTGGCAAGAAGTCAGGTGTAATTCTGATAGCTCTACCTTCGCATGTTACTTGACCTTTTCCCTTATTGTGTTTAATGTTCTTTTTTGTGCATTTGGTGTTTGATTATTATGTGAAGGGAGGAATTTGTTTTTTGGTCCAATCTATTTGGAGTTCTGCAGGCTTTATGTATGTTCATGGGTATCTCTTTCTTTGGGTTAGTATACTTTTCTTTTAAAATTTTGTTGAAGATATTACTGGCCATTTAAATTGAAAAATCTTCATTCTGGTCTATATCTATTATCTTTAGGTTTGGTCTTCTCATTGTGTCCTAGATTTCTTAGATTTTTTTTTTTTTTGAGTTAGGATCTTTTTGCATTTTGAATTTTCTATGTTTTCTATGTTTTCTATAGAATCTTCTGCACCTGAGATTCTCTCTTCTGTCTCTTATATTCTTCTGGTGATGCTTGCATCTATGGCTCCTGATCTCTCTCCTAGGTTTTCTATCTCCAGAGTTGTCTCCCTTTGAGATTTCTTTATTGTTTCTACTTCCATTTTTAGATCCTGGATGGTTTTTGTCAATCCTGCACCTGTTTGGTTATGCTTTCCCCTAATTCTTTAAGAGAATTATGTGTTTCCACTTTAAGGGCTTCTACCTGTTTACCTGTGCTTTCTTATAATTCTTTAAGGGTATTTCATGTTTCCACTTTTAGGACTTCTACCTGTTTAGCTATTTCTCCTGTATTATTTAAGGGAGTTATTAATGTCCCTCTTAAAATTCTCTATCAACATCATGAAATATGATTTTAAATCTGAATCTTGCTTTTCTGGTGTGTTGGGGTATCCAGGACTCGCTGTGGTAGGAGTATTGGGTTCTCATCATGCCAAATAGTCTTGGTTTATTTCGCTAAGATTCTTGAGTTTACATTTTGCCATCTGGTAATCTCTGGTGTTAGATGTTCTTGCTTTCTCTGGCTGGAGCTTGTTCCTCTTGTGTGTCTGTCAGTCTGTGTCAGCACTCCTGGGAGATCAGCTCTCTCCTGGACCAGTGCATAGAGGGCTGTGGAACAGCCCCACGTCCTAGGTCCAGATGTTGGTCCATAGGAACCTTTCCAGCTGCCCTGCTGCTTCTGAGGTCTGTGTGCTCCTGAGTGGACCTGCCTTATTGAGTCTCAAGAGAGAAAATGGAGATCTCTCCTTAGTCCCAGGGTCAGAGTACTCCCTGGAGTCAAGCTCTCCTTTGGCAGGGAAAGTGCACAGAGCACTGAGCCTACATGGGATTTCTAAGCCTGATTAATATGAAGAAAGGAATGACACAGAAGTTATAGCTAATTGCATTCCAGACTTATCACCATTGTTCAATCTCCAGAAGCCACAAGGTGGAAAAAGGATATTTGCAGAGTATACTCTCTTCCCATGTACACTCCATGTATAAAGACAGTACATAAATAAAACTTTAAAAATTGGACTATAATAAATTATTACTCTCTGTAGTGATTTGCCTCCTCTATTCTATGTTCCATCTCATGACATAATCTTCATCTTATTTCTCCTTTATTAAACAGTCTTTTTGTTTTCTTCTAGGAAAATCAAAGAGGTATATTCTGGTCCCTAACTAGCTACTTAGGCTCCATAGATATTCTAAATACACCACACATATTCAAATATTAAAACCTAATGAAGCACATGCAGAAAAACTTCATTAGTTTACCTGTAGTTTCTAATTTATATTCATTGTGTCCAGCTTCATACATTTTTTCTGAAATTTTCATAAAACATAAAAGAATGTTGTGTATACATCTTACAAATATTAAATAGAAATGAAATAGAGGGTTTTAAGTAACAAAAATTCACTAATATAAGAAATGTTATACTCAGAGATTCACATGTTAAGAAAGCTCACCCTCAGATGGACTCAGGGCACAGTTTTGGTAGATAATCAATTGAGAACTAATAACAAGTTTCTTCAAGTTTTTCTTCATTGTAGAAACCCAAGATACATTTTAAAATATACTTTTTTTTGTTTGAAGAACCCACTGTGAATTTAGTCCAAAACACCTTAGAAAAGATATGTGTATTCTATAGTTAAATAGATGCAAATTTTTATATCACTTTCCAAAAATTATTTCCAAATATTCAAAAATCTTTCAAAAAAGGAACTCAAAATCACTTGTAAAACATGTCATAGCTTGGTCAGTTTCTTTCATTCAAGAGCTCCAGAGGTAGTTCAGCATAAGTTCATCAATAAAGATAATAAAATAAGTAAAAGAAAAATACAACATAGGAAACACAACAATCTTACAGATTCCAGAAAAGAGTGACAGAATATTGCATCATAGCATTAGAGTCAGTCTAGGGAAACTACAGATAATTTCTACTATGTCTGGGGCAATAGCATTCTGCATGGAGAGAAGCTCAAGCCATCCCATTAAAATCAGGACATACATAAGTACACACATATGTACAATCTAAAGAATCTAAATTAGAGAATGAGGGTGGTAATCATGATACTTAGGACATGCTTAAGGGAAAGATTTGGTGAATGTGATGTATTCATACTTCAGTTGAATGTAGATAGGTAGATGATAGATAAGTAGAAGCATACACATATATATCCTTTAATTAATTTATTATTGTTACATCAAGTTGGAGCCCCCACCCTCAAAAAAGACCCTCCTTTATATAGGCCATTATGCATCTCCAATCCCCTTCTCCTCTGAGAATTGGGAGGAATCTCTTGGCTACAAACCCACCTTGGCATATCAAGTCACTGCAGGACTGCCTACACCTACTTTGTCTGAGGCCAGAGGAAGCAGCACAGAAGGGGCAACTGAACACACATGTAAGCCACAGAGTCAGGGACTGCTCCCACTCCAATTGTTGGGGAACCCTCAGGATGACCAATTTGCACATCTGACCAATATGGGCCAGTAGGGATCATGGATTTAGTCCTGGTCCACTTATGTTCTTTCGTTGGTGGTTGATTCAGTCTCTGGGAGTTACAAGAGTTCAGTTTAGTTCTACTCTTTCAGTCTCTCAATTGAGTTTCTATCTCTCACAGGGTCACACAATTCTTCTGCCAAGTCTTCCACAAGACTCTCTGAGTTCTATTTAATGTTAGGCTGTGGGCATCTCCATCTCTTTCCATTGGCTGCTGGATTGAACCTCTGGAAGTCCAGCCATGCTTGAGTCGTATTTGAAAGCAGAAACACAGTAACATTAGCAGTGTCAGGGATTGGTTCTTTTCCATAGGATGGGTTGCAAGTTGGATAGGAAATTGGTTGAGATATGTGCTCAATCTTTCCCTGTACTTCTTGTACTCAGGATATTTTGTTGTTGTTTTTGTTGTTTAATGTTTTAAGGGTAGATATGTACCCTTATGCCTCCACTAGGTCTCCTGACTGACTACAGGAGGTGGGCACTTCTGGATCCATATCCACCACTGCTAGCAGTGTCAGTTAGAGTTATCCTCATAGACTCCATAGAGCCTCCCTCATCCCAGGATTCTGACACATTCTAATGATGCCACATACTCTGCCAGCTGAAGATTTATATTCACTCTCCTTGCCCACTGTCCTTGGTGCTAAGGACATCTGATTACCCCACTCTCCATTTCCTTCTCCATCCCCTCTTCTACCCAGTTCACTCCCTGCATCCATTTCCAATGACTGTTTTATTTGCCCATCTGAATGAGATTCAGGTATCCTCCATTGACCTTACTGTTATTTAAAATCTTTGGGTATGTGGATCCTAGTGTTGACATACTGTGCTTTATGGCTAATATTTGCTTAGAACTGAGTACATTTCTTGAATATCCCTGTAGTACTTCAATCAGGAATATATTTTCTAGTATTATCCATTTGCCTTCAAAATTCATGATATCCTTCTTTGTAGTAGCTGATTAGTATTCCATGTATAAATGAACCACATTTTCTATATGTATTCTTTGGTTTAGGGACATCAGATTCATTATGAGTTTCTGCTTATTATCAATAAAGCTGCTATGAACCTTGTGAAGAACCTGCCATTGTGGGATGGTAGATCATCATTGGGTATTTGCCAATGAGTGGTATATCTTGCATGTAACATAGAAATATTCCCACATTTTCAGAAACTGCCAGTTGAATTTCCTGAAGTGTTGTCTAATACCAAGGACCACACTTGGCTTAAAGAAGGGTTCTCAGAGAATGGGTGTCTGAGAGTGACAAAAGCAAACATCTGGATGTCTAATTTTGGGTCCCAGCTGACAACCTGAATTCTGCATGATAAAGCTTTTCCAGTGTGCTTCATTCTATGTTTTGCTTTATCCTCCGAAGATCTCTCTGTCCGTGTTCTTTTTTCCTTGTATGAGTGCATGTGTGTGATCTCCAAGAAGTTCTCTCTTTATATCCTAAAAATTCTCAGGTAGCTCATCTCTTGTACAACACAAATCCACTCTTCTACTTTACATATCAATTCAGTCATTTACTGCAGTTTTTCCTTAATCTTATGTGTCAGCATCCAATATCCAAGCCCTTTGATTCTTAGGAGACAGCAAGCATATTTTTTTTTCTTAACATTGCAAATGCATTCAGAAATTTGTGCCTTTTTTTAACCTGAAATTACCATTTTCACCATTTCTAATCCTAGTCTTACTCTATCCTATGGTGATCCTGTACTCAAGAATCTATCTGTCTTTGTAATCATAAACAAAAACTTATTGTGTGGTATCAATGTGTTGACCACTCTGTAAAGCTTTTTATCTCCTTCCTCAGAAATTTTGTAACAAGTTGGCTCACAAGGTACTTGATATTGTTCCTTTAGATTTATGAAGCCCCTCATATAGTTGATATTGAATCTGTAATTTTTCCATAGTTGAAAACATATATATTTCTTTCTTTCTTTCTTTCTTTCTTTCTTTCTTTCTTTCTTTCTTTCTTTCTTTCTTTCTTTCTTTCTTTCTTTTCTCCTTTTTCTTTCTTTTTATTTTTTTTTTGAGACAGGGTTTCTCTGTGTAGCCCTGGCTGTCAAGCTGTCAAGGAACTCACTTTGTAGACCAGGCTGGCCTCAAACTCAGAAATCTGCCTGCCTCTGCCTCCCGAGTGCTGGGATTAAAGGCATGTGCCACCATATCTAGTAATAGCCACTTTTATTCGATATTTAGGGCTATACCAGCTTGTTTTTTGGGACCATGTGCTTGGAGAATTGCTCTGAGGTAGTGTCTGTCATTGAGGTGGGTTTCTTCTATGCAGCAATATTTGGGGTCCTGTTTACATAACCAGTCTGTTAGTCTATGTCTTTTTATTTGGAATTGAGTTAATTGCTATTATGAGATATTAAGGAAAAGTAATTATTGTTTCCTGTTATTTTTGTCTTTAAAGTTGAAATTCTGTTCATGTGGATATCTTAAGTTTTTTGAAAGATTACTTTCGCTCTTTTTGTAGAGTTTTGTTTCCCTCCTTGTTTTGGAGTTTTCCCTTTATTATCATTTGAAGGGATGGATTTGTGGAAATATATTGTTTAAATTTGGTTGTCATGGAATACCTTGGTTTTTCCATCTATGGTGATTGAGATTGTTGCTGGGTATAGTAGCCTGTGCTGACATTTGTGTTCTCTTAAGGTTTGTATGTCATCTGCCCAGGATCTTCTGGCTTTCATAGTCTCTGTAGAGAAGTCAGGTGAAATTCTGATAGGTCTACCATTATATGTACTTGACCTTTTTCCCTTTATGTTTTTAATATTCTTTCTTTGTCTTATTCATTTAGTGTTTTATTTAAGATGTGACAGTAGGAATTTCTTTTTGGTCCAAACTATTGGGAGATCTGTGGGCTTCTTCTATGTTCATAGGCATCTCTTTCTTTAGGTTGTGGAAGTTTTCTTCTATAATTTTGTTGAAGATATTTTTTGGCCCTTTAATTTGGAAATCTTCCTTTCCATTTATATGTATTATCCTTAGGTTTGGTCTTCTCATTGTGTCCTAGATTTCCTGGATGTTTTTGGTTAAGATATTTTTGCATTTCACAGTTTCATTGATTGTTGTGTCAATTTTCTATGGTATCTTCTGCACTTGAGATTCTCTCTTCTGTCCTTTGTTTTCTATTGGTCCTTATTATTTCCTTATTTATTTGCTATCTCCAGAGTTGTCTCCCATTGTGATTTCTTTTTTTTTTTTTTTCAACTTGACTGAAAGTCATTTATCCTACTCAGTACATGAGGGGAATAATGTGAATTTTTATAATATAACTTTCCTCATTAGAGATCAGAAATGGATTTTTCACTAAGCCATTCATTCAATATGCTCAATTTGCATGAATATGTTTTTATGGTTAACAAAATTTTTTTATTATTAGAGAGTTTCTTCATTTACATTTCAAGTGTTATCCAAAAGTCCCCTATATCCTCCCCCTGCCCTGCTCCCCTACCCTCCCTCTCCCGCTACTTGGCCCTGGCATTCCCCTGTACTGGGGCCTATAAACATTGCTAGACCAAGGGCCTTTCTTCCCAAATAATGGCCAACTAGGCCATCTTCTAATACATATACAGCTAGAGACATGAGCTCTGGGGGTTCTGATTAGTTCATATTGTTGTTCCATCTATAGGGTTGCA
>LR754995.1:0-10699 GCA_902729485.2 Mus minutoides
AGTTTATTTATGTAGAAAGAAAGAAATAATCCTGGAATTAGTTGTGATGAAACCATGTTGCAATCTGCTCCACTACTTGATTGCCAGAAGAATTTCATCTCTTTGACCTGGTGAATACATACATGGTGCTGCAAAGGTGAATACATACTGGCAAGCAGCCCTCCTTGAAATTCTTCAGAAAGAACCTACACCAATAGCAATTGGTAGAATAACAACCATCACTGAGGTGGCATCTGAAGATAGGACATAACCTTTGAGTTCACTAACAATGTCTATGAATCCAGATTTAACCTCAGATCAAGGTTTAAAACATTGAATTTATCTCATGTTTTATTCTTTTAGTAAAATACAGAAAAGAATTTTAACATTAAATTTGTTAAGATAGTACTTTGTTATTTTAAGAGGTTATAGAATAGAAAAGCAATTAGAAATGCCTGAGCATTTTAACCTTGTTAAAGAATGAAAATATGCTTAGTTACCATTCAGTATAAAAACAGACAATTATAATTGCACCAATAGCCTAGTGCGTTTTTCTGAATACTCTATTGATAATCATGAACACTTAGTTTGAAAGAAGAAAAGAAAAAAATTTTATTTGTTTGTTTTCATGAAAATCTTTTCTTTCACAACTGTAAATCTTAAGTTATCAGTAATTAACCTAGTAAGAAAACTGTTCAAATTTAACATGCTATAACAAGCCAGACGGTGCCACATCCATTCTCAACAACAATGATACTATCCTCATCTATCTCCTGACATTATCGAGATTGCTGAGAGTGGGGATTACTGAATCTTTCCTTTCTAGATTTGAAGCATGGACACACATAAATACATCTTTAATACATTGGTTTTGATATGAATGTTTGTTCCAATGCCCACAGAGTTTAAAAAAAAATTAACCTGTTGTTGAGATAAAGTACAGTTGTTACCTTCTTGCCACAAAGCTTGAGGACCTGAGATGAATCCCAAACACCTACAGAAAAAAAAAATGAACATGTTTGAGAACTTGCAACCCTCAAACTGGGGAGATGGAGACATGAGACTCTGGGGTTCACTGCATGGCTATCCTACCCTAATCAGTGAGCCTTGGGATATTGCAAAGTTTGTTTCTAATAATGATGATAGACTCTGAGCTGCAACATGCAAGGCTGTTCTCTGGTTTCTACATACACATGTACACACATGCACATACACTCACATATACACATGCATGCACATAATCATGCACATAAAAAATATCTGGGATGAAAGGAGGATTATTGTTTCATAGCCTGGAACACAGATACCTAAAGAAAATAACTGATAAATTTAATTTGTTATAAATTTTCAAAACACAAACTTTAAAAGGAAAGATTTAATAAACTACTCTTTACTATGACCAGTTTATAGTACAGAAATCTTCAGATTTATTTTTATATGATTATTAATATTAACATGTTCATGCACATATGTTACATGTATATACATAAAGTACTTAAAATTAAGTGCTTATGGATAAATAATATTTTCAGACTTGCTTATACTAAAGAAAGAATGAATTGCAAAAATTCAATGCTTCATAGTACTTAGTGCTTAGTACTTTTCCTCATTATTAAAGTACAACTAAATACATAAACAATAAAATGTCAGCATTTTTAAAATTGAAAAGCAGTTTCTTGTATATTATTTCAGGTAAGGACTTTGATATTTATCAAATTGTAAATACACTGAAACATCAAGTTTCTTTATCTTTGAAAATCTATTTTTAAAGCTATGTGCAGAAGAATAACTGCATATAAGTGTTTACTGGGAAGAATGATTCAGGTAAAAAGTCTATTGCATTACTACTTACGAAAGTGTCTCTAAAGTTAACTTATATATTCATTTCCAAATGTGATAATTTCCCAAGGTAGATTGAAATGTTAACATTTCCTTAAAAAGCAGGAGACATGTATGAACTCAATTGCTTCATTTAAAAATACTCAGGAAAGATGAAGAAAAACTGCTAGTAATAATAATATATGAGACCTGAAGAGATTTCTGCATGGTCAAGAGCAGATATTACATTTGTAGAGGAATCCCAGCACCCCTATCACACAGCTTGCAACTACGTGTAACTCTGATTCTTAGGAATCAGACATTGCTGGCTTCCATGTGCCTCAGTATGCACATATCCAAAGAAAGAAAGAAAGAAAGAAAGAAAGAAAGAAAGAAAGAAAGAAAGGAAGGAAGGAAGGAAGGAAGGAAGGAAGGAAGGAAGGAAGGAAGGAAGGAAGGAAGGAAGGAAGATACAGATAATTAAAAATAAATTAAGCCTTAACAAATATATATGTCAGTCAGAACAGGTAACTAATGGGCAGAAAGAACACTATCCCTATAGCCTGTTTATACTTTGTAAAGTGTTTTCTATCACATGCATATATTATATACCCAATAAAAATCCATTAGAGTAAAAATCAGAAATGTATACTAAACGGTATGTGCATTTATGCTTGCAATCATTTTCAAAAATAATAATATCAAAAAGTAAATATTGGTAAATTATATTTTTCATCTGTAATTTTTGCTTTCAGGTAAGCATGGTTTAAACATCGCTTGAAACAAGAACCTTATACACTGTTGTATTTTCTAGAGGATTGACTTTTACTAAGGAGGTATCTGGTGACTTCACAAGGTCCAAACAGACAAAAGCCAAAACCAAACATCAACAAAAACCCTAGTCATATCTTCTTCAGCGTGTGTTGTAACTGCATTTTCTTTGAACTATAAATGATGAAGCAAATTAAGAAAAAAGATAGTAGAAAGAAAAATGAACTGGAAAACTATAATTCTGACCGCAAAAACAATCATAAATAATCAGAGCTTAATTATGAATTGATTAAGAAAAATTATGTTTAAAATTAATATAAAGTTAAGAAAAACAATTAACTGTATTAATTAACTAATACAGTTAGAAAACTGGACTATGGACTATGTTAAAGCTTTACATGTAACATCTTCATTCTAAATATTACAAACGCCTGAGGTCTAACTGTATAACATGATCATACAAAATAGCCACCTCACCTATTCATTCTCTCCTATTCCCTTATCTTTCTCTTCCTCTCCACCTCTCTCCATCTCCTTCTCTACTTATGAGAAAACAAATCTTCTAAACAAAAATATTCTAAAACATTCATCAGTAATACATAAGGTATATAAGGCACTCTCTAGAAAATTTTGATACTTTAATTTTTATTAAATAACTGTAACATGTTCTTTATTCATCAATAACCATAAACATATAATTGTTATATGCTCAAAAATTGTCTACTTTTTTTAGTATTTTTAATTGCATCTAGATATTTCCCATGAAGTTTTATAGGAAAGTTAATAGCCTTGTGACAGCTCAATTGTTTGCAAACAAAATCTGTTTGAAGCTTAATAGTCATTACTTGCTTTAGGAAGTTTTAAAACAATAAGTAGATATCCACATAGGGAAAAAAATCGTATAATAAAGGCTCAAGAGAAGAAGGCAGTCTCAGGAATGAGCTAACATAAAAATTGCCCAAATCTAAGTTATTAGTTATTTAAGCGCAGATTTCTCTAACCCTTCATAAGGCAGTTTCTCATTCAGTCATGCTTGCATCTAAAACCACAGCTTAATGGAATTTACCTGACAACATGGAAACAACTTCTTTCTTACGTGTTCTTCAGAATTTACATGGTCAGGGACCCCTAGAGTTTGCAAAACAAATGGACATCCAGGAGTTGCAAAAATTACTTAGCTCAACATTTTGTACTATCTGTTTTTTGCTAATCACAAATATTTGTAATAATCTAATTGTGTATATCTATTCTATACCTCATGATTCTTATCAACAATGTAGTTTATTCTTTCTCTACATAGTCAAAGACATCATGCAAAAGACAAATTCATAGATAGAAGGATTCATTCATTAAATATGAATGACTGGGTACTTGAAGACATTAAAAGACTAAAAATACCTGCTGTTCAGCAAGTCTACACTAAAGAAAAGCAAACATGATACACTGTGGTATAGGAATTTTCTGTGTTTGTGTATTTCTATATACACATAATTAAGCAGAAAACAAAGACATTGTTAAATTCCTTGACTTTTATATACTAAATTAAATGTTCATAAATGAGGTCTAATGGGATTTCTTCAAAGAGATGAAATGAATTTAAGGAAAGTTTTAAACTGACACATAGAATGAATGTATTCTTTTAAGTTATACTTAGATTACTTTTAGTGATATTGAGAGTATTTATGTTTGTTTGTTTGTTTGTTTGTTTATTTATGTTTATGCAGTACTTTAAGGCACAGCCCTTAATTTTGTTAGACAGGTGTTTTAAACTAACAAAAATGATTTTTGCCTATAGCTGCACACCAGTAATTCTACAAAAATCTTTACTTTTAATTAGAAGGAACATTTGAAAGGTAAATATTTGAAAGTGTAAGCCAAAATGAAACCAAACCATGAAACCTACTTCATATATTGAAACTCTCTTGAAGACGTGCATTTCCTTCCTGCTCCTACTTGTTCGCCTTCAATTCATTTTAAGTTTTTCTCATGTCTAAACTGTATCTGCTACTGTTAAAATAAGCCTTGAATATTTAGCATTTGTGTTACTTTGTCATATATTTTAATAAATTGTGAGTACCATATGAGAAAGGATACCTTTAGTGGCAAACACAATTGAGAAAACCTCAGTCCAAAAAGAAATGTAAAATGTTCAAAGAAGATTTCAAAGAAAACATTTGAGTATGTTTCTATTTTTGAATGTCTCCTCTTTTGCTATAAAAGTACACTTAATATTTATTCTTATAATTTTATTTTAAGATAAAAAACCTTATGATTGCTTTTAACAAATTCATAAAGGACAAAGCTAAAATTTTAAAATAACTTGATATCACAGGGAATCCATTTTTTAAATTCTGAAAAGTTTTAAATTTACACAAGTCTGAGAAATTATTTTAGCTCAGTATTATGTGACTAGTTTATGTTAACATTCAATTAAAATTACTTGTATAAAGAAGAATAGAAAGTGAGTAGCTTTCTCTACAGATTCAGTGTTTATCTCCCTTCACTAAGAATTCACACTGGGACCATGATGGCCTAATGGTCACTCAGCACATTGTTCCCTTTTTCTCGGGTGTCTATAACATATTCACAGTTTGTAATATTAGACGTCTAGTATCACGATAAACTAGGAATGTTTCACATATGTGTAACTAATACTTTAGAGAATATTAGGAAATAAAAGAAGCCAGGGCTTTATCAGGCAAGGAGCCTGTTAGACATTTTAGACATAAGCAATTGATTAAGTTTTAGAAGGCTCATTGTATATGAAAGCATTGTTCACATGTACTCCTATAAGAGCTTCAGTCCCAAGGTAAAACAGACAATTAGCTGTTTATGATGTATATTTTGGTCCTAAAAAGGGTCTTCTATAGACTACATTGAAATTATGGAGGTCTTGATTATGACCTTTAATAGGGAGAGAAAAAAATAAAGTTGTTTTTTCAAGCCAGGAAAGGATCACACTGATTGATGCATGCCAACAGATAAGAGTCAACCTGGCTGGATCTTACTTCAGGATCTCCACACAGACAGGTCTTTCTTATTGTGACTAGTGCCAAATGCTGTTAACTCTTCAGAGGAACAAAGACAAAATCAGCTGCAAAGCAGCCAAAACCTATTCTTGGAATCCCCAAAATTGCTACAACTCAAAAGTATTTCAATCTGCACATATATACATGGACAAAAATTAAAAAAATAATATTTTTGAGAGAAAAGACTATATAATAATGTCTCTCCTATTGAAGGAAAAATAATTCACTGTATAAAAAGAAGTGTTTAAAAAATGGAGGACGAATAAAAGGCAAAATACATTTCTTCAGTTCTTTTCTGCAGATATTTGAGTAATTACATTTTTAACAGAACTCTTTTTGGGGGAGGGTGCCATCATAATTTTTATTCATTAGAACATGCCAGGAATTAGTGATAATTATACCAGTTTAATGTCATGTCACTATAAAGACAAGTCCATTGATTGAAAGTTCTCTGAGAAACTCAGTTCCTCGGGCAAAATATTGCAGAGCCATTCTGCAAGCTAAAGACACAGATTTTTTTTTTCAACCAAAGACAACTAATGAAGAAAAGAGATGCTAAGTTGGCATCTAAGAAAATTTAATTCAATGGTTTCTTTTCCTTGAAATCTGAGTCACTCTAAACAGTTATGGCTGGGATGCCACAGGACGGGCAAGAGTAAGTGCTGTTATTTGGCTCTATTCACAGGTTGCCAGTGAAGAGATTGTCAGACATTTTTTTAGAAAATGACATGTGGGAGATTAAGACATTAAAATAGGTCTATATTGGTCATTTTTATAGGAAATAACTCAGCCTAAATATTCTTCTAAACTGAAATTAAAGAGTTCAACTCAAGGGCAAATTCCATAAAATAGCTTATTAGATTAAATAATAACGATTTACATTATATCTCTATGAATATCATATATATGTGTACATGTATGTGTTTCTAAATATACAAATATAAAATAACCTGATCTGCCTATACAATGTTTTATATATATATATATATATATATATATATATATATATATAAAACATTGCTTCTCCTCCTCCTCTTCTTCTTCCTCTCTCTCTCTCTCTCTCTGTACACATATTCTCTCTGTGTGTACAATTCTGCAAATAATACTATTCTGTTATCCAACTTTAGAGAGTGAGGTGTTAGCAAATGTCTTAAACTTCAAGTGACCATTGTTTACATGAAATGCTGGCATTTGTAAGCTTTGAATTTGACTATTCATAATCAATTAGTCCAAAAAACTTCAAAAGCATCAACCCTAAACAATATAAGACCTAGGAAAAATTGGTAGAAGGAAAATAATATAATCAAAATTTACTGTATGAAATTCTCAAAGAATGGAGAAAAATATAAAAACTGAATTGTTTTGAAAAATAACAGTGATCCTCATTGATAATAGTTTATGAACACTACTTAATAATCAGTCAGAAAGTAATTGAAATCATACTACTATACAATGCACAGATATAACTTATATTCATAATGGTTATATCTCAATTGTATATATTTATATACTAAAGTCATTTTTTAACTTTATATAAACACGGTTATATGTCATATACATAGACAAATTATAAATCTATAATAAAAAATTTCATGACATTAAGAAAGAACATATCTGAATTTAGGTAGTCTATATAGCTTTATAGGTCAATTGTTTTGTTTTAAACTCTTTGGAAAACTCATACCTTGTATTAAGGCCATATCCAAGGCCCTTCATCTACTCCCAAATTCACGTGAGGATATCTGGCAATAATAACACATTCTTAAAAACTTAAAACATATAAAAAAACAATTTAAAATATACTTGCAAGCTAATAATATTACTATTTTAAACTCATTCATTTAAATTATTTTTGATAGATTGTTTCTAATATATCAATCAGCCTATCAAATAATAATACATGACATTATGATAAATTAATTATAATCATCAAATAAATGAAGAAAGAAGATATACAGTAGTTGATATAGTATATATTTCTACAGTAAGAAATGTTTGTTTCACTGTTCACTTTGTTCTTCTGAGCACTGTCTTGTAGAAACAATTCGTAAGAAGACTGACCCCTCAGAATGTGTGAATATAATGGTGGGTCCAAATGCATGATCAGGGACCACAGCTTTTCTCTAGAACTTTATTTCATATTAACAAAATTGTCTGCATAGTCAAAATACTACAGATATTTTTCCTAAATTTGAGAAGTGGGCAAAAGTCTAAAAGTGACAAGACTTAATAACAGACAAAGGCTATACGGATAAGATTCTTAAACTCATAAGCCTGTGTATCTGTGTATGTATGTCTAATAAATATGTTTCCTAAACTTCACTAACAAAAACCTAATTATAAAAATAGTGGGTCTGGCAGTGGTGGCGCACGCCTTTAATCCCAGCACTTGGGAGGCAGAGGCAGGCAGTTTTCTGAGTTCGAGGTCAGCCTGGTCTACAAAGTGAGTTCCAGGACAGCTAGGCCTATACAGAGAAACCCTGTCTCAAAAAACAAAAACAAACAAACAAACAAACAAAAAAAATAGTGGACAGCCTACATGTCTGTTCACAATTGTTTCTTACAGGTTACATACAGCATTAATTACAAACTGTAATGTATGTTTATATAATAGGATTCTTTCTTCAGCTGAACAGACAAGGTGATTAGCTAGTATAAAATTATAGTGCTTTGGTTTTTACAGGTTCATAAGGTCTTTGGACAATCAAAACTTTAAAAACTTACTGAAATATCGGAAAAAATCAGAATATTATGAAGAGTGCTCTGATTATATAAAATTGACTTCCTATTTCCTCCTGGATGCTGTTTTAAGAGTGTATTTTTCTTTGTTAAGACTCACATTTGCCCTTTGATGGAGAACCGCCCTCTTCAAACTACCCTAAAGTCTCTGTAAAATCTTGACATGAAAGGTTTATCTTATGGTCACACCTGTACCTCCCTTACCCAAACCGAAGTGAAATCTCCTCCCTCTCATGCTGAGTGTGAGGAACAGCAGAAGAAAATAAACAATGACAAGCATGCAGCATTTGGAGAAAACAAATTATGCTTTACAAAATGTTAGCAAACTGTTATTTGAAATGAACATTTTTAAAACTGATTCTGAGCTCTGACCTCAATCATCTACACTTTGCCTGGCTGGCCCATTCTGAGACTACAAGCCTCAGCATGTCACCTTGGCTTCATTTAATTATTACAAGCAAATGCCTCTGGGAGGTAGTAGTTTTACAAACATCTATTTTCTATATCATGCACACTATTTTCTTCCTTCACAATAGACTGCTTCCTAATAATCTGTTTTGACAGTAGTCACATATAAATACTGTGTTAAATATTTTTAGTCAGGAGAGAGTATGGACACATGGCTACCGTGGTGTGTGGGTCTTGCCTAATTAAATGCATTATACTATTTGCTATTGTTGGAAACCATCTTCTATTCATTTAATAAGGCTTTTGCAAATTGGCAGATAGCATTTGGGCTAAAATACACACAGGATATTTGCAATGAAAAAGTTTAAAAAAAATACTCCTCTGCCTTTTCTCTAGTGTAGAGCAATTTGTCAAGTAATTAGCCAACCTAATTAAATTTTTGTAGCACTAATCAAACGAATATGCTAAAATTTTCTTTGCACAGCCAGTTTGCTGTCTGCTTGCATTTAACTTGATGGTTTGAAAGGGTCCCTACTCTGTCTGCCACTCCACTTAATAACCTAATTTGCATTTTATATTGGTAAATCAAATTAAGCACCAGTGGCTTTTAGTATGATTGACTGTGGTCAGGCCTTTTCAGATGGGACTTTTTCACAGAAAATTAGGCACATTTTAATATGACTGGGGCCGTGCTTTCTGTGTTCAGCAAACTGCATTCACTCAGCTAATTAAAAGTGCCTGCCTCCTCCACCCCTCCATATGATAGATTTATCCAGCTGGTGTGTCCATTTTCTTTTGTACCATTTCTTGATGGAAGTATATTTTTTCTTAAATATTAAATTGTCTAAGCAACAATTTAAACCTATTTGCACGAAAAGTATAAGCAAGACTTTGTTATAACTGATTACTTTGAGAAAGAGGAGCAACTGTATCTCAATGCGGGTCTACAAAAAGAGAGGTGACAGGTTTCATCTATTACTCAGCAGCCTCAAACCTGGAAGTCTCTGTCTGTTAGTATCCTGTGATGCCTGATTCTGATCGGTGATTCCAAATGCTAGCATAAGGGAAACTTCCTACACTGTTTATTTAGTTAGTAATTTAATTGTAGAAAACTCACACACACACACATTGTTAATGAGGAAAATAAAATAAGTACAAACTCAAGAATCACTCTTGGGGCAGTGCCAGACTCACCAGTAATTGCTGGAAAAATAACTCCCACGAGTCCTCTTCCTTCCAGGTGGGCATGATGACACATAATGCCAATGAATGTACATAAATACACATGAACAAATAATACGTAATATGTGTATTTCTTAAAATATTACAAATATGCGTACTGTTAGCAACAGCATGAAGAAAGCTTTCTTGTAGTGAGCCAAGCTTGCTTTGAACAAAATATTTTCACGTATCTGCAAGACAAATAGATTTCTAAACACCAGTAATTTAAACTAAGATAATTATTTGACATGCAAGTAACAAAGTCTTCCCACATCTATTAAAAAGTACTGTTCCTCTTGGGTTGTTTGTTTGTCTTTGTTGTTGTTCTTCTTCTTAACAGCCAACCATGTGACCACAGATACCCACCAGAAAGGCTGGGATAGTGTAAACAGGCAGGGTCTTCAATTCAGGAGAGGGTAAAATCCCACTGGAAAACCTAAAGGGAAGTGCACCATGCTGATTCACTGCTGACCTGGGCTGTGAAGTTTCTTAACGAAAGTTCAAGATAAGTGCACTAAATAGGATCATGCTTTGGCTCTCTTAGAACTGATCCTTAAGACAGATAACTAATTAAAAAGAGAATTTAGATTACAAAAGAGATGACATCAAAGAAGACAACTGCCAGAGCACAGTTAGATTTTCTGTTTTCCTTTAAGTAAAGTCATGATACATTTGCTCAGAAAACTCAGTCTAGTCCATTAAATATTTTTTTTTCATAACTGGGGGGGGGGGGG
>LR754136.1:0-40126 GCA_902729485.2 Mus minutoides
GAGAGGGGTGAGGGAGAGGAGGAGGGAGAGGGGGAAGAGGAGGGTAGATTCACATGTGCGTTTGCCTTTCTGAGAAGTGTTAAATTGAGGGGACAAAAGTTAGCCACAGCACAAATGAAAAGTTAAACCACTTACCTCTGAGGCCTTTTAAGAAGATTTATATTAATGTGCAGTTGTGTGTTTATGTGTGTATTCCACAAGTGTGTGCAGACCCACAGAGGCCAGAAAAGGCTTTGGGTCCCTTGGAGCTGGAGTTACAGGAGGTTGGAAGTTGTCATGTGTGTGCTGAGAACCCAACAACCCTGGGTCCTCTGGAAGAACAGCGAGTGCTCTTAACCATCAAGCCATTTTTCTGGCCCTTAGGACATATCTGCTGTGAATAATTAGTAGTCACAACAATGCCAGTCACAAATCTCACGGAGAACTATACTGGAGGGTGGTTGTGGCAAGAAAGTGCTAAGTGTGTTGGAGGCCGAAGGCTAAGACTGCTCAGTCTTCACTTTCCACAGCAGAAATAATAGATAATGCCTACTTCGGAAAAAATTAGCCAGATCTGAGTAGCTGGCCCGATGACACATGTCTACTATTCTGCCACTTAGGAGGCAAGAAGATTGAGAGCTTAAGGCCACCAGAAATAGACAGTGATGCCCTGTTTAAAACAAGAAGGAAAGAAAGGAAGGTTAACCGCAAGCAAATATAGCTAGATATTAATATAAACACTAGGAGAAATACCAAAAGAGTTGAAGTAGATCCTCTAGAAAATAAAAGTAGAGTATACACGGCAAGTTAAGCAAGCCTGACACTCACTGGAGGCTTTTGAATACTCGTGGGACTGTAGAGCTCTGCCAGGATCATGTAAATCGCCACTTAACGCTGATTTAAGGGTCTTTTGTGAGTATATTTGCTGGCTGTTGGTTGTTTATGCTTTGAAACACCATCCTAGATTCAGTCAGAAGACTTGAGATTCAGCATCCTCTTGTGTGGCTCTAGCTTATTACAGGGACAGAAATGTAGCAACCTTCTGAGCAACCCTCCCCTCCCAGCAGTGGCGCTACTGACTGGCTAGCTGGCTCCTCCAGCACTGGCCTGTGGAACGACGGTGGGAGAGTTTTTTACATTCTGTTCACACAAAGGTTAAGGAGAGAAACTGCAGGAGGGAGCAGTGCTGCAGGCTTTCATCACTTAGGGAAAGTTCTGGGCTCCTATTGGGACCGGTTAGCCTTCTGGTTCGCAGATGCCAGCATGCAGCAAATCAGGTCGCTGCGGAGACTACAGTCTCCCTTGTGCTGTTTAACTCTTTCTGGGCAGCCACTAGGGGAGTGGTTCTCAACCTTCCTAATGCTGCGACCCTTTAACACAGCTCCTCATGTTGTGGTGACCCCCTCCCCCAGCCATAAAATTATTTTGTAATTTTGCTGCTGTTATGAAGCATAATGTGAATATCTGATACGTGAACCCCCGCAAAAGAGCTACTCCACCCGAGAATGGGTCGCGACCCACAGGTTGAGAACCAGTGCCCTAGTCTTTACACCAACCTTAGAATTAATTAGAAATACGCTAGAGGTGAGAGCTGGAAAGATGGGGGCCTGGACTTGGAGTCAATAGGAAGACCCAAGTTTCCATTTACCTCCAATGGCCATGTGCTATTATTGTTCAAGATACTATTCGAGGCCTTTTCTGCCCGCTACCCCCCCCCCCCCAGCAGCAGCAGCAGCACTCCTTGATAGCTCCGCTATTCCCAGCAGTCACCACGATCATTTACAGGGATCTTATCAGCCATGGTCAGAAGAACAGAGGGTGCCATTGATGACTCGCTCGTTGGTGGAAATGCTTCCGCCAAAGGCCCGGAGGGTGAAGGTACCGAAAGCACTGGTGTCACCGGTGTTGACATTGTCATGAACCATCACTTACAAGAAACCAGCTTCACAAAAGAGGACTACGAAAAGTACATCAAAGACTACATGAAATCCCTCAAAGACAAACTTGAAGAGCAGGAACCGGAAAGAGTCAAGCCTTTTATGACTGGAGCTGCAGAGCAAATTAAGCACATCCTTGCTAATTTCAGTAGCTATTGGGTTTTTTTTTATTATTAGGGAAAACATGAATCCAGATGGTATGGCTGCTCTCCTGGACTACAGTGAAGCTGGTGGGACTCCATTCATGATCTTCTTTAAGGATGGCTTAGAGATGAAAAAAATGTTAACAAATTGGATCTGTCATTGTCACCGTAATTGGCTGCTGCTTACCGTACATCCATACAATACCAGAACTTAGGACAAATGGGACTGATGTCATCTTGAGCTTTTAATTTGACCGTGATTTATTTGGAGTGGAGGCATTGTTTTTTAAGAAAAAACAACAAAACAAAACATGTCATGTGGGATGTCTAAAAGTAAAGTGCATTTAAATCAAAAAAGAAAAAGAAAGAAAGAAAAGAAAAGAAACTGTTTGAGATAGATATTTCCCCTGTGGCTAGCAGGAGCTTAGTGGATATTACAGATATTCCTAGCAGCTGCTAGGAAATCCTGCCTTGGAGTTCTGTGACCTTTGCACCCTGAGTGTGGACCCAGCCCGGCTCCAGGCTTCACTGCTCATTCCATCTCCCCTGCACCAAGCTTGCACAAAATGTAAACTTTCCTTCCCCAAGCTGTTCTTAAAACATTTCTTCAATGGTTCGAAACCTCTTTGGGGATTACATATCAGATAACCTGCATATCAGATGTTTATATTACAATTCGTAACAGTAGTGAAATTCAGTTGTGAAGTAGCAAGGAGAATAATTTTCTGGTTGAGGGTTAACACAGCATGAGGAACTGTATTAAAGGGTCTCGACATCAGGAAGGTTAGGAACCACTGCCTTCTAGAAAACCCTGGTGATCTTCCTGCATGCGCATTGGCCACCCAGCTCCTCGGCTTTGGATAAAGCCTTATCCTTTGATGTGTCTCTTCACGGAGAGAAACCAGATCGATGTAACAAGCTTTGGGTGGGGTTCCCAGTGGGCCCCTCCCAGGGGCGTGTCTTCTTCACTGCGGCCATCTCTGGGGTTGGATGTTGAAAAACAAGTCCACTCCTCTTACTTCCTCGCTGATTCTGTTCCAAATTCCAAAGGCAGGAACCCTGGTGATAGCTGGCTTCTTCACCTTAACTGTGTTGCCTCCCTAGTCCACAGACCCTTGACCCCCTGCTCTGAAGGAGTCTACCCAAATCTTGGGCTCTATGGCATGTAGCTGGCTGCTAGCTGTCCCTAGAAGGGCGTGCTCTTCATTGTAGGATTGTTCTGAAAGTGTCATGGGGAGATGAGTATGGAAGTGCTCCCACCAATGTAAACGCCACCCACACGCTATTTTCAAACTTTGCACATCTATGAGGTGAATTATTTACACACAGAAAAAATGAGTGCCCGGTGGTGTTATAGACAAGGTCCTATCATGCCAAAGGCTTCATAAATAATATCTCTCTTACTACTTTTATTATATATACATATACAGCCATAAAGAAAGGAGGGGGAATCTCATGTAGCCCAGCATAACCTTGAACTCCTGCCTCAGTCTCCCCAGGGCTGGGTTATAAGCATGCACCGCCATGCCTGGCATATTTTACTAGTTTGCAAACATTTTTATTAGTAATAAATAATTTTTATCACATTTAAAATCTTCATTGGATTTTGTTTTCCTGGGCTTTTCTTTTTTCATTTCTGATGAATGCCATTTATTATTACGAAGATTGTTGTAAAACAAATGATGCTTTTGCTATGAGTGTGGCAGGCAGCTTTACGTCAGAGATGAAGAGTAGCAATCAGTTTCAGGCCAGCCCTCTAATTCCTAGGCCTGGTTTTGAGATGTAACAATGAAAGAAACCACTATGCACAAGGAGAGGAGAGTATGAATCACAGTGTTACAAAGTAGCTTCTCGGGTAGGCTAGATGGCTCAGCCGTTCAGTTCCGCAGTACTCCTGCAGAGGACCTGAGTTAGGTCCCCAGCACCCACTTTCCGGGTGGGGAAGCAGACATGGGGAGGTTTACAGCAACACTAAACTCCAGTTCTAGGAGACCCCAAACTCTTCCCATCTCTGAGGGCGCCTGCATTCACATTCACATATCCATACATACACATAATTAAAAATAAAATTAGTCTCTTAAAAATAAAAATAGTAAGCTCCTCATCTTTCAGTGTTTTATTTAAATATTTTATTACATTTATTTATTCTGGCATGTGTGTGTGTGTGTGTGTGTGTGTGTGTGTGTGTGTGTGTGTCACACACGTGTGCCATGGCTCACATATGATGATCAGAAGTCAACTTAAGAGGTGTCAGTTCTTTCCTTCTACCACCTGCATCCCAGGTATCAAACTTAGGTCGTTAAGCTTGGCAGCAGGCATGCTAAGCTGCTGGCCATTTTGCCAGCCTATAGCTTATCTTAACTCAAACAGCATTCTCTCATCATTTGTTCTAGAAGCTCAAAACAGGAATAGCAGTGTGTCTCTTCTTTCAAAGTCCAGTTATTAACAAAATCTACTAACCTGTCATTTCTCAATCGGTTAGTTTTCTCTAGATCAGTTAGTGGTGGACTGTTCTGATAATAAGCCTGCACTCTTAGAAAGACTGTGTATTTCAATTGTGTGGTGATTTGTAATATTACATTATTTAAAGCTATGTCCTTTTATAGTTTTGGGTAGCCACGGTCTTGTCTGCTGGGAGGGCACCAGGTTTCAAAGCCATCTAACTTGTTTTTCTTACTGGTTCCACCCGAGTTTCCTTTTCATCTCTCACCCCATCTGTGGCTGCTAATCCCGAAGAGCACCTTCGCTTCACTGCTACAATGAAGCCTCAAAGCTGTGAAAACATCAACAAGAGTTGCAAGCTTGCAGGGCTGTGGAACAGCAAGGAGATCCTCATTCTCAGAGGATGAAGGACATCTCTTCATCCATTTCCCTCCGTGTGTTCTTGCCTCCTTGGGTCATTCATACAAACATCCTGTTTCCAAGTCCACCATTGAAATCCAACTCCTTGAACTCCCAGTCATCCCACAGCATCGCATACTTACGGCCCTGGCATTTTGTCGACTTCTGCAATTGGAATATCAACATTTTGTTCAGCCATTGGAAGTATCGTCTCCTGTTACAAAATCAGGCTTTTCCCACTTGTATTTGCCCAGTCCCAGTATACAGGGACAAGCGAAAGGTGAGACCGGTGGCTGTATTGCATGCAGTCACCCTCTGCACTTAGAAACAGGACGGTATTTAAATATCACAGTCCAAATGTCCAGCATCCCAGGCTTGTAATAATGGAGACACTGTCATCACACAAACGTCGGAAAGAAATGCTTAGTGGAGAGATTGGTTAGAGTGTTCTCAGAAATCTTGGGGTCTACTTCCTCCTAGAAGTCAGGAACAGGATGCTGTAGACTGTCAATGGGTCATTAACTTGACATTCATTGGCCCTTTTGTTGACAGAATTGAGGGGGGTGGGCTTATTCTCCTGCCTACCACTAAGACTCATTCTAGGGGAGGCGTGAAATGCAGGGCAGCTGCTTAGAAACCATGGGCAGCACAGTCCCGAGAGCCCTGCATTTACCAGCATGGAACAGGGAAGGTGATCCACAAATGTGGGCCCAATAGGCCCTCAAGAGGTTTGAATTGACCCTCAGTCCTGGCGTCTGGAAATCCATCATTCCACATAGACACAGACACCCGAGCTGAATGAGTAATTAGTATGGTTTAGAAAATTCAATTCAACAAGCAGTTATTGAGTGCACTGTGAGCGCACAGTGTTCAGGACCAGGTGCTGGCGGAGGGAGGAAACAAGGGTGGGAGAGACTATGCAGTCATCGACGAAACGCTGCTCATTCCCAGAAGTGCTCAGGCCTGGCAGAGAGACAAAGCCTACGTAGGAAATAATGAGAAAATACGAGAGACAGTGTCTGATATTTAAAACCATAGGCTGAATGTAAATCAGACCTGTGGCCTCAGCACGGGGAATGGATCAGATGGGGTGGCAAGGAGCCTGTCGGTGGACGATTAACGGGTCCAGGGGGAGCTGAAGAGCCTGCATTGGAACGTGATGGGGAAGCACAGACTGGAGGTCCTGATTGGGGTTCCAGGGGAGGGGGAGCCAGGCATGGTAAAAGTGTACTCTTATTTTGACAGGGAAGATTTTAGTAGATCTTCCTAGAACTGTGTGTGAGGATGTATGTGTGCATAGGTGTACATCTGTGTGTGTGTGTGTGTGTGTATGTGTGTGTGTGTGTGTGTGTGTGTGTGTGTGTGTAATTTTAAGTCTCCCCCTCCCCCCTTTTTTGGTTCCAGAAGCACATTTTCCACTATTGCGTAGGAGTCACAGAGGTCGTTGTGCTGACAGACAAGCCCTAGGGGAACCAGAAATGTCAAACACACAGGCCTGTCTCTTCATAGGGAGCGATGTATAACCTAACCTGTTTTTTATCCAGAAGGCTGGGAGAGGATATGGTTAGTGGCATTGTGACTTTGTATTATCTGTGTCACCAAACCATAGTGGATACTTCCTCACACCCTTTCAGTGAGCTTGTCAATTTATAGAATCTATTTTCATGGAGAACACCACACACTGTCGGTCTATAGAACCTAGCTTTATAGAGGATGTCACATGTATTTTACAATGAGTTTTGATGTGGTCATGTCTTAAACTTTATTGTGCACACAGGATTGAGCTATTTATCACCAGGAAACTTTTCACTAAATTGTGCTGCACTGTGCTAAAATATGCATACAATAAAGCACTCCGAGAAAGACGGGAAGTTTGAGCCAACACCAGCTACTAGGTCATATTGAATTGAACTGCCTTCTTGCCTCCTTCCGATCATCTCTACTTTGTTCATGGTAGAGGGCCCCACCTCTCATATTACAACATTCCCTGTGGAAGATCAAATGCTGGGCTTCTCAATGGGATATTTCCAGAAATGATGAGGTTGTTAGCTAGCTACACACGGAGATATGTGTGGAATATGAATATAAGGAGAACAAGGAGGGGGTGTAACATTCTTAAAATGACCTCAGTGTAAACACTCCATAAAACAAAACTCTTAGTCATTGTTTCCATTGCCAGGGTTCCCCTGCCCTTCCAGATATGCTGGGGACAAACTTTCCCTCTTTTGAAGTTAGGCGGAGTCACATGACTAGCAGTGATGTAAACCAAAGTGCTGTGAACGCCTCTGAGAGGCAGACTCCTGACTCTCTGCTCCTTTGCCTCCATCACTGCAGAGCTCACAAAAGCAGAGAGAGCCCCTACCAGGATGGACTCTGGAGGCAGATCCTTGGTGACACGTGTGCCCTGGAGAGTCATTGGGGGACCTCGGTGGATTGTTCAGGAGTGAGGTAATCAGCTGCTGTGCTGAGCCTTATGGTGTCGGGGTTCCTTCTGCCAGCCATGGCAGCATCCCCCCCTATCTATTTTAAAGGCATGTCTGACTTAGATCTCTCACAGGTCAGAGTTGAGTTCAAAGAAGGTAAAGACAATCTCCAGGCATCAGTGAACTTTATGAGGAAAGAAACTATTTTAAGGGTCTATGTGCTCAAACCTTGTATACCCTTTTGAGACTCCTGACTGCCCCTTGAGGGAACCAATCAATTGTTTGACTCTTGGCTCTGCCAGCCCCACCCCCAGAGCTGTGGTTATTGCCAAAATTTCTGAGCTGTGTGAGGACTGGTTGAAGGCTCTGGGCCAGCATGGTTCTTACAGCTCATAAAACCAAGCCTTATTTGTGCTGAGCCACATAGGCACTTGTAGAAATTAAAGAAAACGGTCCACCAGAGAACATAGAAGTTGGCTCGCTCAACAGTCACCGGGTATCTAGTGAGGCTACCAAAAACAGGCAGGGGAATAAGGACTGGAGAGGAATCTTGGCTAGAGAGCAGGAGAGCCAAGCAAGCTTCTCTTACTTTGTCCTTACCACACGATACACAGAGGCAGGGCTTGTCTTATGACACTTGCAGGCAGCAGTGGTGGTGATCCTCCCAAGGTGGTGGTCCTCCCTGGGTGGTGGTCCTCCCTGGGTGGTAGTACTCCCTGGATGGTGATCCTCCCTGAGCTGTGTGCTGTCTTATTCACCACAGTTCAGGTATCACACACAAACATCTCCCCCTGCTCCCCCTCCCCAACCCACCCCCGACACTTTTCTTATCCAGAACACCATGGACTTGTGCTTTCTGAGGAGAAGGTACCAATCTCTTGTCAGGTTCTCAGGAGAACTTGGAGTAAGACAATGAGTAGCATTATTTCATTTTATTCACAAGATTAAGAAAGGAAGTTGACACTAGAGGCCTGAATCAGAACAAGTGGATGTTCCAGAGGATTCTCAAGTGACATTCCAACTCCCGTGGTCCCTCTGACATAACTGTTGTTTCTTCCTGAAATGAGTACGGATTATAAATTGGATTTCTTTTATTTGGAGTATAGAAATATCTTTATTTCTCCCTCTTTCTTGGTAGGCAGTTTTGCTAAGCACAGTTGCTGAGTTGACAGCCACTTCCTCTGGGCAACAGGAGGGCCTTGTCTGAGGGCTTTGTTCCTGTTCTGTTGACAAACTCACAGATGGCCATTAGCAGGAGATCTGTCTTTACCTCCTAACTGCTTTCAATTTCCTCTTTCTGATGTTCTGCAGTTTTACTACCATGTGTATAGGGTTGAGGGTTCTCAAAATTTATCTTGGTTGGCATTTATTACATTGTCATGATTTAAGAATTCTGGAAAATCTTCTGTGTGATCTCTTCAACGAATGCCTCTCCTTTGACAGGGTAGGGTGGGGAGGCTCTTTGAAAGCGGTCTCCATCTGCATGCTCACTGTCTCCCGAGGCAAGAAGATGATTTACCCAGCAGGTGAGCTTGGCCCAGGTACCTGAGTTGCTCGGTTACACCTGCTGTTCCCCTTTCTCTGGGCGCTGGCTGCAAGCGGCCCTCTGTCCCTCTGTGTTTAATTTTCTTCAGGACAGACACTAGAGAGGATGAGGGTCAAGGGTCATGGCTTCAATTGTCCAGCACTGCCTATTATGATCTAGGTTAATTTGCTTAATCTGAGACAGTATCGGGAGCATTGTTATTAGACATGCTCCTTTGTGCTTATCCAAGGGTTCCTTCAGTAACAAACCTGGCCCTTGATCGCCAGCTGCTCAACCTAATGTACACTTCCAGTTGCTTCTGAAAGTGAAAGAAAATGGAGTAATGGATTGTCATTTATGATCCTTCCCTCGGCATCCCTAATCCCTCCATTATTGATTCTGGAGTTCTAACTCATCCTACACTAGACCCCAATCTGTTTATATCTCTTAACTTCCATTTTGTATTTGCCGTGTTTCTACTTCATCCCCTGCCCCTCTGGGTAACTCCTTTCAGTTCACTAATTCTTTCTTCAGCTGTTTGTGGCTGCCCACTCTTTTTTTTGTGAAGCACTTTTTTTTGCACGTCCATGAAATTCTCTTTTCCTCCTACATTGCTATAAACTATACCTTAAACCTAGCACCTGAGGTCCCACAGGACCTGTTTTGTCTGGTATTTTACTGACCCTGGCTTTAGGTAGCCTATTTCCATGTGTCTTTCATAATTTCAATGTGATCTCATGTTTGGCTGAATATGTGGGAATCCCGAGAGCCGAGGATTAAAGACAATTAGCTTTTGTTTTGGCTGTCACTGAATACAATGCAAAGCCAGGTATTTATGGTACATCCATAAATACCTCCTGCTACTCTTTCTAGGGCTGCGTGGTTTGCAAAATCCACTTCCAAACTCACAGTTCTAAGAACCGTTTCCACCCAGTCAGTTTAAGCCAGAACTGAAAAGATCCCCTCAATGTCCCCTGTGTTCTGAGTGCTTTTGGTGTTGAGATCCTTCTGCTGACTTCTCAGCTCTGCCAACCCTGCATGGAGGTCTCCATTCTGACCTTGAGGTGGGAAGGGCCTCGGTGTTAACTATGGTCCTTATGTCATCAGAGTCTGCGTTACAGATAATAACAAATCCCCAAGGGGCAGGGAGCCCCAGAGATAGCTTGTCACTGAGTTTCCTGGCTCCAGCTCCGTCTGGGAGAGCCTTCACAAGCCGCTTTTGTCAAGATCAATTACACCTTTCAGGGGTAGACGACACATGGCCAGCAGGTGAAGAAGGAGTCCTGCAGTGAGGTGTTTTCTACTTGGTTCACCACATTGACAAAACCAGAAATCTCCTGTGTGTGCTGAACAGCTGAACCCAGAGAACAAAATGGTTTGTCTTGCATCCCAGCCCCTGGCGCCACAGCTTGTATGATGCGGCCATGCTGGTGGCTGTCCACATTGTTTAAACAGCTTCCTGCTCCAGGAGATCTTAAGCCCTCTACTGACTTCTACAGGTACCTGCATGCGTGTGGTACATATGTGAGCACACACATGCACATACACACACACACACACACACAAATGCACTCACACTCCATGTACACACACCATGCGTACACACAATAAAAAGCAAATCTTTTTTATTAAAAGAAACTAATTCTCTTCATTCCAAGGCAGATTTTGGGACCAGGCGTGCTACTCAGACCCTGCCCATTGGTGCATCATTGCAAGGCTCTAATTTGGGAAGGAGCGGTGTGCAAAACAGGAACACATAACAGCTGCGTGATTGCTCTTCTCTGGGCAGTGGGCAGAGATCCTAAGGCTGAATGACTGACACTGCTAGTGGGCGCTGCTGTGCTGCCCTGTGTGGTCCTTGCAGATGTGAGTGACTGCATAGCTTCCAATCCTGACCTCTGACCTTCCCAGAGAGTGTGTGTGACACTCGACATCCCGTAATGAATTTTCTTTCTGCTTAAACTAGCTAAGCAGGTGATTGTGTTTTCAATTACAGACCCTGACTGATACCCTGTGGATATAGCAATGTGCCGAGGTTTAATTATGAAGACAAAGTCTGCAAGCTACATGCAGAAATCAATATCATTATGTCTAGTCCCGCCTCATTGAACTCTGTGAGCTAATGAAGAGGTTTGCAGACTCAGATTGCCAAATAAACTTGATATTATATTTAGAAGGGGAAATAATTAAGAAAATTAAAATATACCTTGCCGTCAGCAATTGTGCTTTTTAATACACGGAGGAAGCTATTGTCTGTTGCAAACTTAGAGCTGTATGGAGTTGGGGTGTGTGTGTATGTGTTTCAAGTTGCATCTGATCTGCGGCTTAGTTAAAAATAAGAAATGAATATTTGGTTCCAGTTGGGATTGTTTGTGAGCTCCTGCCAAGGTTATTATCATGCAGATACAAAGAGGTCAGCGTCATGGAGATAAATAATCACGCTGATTTTCCACATGATAGCCCATAACACCATGGATAAAGAAAGACTACTCATCTCCATTTCCATTCCATTTCACCTCTGCTCCCTTAGCCGGGAGTTTGTCTCTGAGGACCTCGGTTGTCACTGTCTTTTAAAGCTCCTTTCACATGCCACCTCCCTCCGTCAAAGTGGGAGTGGGGCCTGTCCTCTTGGGGTCTCCCAGACGTGATGTAGGCTCTCCTTCTGATCCATCAGGGCAGGAAAGGCAATAGGGGTACCAATCACTGCCTTGGCGTTAGTTTCCCACCCCCCTCTGCCTTTCTGAGCACCAGAAGGGTTAACTCCTCTGAGCTGCATCACCTCAATTCTCTTCCTGCCTGGCTTCTGATGAGGTTGGAGATAGACAACAACCACGAAGAAGGAAAAGAGGCGGGGTTTTGTCTCCCACTACTTCCTGCTTTGGTACCGTGTCTCTGACTCCATCTCCGCCCTTCCTCCCGGCAATCCTCACTGGACCCTCATCTCTCTGTCCTAGGAAGGAACAGCTTCCGGACATTCTAAGCCTCAGGGTCTTCCAGCATTCCTAATTGGCTCCCTTGACTTTGCCCACACATCTTCAATGGCAACTTTAGTGACATCTCTACTTCATCAGAATTCTATTTCCACCAGTGCCCTAAGCTACAAAAGAAGACACATGAAAGTCATACAAAGTGGTGTATCTTTACTATGAACGATGTCTTCAACCAAAGATTCCTGACTTTCCAATACCACCCTGCCTGACTCATTTATAGGTTCCATAGCAACACTGGTGTCAACAGCGCATAGCATCTACTGGGCTCACAGTGGGTGGTGGCAGGAGCCCTGCCAGCCTAAGGACTCAGGTCTCTGAGTTGAAGTCATAGAAATATTGCACAGGCCTCCAGGTCAACTACTCAAATGCCACACCAAAGAGGAGGGTTAATTATCTGTTCCTAGTCCTTCAAGAAACCCTAAAACAGAGGTTACCCTACTGGAATACAGTACGGTTTGAAATGAATGGGAATGGGTTTTCAGTATTGGCTGTGATGGTGCATGCTTTTAATCCCAGTATTCCAGACTCCCGAGCAGTCAGAGTGATGTGAGTTCAAGGCTAGCCTGGTGTACATAGAGTGCTTTAAGTCATTCAGGACTATCTAGTGAGTCTCTATCTCAAAAGGAGACATAAAAGAAAGAGAAAGAAAGAAAGAAAGAAAGAAAGAAAGAAAGAAAGAAAGAAAGAAAGAAAGAAGAAAGAAAGAAAGAAAGGAAGGCAGGAAGGAAGGAAGAAAGAAAGAAAAGACAAAGGAAAAACAAAAGAGGAAATGGATTTTTACAAAGTCTTTTCCATGTTCCTTTAGGACTCCTGGGACTTCTAGAAGATTCCACGTGTTCCACATAAAGCAGAGAAGAAAAGTATTGGTGTTAATGGGGTCAGATCTAAATATATTTTAAGTTGGAGGAAACAACACAAAGGTTATCCAGAGGTTATATGACTTCACGTAAGAAGTGCCTTTTAAATACCAAAAAATAAAAAATAAATTTAAAAAATATATAAAGGAATAAATATGCTTATCTCTGAAGGGACTCAGAAAGGAATGTGATCAGGCCTGGGTAAGTTTCCCTAGTCTACTATTAGATTACATCATTCTGTTCTTCTACTGTGTATCTCTGATTATCCACTTTTTAATCAAACCTATATTCAGGTTTAACTATTCCTCCAGACCTTCATTTCCAGATGAAGTCTCCCAGGTTACTTAAAACTTACCTTAAATACAGTTGCATGCTTGTCTCTTAATAATCTGCCTTTTGCTACAGAGGTCTCAACCCTAAACCTAGGATGAGCTGAGATGTTTTCCTAGCCCTTCAGTAAGACCATACAGTGGCATTTTCAGCAGGGAAGCAAGTGACTATTTCTGACACTGTCCTGTTACAGAAGATGAACATGTCTGCTCAGGAGCCTGCCTGGAGCCAAACTGAATAGGGAAAGGGCAGAGGGAAAACCTCCATCTTATATGTGCATCCCATAAAAATATGTTCCCCAAGTCACACAATCTTGAAAAGAGTTCCTCTTGAAAAGTTTGCTCTAAATGAGGGCTCAACCAGCAAAGAGCTCTCCCAAGAAGAGCTTCTCCTAAGGAAAGACCCTTGGAGAGAGTCATTCCTTACCTCAGAAACCCACCGCCAAGGACAGCTCCCTTTATTATTATTTTAATTAGATATTTTCTTTATTTACATTTCAAATGCTATCCTGAAAGTTCCCTATACCCTGCCCCCTACCCTGCTCCTCTACCCGCCCACTCCCACTTCTTGGCCCTGGCATTCCCCTGTACTGGGGCATATAAAGTTTGTAAGACCAAGGGACCTCTCTTTCCAATGATGGCCAACTAGACCATCTTCTGCTACATATGCATCTAGAGACACGAGCTCTGGGGGTTCTGGTTAGTTCATATTGTTGTTCCACCTAAAGGGTTGTAGACCCCTTTAGCTCCTTGGGTAATTTCTCTAGCTCCTCCATTGGGGGCCCTGTGTTCCATCCTATAGATGACTATGAGCATCCCCTCTGTATTTGGCAGGCACTGGCATAGCCTCACTCGAGATAGTTATATCAGGGTCCTTTCAGCAAAATCTTGCTGGCATATGCAATAGTGTCTGGGTTTGGTGGCTGATTATGGGATGGATCCCCGGGTGGGGTGGTCTCTGGATGGTCCATCCTTTCATCTTAGCTCCAATCTTTGTCTCTGTAACTCCTTTCATGGGTGTTTTGTTCTCTATTCTAAGAAGGAATGAAGTATCCATACTTTGGTCTTTGTTCTTATTGATTTTCTTGTGTTTTGCAAATTGGGTATTCTAAGTTTCTTATCCCGATCCAGCGGGACTAAGTTATTTTGTGGGAGAGAGGAGGACCGTTTGTCTGTAAGAAAGGACGGGCAGGGAGAGAAAGAAGCGGAGACCATGCGTTGTGAAGTTTTAGTCACGGTCTCATTTTACTAAGGCACAAGACCCTGTTACATACATACAGCAAAAAGGAGCGGAAAAAGGCAACTGAGGAGGGGGGACAAAGGCTTCAAGGTGAAGGACATATGGCAGGGTGTAAATGGCAGGCTTGGGACATCCTGTGATTCATTTCCAAGTCCTTGGTGCTTGCATATCTTGGAATGCTGGTTCTTTCTTAAGAGTCCTAGGTGTCAGTTCAGGGCACAAAGACCATCTGGTTTTGAGGAGCAGCCTTGTGTGAAAGAGGAAGGTGACTCAGCTCCCAACAAATGGTTAATTGGATCTCAGGTGGGAGCTGTTAAAGGCCTGGTTTCTATCAGCCTGGTTTCATACAGTTTCTGGGCTAATATCCACTTATCAGTGAGTGCATATCAAGTGACTTTTTGAGATTGGGTTACCTCACTAAAGATGATATCCTCCAGATACACCCATTTGCCCAAGAATTTCATAAATTCATTGTTTTTAATAGCTGAGTAGTACTCCATTGTGTAAATGTACCACATTTTCTGTATCCATTCCTCTGTTGAGGGACATCTCTGTTCTTTCCAGCTTCTGGCTATTATAAATAAGGCTGCTATGAACATAGTGGAGCATGTGTTCTTATTACCAGTTGGAGCATCTTCTGAGTATATGCCCAGTAGAGGTATTGCTGGATCTTCTGGTAGTACTATGTCCAATTTTCTGAGGAACCTCCAGACTGATTTCCAGAGTGGTTGTACCAGCTTGCAATCCCACTAGCAATGGAGGAGTGTTCCTCTTTCTCCACATCCTCACCAGCATCTGCTGTCATCTGAGTTTTTGATCTTAGCCATTCTGACTGGAGTGAGGTGGAATCTCAAGGTTGTTTTGATTTGCATTTCCCTGATGATTAAGGATGTTGAACATTTTTCAGGTAGGACAGCTTTCTTTAAATGAATCTTCCCATACCAGAGTTTCTGGAAGCTTCCCAAGAAGAGAATCATCTGAGGAAAGTTCTCCGGGAGGAGATCTTGCCCTGAGGTGAACTCTCCCTGAGAACTTTCCCTCTGGGCGAGCATCCTTTGGCCTTTGACTCATAGTTCCTTCCTTGAATTCTGAGTTGAGCAGGAGCAGACTTTCTGCCCCAGAAGGGAAATTCTTCTAGCTTCAAAGAATGCATATTTCTTGGATACCAATGGAGTGAGTGTTTCATGGGCCTAGTAGCTACTCAGGAGAGAAGTAGCTCATTGCCTGCCTAGCCCTAAACTAACTGCCTTCCTTCCTTCCTTCCTTCCTTCCTTCCTTCCTTCCTTCCTTCCTTCCTTCCTTTCTACCTTCCTTCCTTCCTTCCTTCCTTCCTTCCTTCCTTCCCTTTCTTAGTTCCCTGCCTCGCTATGTTCCAGCCCTTCATTCCATAGAGCTTTTGCTTACACATTGGCACCATTCCAAAAGCAAGCTCCCCACAAATACACAGTGGCGGCACTCAGCTTGCTTCCTAAATGGCCAGATCTGAAAGACTATCCAGCATCACCCAGTGCAAAGAAGAAGAAACTCTCAGGCCTCAAAAACAGACATGAGGGCACCTCAATTGCGCACTGAGAAGTGAAAGTCAAAGATGAGAAAAGTCTACACATCACCAGACTGTCTGGTTTGTTTTGGCTTTTGAGACAGGGTCTCATGCTGCCCAAGCTAGCCTTGGACTCGCCATAGAGCTGAAGATGGCCTTGAAGTCTGAACTGCCAAGATTAAAGGGATGCGTACACACAGCCCGTACGGCCTTCTGCAAAAGGCCAAACCATATCAACAGCAAAGAGATCAGTGGTTCCCAGAGGTTTCGAGAAGAAAGGGATGATTTAATAGAGGAGGGAGGGTCGTTGGGGCAGTGAACACTACTGTGTATAATACTATAATAGCTGCTACATCTCACTACTGGTTCAGATAGAACATGTGAACATACAGAATATATGGATATACAGATTGCATAGCTATGAGAGTGAACCTTGACGTAAACTTTAGATAACAATGCAAGATAGTCATTGTAACAGAGGTTCTAGTCTGATGAGGATGTTGACTTTGAATCTGTGAGCTCAAGAGCCTATGGGAAATCTGCGGTGAGCCTAAAACTGCTCTAAAATCCATAGTCTATTAATCAAAAGAAACCAAAAACAGCCAGGCTCATCTGAAATGCTTGCATTCTAGCAAGTGCCCTGACCCTATAACCAAACATGAGAAGCCTTCTCTGTGTACCATCTGTTTTCTATTGAAACCCCATCCTCAGGTTCTTGTGTCCTTGTTGGTTCTACATGCAGAAAAAAAACCATGAAGCTATTAATAGTGGAGTTCCAGTTATCTGTGAGTGGTGTGTCACCCATTTGGGAGACAGGAGGCTTCCTGATCTCTCTACGGCCCTGGTCTTGAGACACCGATCTCTCTGAAGTATTGGAGATAGATCTTCACTCACCTTCCTATCAAAGTTTCCCAGAAGATTCCAGCCTGAGAGATGAGTGAGAAGATACACTGCTGACGGGCATGTCCAAGTAGTGGGCATCTCTGATCCTTGCTCTCCCTTGCTCCTTGATGGAGCTCAGTGACTAGGGTACAATGTGGCACACTCGGGTTCCTTTGTCAGCTCTGCAAGTACAGAGATGTTGATGGAGTGACCAACTGAGATTGTGACAACCTGTCTTCCTGTTGGAGATGGCTTTACCTGACAGATATGCCAGCATGGCTCTATTCATCCACCAGGGTGTGGGTTATCTAGCAAGCCTGCTTCAGGTAACTGTTATCAATGGGATACCACTAGTGTTCACAATTTTAAGGAACATGTTGCTACTCCAGCCCCAAACAAACTTTTGGTAGCCTCAGTGTCCTGATCTCAAAGGAGGAGCAGATCAGAGCAGTGAGTCTGTGTCCTCTGCCAGCAGGCCACTCCCCTACCCTTCTCCTTCTCTGATACCCTCCTACTCTACAAGTATGTGGTTTCTTCCTTTGCCTCTTGGATTTTTCTCTTACTAGATGTGGGGATTGTTGCCTCTTCTTTCTTTTAAATCGTATGTGCTTGATATTCATCCTTTTTATTTGTTTGAATGTTATTACATTTATCTGTTTATCTGCATGTATGTCATGCATGCCTGTGTCATGGTGCACTTACAGGAATCACGGATCAACTTGCAGGAGTTGGTTCTCATGGTCCACCATATAGGTTCTAGGGATGAAGCTTGGTGTCAGGTGTGGCAGGAAGTGCCCTTACCAACTGAGCACCAATTTGGCCCTATTCTTTTGTTTTCAATCGTTCTCTGTTCTTTTGTAACAAAGGCATCTTCTGTAAATAATATACTGGTGAATCTTTTAGACCATACGTTTGGAAATGTTCTATTTTTGTGATGGTCAAATCCATTCACATCTATTGTCCTTATGTTATATTAAGATCTATTTCTACCATCTTACTTCACCCTTTCTACCACTGATAACCTTTAAAATTCTCTTCGCTCAGGGCTGGAGAGATGGCTCAGAGGTTCAGAGCACTGGTTGTTCTTGTAGAGGACCAAGATTCCATTTCCAGCACCCACAAGGCAGCTCAGAACCATCTACAACTCCATTTTCAAGAAGCCCAACAACCTCTCCTGGCCTCTGCAGACTCAGAGTACACACACAGTACACAGCCATCTGTGCAGGCAAAAGACCCACGCACAGAAAATAAAAAATAAATAAAAATCTCAAAAAAAAAATAAATCTTTTTGCCTTAAACCGAACAGATTTGATTTTCTTTTGCTGGTATAAAGTAACAATTTACTTTTGTTCTTGCAGCGACTGCACTTGAAATATATTTACTTATTTATCCCGACTTATTAAATTTATGAATATCTACTTCTTCACCCACAAAGTACAAGTAGTTCAGCATGTTCTCTTTCTCTTCCTCCCACCTGGAGTACACAAAACAGCAACGTCCGCACGTGTCTACCCCCACATTCCCCCCCACACACACCACACATACTACTCATGCAGCCTGAATAGAATTCTAGTTTGGATTTCTTATGAATATAATTTTTTCATTTCCCCGCCTTAATCTTTGCTTTTTTTTTTCTCCTAAGAATAACTTCCATTTTTTTCCAGATTTTTTTTCTTCTGTCCTTATGAAGCGACCTCTTTACAAGGGCTCTTGTGGAGATCTCAGCAGAGCATCATCAGGTTAAATCATCGTGGGAGTGTTCAGTCATTTTCGGGCTTCAGGAGATGGGCTCCTGACCCCCTTGCTGCGACTGTCATGGCCCTCACAGTAACGGAGCTCGCCACAGTGAGAAGCACATAGCATCAAAGGCTCTTGCTTCAGATGCATCCCTGATGGCAGTGGACTTTACAATGTCCCAAGTAATTACATTCTCAGCCTCGGGCACACTCTGAGTGCAGGTTGCGTAGTGAATTGGCAGCCTATGGCCCAAGGCCACCCACCCACCCTTTATCTTTGGTCATTGTGGAGCCAAGACCCAAAACAGCTTTGCTTAAAAAAAAAAAAAAAAAAAAAAGACAACACTAAATCTCCGTTTATTTGACTGTCCTACCTTGATATTTTTCTATAGCAGTGTTTCCCAACCTTCCTAATGCTCTGGTCCTTTAATACAGTTCCTCCTGTTGTAGTGACCCCCCCCCCCCAACCATAAAATTATTTTAGTTGCTGTTTCATAACCATAATATTGCTACTGTTATGAATCACATTGTAAATATCTATGTCTTATGATGGTCTTAGGCGACCCCCATTGTAGAGAAAATATCTTGTGTATTGTACAAATGCATCACCCGTCCATTAAAAAGCTTAGGGCCTATGGATTAGGCAGGAAATAGAAGGTGGAACATCAAAGAGGAGAAAGAATTCCGAGACAGAGCCAGGCACGAGGAGACCTGCCTGGAGAGATGCGAGGAGACAGACACATGGTGCCTGAGCACAGGTGACCAGCCATGTGGCAGAAAGGAGGTTAAAAAAAAAAATGGATACTTGCAGTTAGATCTAGTCAGAGAAGAGCCTAGCTATATGGTCAAGGTATTTCTAAGTATATTTTGATTGTAAATATATTTCTGGGGCCATGGGACCAGGAGGCAGAGCCAGACCTAACTTCTACATCCAATGAAAGGGTCATTTGACCCCAACGGGTTGCAACCACTGCTCTATAGCATTGTAGGTTTTATTTTCCACTAGCTTGAATATTTCTTCCTATGTTTCTTAAGAGCACAGGTTCTAAAACTTCATGAGCCAGAGAACATTATTACATTCTGAATACTTTTCGTTATGCCTTTCTATTTAGGTATTAACTTTGCTGGGTAGAAAAGCTAACACCCATCAATTTCACCTTGCCCCTGTCTCTTCTGCAGCAAGTGTTAGCATCGAGTGTTCCGAGGTTCGTCGGATGCTTGCTCCTATTTTTCTCCAAAAGAGTTTGGGATTTCTCTTAGTCTTCAATGATTCTACTGCACAGAAACTGCCTACTTTTGGAGTTTTCTGACTCTGTACCACAGACTCTGTTTCTTTTTTTCTCTCTCTCTCTATTTTGTTTTCCCTCCCATTGAATCACTATTATCTGGGTGGTAGAATTTTCACCCTTCTTAGCCCCTAGCACTTCTCCATCTTAATTTCTCCTGTCTTGCAGAAGGTGCACAGTGATTCTGCAGTTTTGGTTGTTTGTTTGTTTTGTTTGTTTGTTGAGACAGGGTTTCTCTGTTTAGCTCTGGCTGTCTTGGAACTCTCTTTGTAGACCAGTCTGGCCTTGAACTCAGAAATCCGCCTGCCTCTGCCTCCCAAGTGCTGGGTGGGATTAAAGGCGTGCGCCACCAGGCCCGGCGATTCTGCAGTTTTCTAATGCATCTTGTGGTTGTAGCTGTCTGGGCACTTGTCCCGGATCTTATTCCTTCTGTGTCAGTCATGGCGTTTGATAAACCTTGTTGCCAGGTGGTTGCTCTCTCTTTCTATCACTAATATTTTCCCTGGTTGAGTTTCTGACAGAGAATGAACCAACTTGTACAGCTGGCCTCTTCCTCCAAGATTGAATTGCTCCTAATTGACAGCGCAAGGGGAGGAAGCACGGGGAGGAAATCCTAGCATAGGCGAGAGAGCCCTCTGAAATGCTGGAGATTGCTGTGAGCCAGAACGTGATGGAGCGCGCACGCGCACGCGCATGTTGTGATCACCTGAAATTGAAAGCAGACAGAGTAGGCCTGGGGGAGCAAACAGCTTTGCTCCTCTCCTCCTCATCCTCGCTACGGTCGCCTCCCCACCACAGCCACTGGGCCGCTTAGTTTTTGTCAACTTGATATCAACTAGAGTCACCAGAGAAGAGGGGACCTCAGCGGAGGAATTGTCTCCGTCAGAGTGAATGATTGACGTGGGAGGGCATAGCGCAGCATGGGTGGTGCCAGGCCTGGGCATGCGCTCTTGGGTTGTCTTTTCTTAGAAACTTTGGCTTTCTTGCAAACTGCCTGAGCTAGCTCTGGAAGCAAGCCAGTGAGCAGCCTCGTTCCATGGTTTGTGCCCCTGCTCCTGCTTGAGTGCCTGCCCTGACTTCCCTCAATGATTGACTGTGGATGCCGTGTATGTGAGGAAGCAAACTACCACAGTCGTGAAGCACAGCCAAGTGGTTCTGCTGGGGTGGAGAGGGCACAGGGGACAGCATGGAGAAAGCAGATCAAAGAGAAAAAAGAAACCTGTGTACTTGTTAGCCACCGTAGCCAAAGCCACTGCAAACACCCTGAATTAGCCAATACTGAAAATGGCTCTCAGGGGAAATACACGGATAGATTCCTATGGGCCACTGATCTGCACTTTCTTCAACTGATCAATATGTAAGTTTGTGTTCTGTGTGTTTCTCTTTAAAGGCATAGTTAAGATCTATTACTGTGTGGTAACATTGAACTCGCAGCCAATGCTATAATTCTTGCTTCAGTGACGCTTGGGTAACATGAGTTTGCTCCCTAAGGCACATCAGTCTTCCTGTCCTAATGAACAGCAGGTAGCACCTCAGCCCTGTTGTGGACCCCATGGTACCCCTCAGATTCATGATGAAGCTGAAATCCAGTTAAGTCACACTGGAGGTAGGAACTATATGTAAGGCCAGAATTCAAAGCATGAGCCCTGACACAGTGCCTTATGAGACAAGGAAGAGTTCCCTGAAGTGTGGGTACAGAGAAAGGGCTGTGTGCGGGTATGTTAAGAAAGTGGCCCTTGCCAGGAGGTGGTAGCACACACCTTTAATTCCAGCATTTAGAAAGCAGAGGCAGGCAGACCTCTCTAAGTTTGAGGCCAGCCTGCTCTACAGAGATAGTTCTAGAACAGCCACGGCTATTAAAACACACACACACACACACACACACACACACACACACACACACACACCTGTTTCCCCAAAACAAAACAAAAAGAAGAGGAAGAGAAGGAGGAGGAGAGAGAGAGAGAGGAGGAAGAAAGTGGCGGCTCTTCAGAACTCCATGGGGCGGTACCCACCTGTAATCTTGAGAAAGGTGGAAGCAGGCGAATCAGGAATTCAAGGACAGCCATCTGGGTTCGCTTTCCACATCTGTGATAAACAACATGATCAAAATGAGCTTGTTGAGAAAAGGCTTATTTTATTACAGTTTATAATTTATATTCCATCACTAAAGGAAGTCAGGGCAGGACCCAAAGCAGGAACCGAAGCAGAGACTGGAGGAGCTCTGCTCACTGGCTCCCTTCCCATCCCCACTCGGCTTGCCCTTTTATACAACCCAGGAAAACCTGCCAAGGCAGATGGAGACCCTGAAGTGAGCTGGACCCCCACATCAATCATTAACGAAAACTCTCCACAGACTGCCCACAGGCCAACCTAACGGACGCATTCCCAGATGACTCTAGCTTGCGTCAAGCTGACAAAAAATTAACCAGCACACCCACCTTGGCTATCGTGAGTTTGGGGTCTTATGAATTCCTGATCCACAAAAATAGAGATAGAGAGGCCTTACCAGAAACCATCCCCACCAGGACCTTAACCTTGGGGTTTCTGCCCTTGGAAATGTGAAGAAATGGATTTGTGTTACTTAAGCCAGCACCAGGACTTGCAAGAATAGCCCAAGCAGATGAAATGAATACTGTGTTTGGAGACCTTCTCTCTCTCTCTCTCTCTCTCTCTCTCTCTCTCTCTCTCTCTCTCTCTCCCTCTCTCTCCCTCTCTCCCTCCCTCCTTCTTTTTAAAATTAATTAATTAATTTTATTTTATGTGTATGGGTATTTTCCATGCATGTATGTCTTTGAAGAATGTGCATGTAGTGCCTGCAGAAATCCAGAAGGCATCAGGTCCCCTGGAACTGGAGTTACAAATAGTTGTGAGCTGCCATGTGGGTGCTGGGAATTGATCCAGGATCCTATGGAAGAGCAACCAGTGCTCATAACTTCTAAGCTATCTCTCCATCTCCATGGAGACCACTTTCAATACCAAATCAGCATTTCTGCTCTTGTAAAGGACCCAGGTTGGAGTCTTAACACCCATATCAGGGGCCTCATAGTGCCTTCAGTGCCAGCTCCAGGGGATCTGACAGCTTTGATCTCATCTGGCACCTGCTCTTATGTTCAGATATCCACACACATATACATAATTAAAATAAATATTAAATATTTAAAAACTGCTCAAAATAATTTTATAAATTATTATCATTCAAAGGAATAATTTTTCAAAAAAGAAAAATTTATCCTAATTTTTTAATCTTTTCTTTGGTAAATGTGATTTTTGCTTATGTTAAGGTATACTTTGTCTCATAAAGATTCAAGAAGCTCCATATAATTTGTCTTAGCTCATTTTGCTGTTAGAAAGGAAACAACAGGTTACCAAAGACTGGAAACACAAGTATATTTCTTATAGTTCTAGAAACTAAGAGGTCCAATTTCAAGGAGCTGATATCTGCGAGGGCACTCTTACTGTACCAACCCATGGAAAGGAAAGAAAGAGTGTGATGGTTTGTATATGCTCAGCCCGGGGAGTGGCACTATTAGAAGGTGTGGCCATGTTGGAGTAGGTGTGGCCTTGTTGGAGTAGGTGTGGCCCTGTTGGAGTAGGTGTGGCCTTGTTGGAGTAGGTGTGTCACTATGTGTGGGGGCTTTGAGACCCTCATCCTAGCTTCCTGGAAGTCAGTATTCTGCTAGCACCCTTCAGTTGAAGATGTAGAACTCTCAGCTCCTCCTGCACCATGCCTGCCTAGATGCTGCCATGTTCCCACCTTGATGATAATGGACTGAACCTCTGAACCTGTAAGCCAGTCTCAATTCAATGTTGTCCTTATAAGAATTGCCTTGATCATGGCAACTGTTCACAGTAAAACCCTAACTAAGAAACAGATATATAGCCGGGCGTGGTGGTGCATGCCTTTAATCCCAGCACTTGGGAGGCAGAGGCAGGTGGATTTCTGAGTTCGAGGCCAGCCTGGTCTACAAAGTGAGTTCCAGGACAGCCAGGGCTATAAAGAGAAACCCTGTCTCAAAAAAACCAAAAAAAAAAAAAAAAAAAAAAAAAAAAAAAAAAATATATATATATATATATATATATATATATATATATATAGAGAGAGAGAGAGAGAGAGAGAGAGAGAGAGAGAGAGAACTTTCATTAACATCATTATCTTGGTTATTGAGACCAGATCTCACTGGTAGCCCAGGTTGGCCTTGAACTCATGATTCCCCTGCCTTAGTGCTGGGCTTATAGGCATGTATTGACACACTTGGCTCCATACTCACTTTTTTAAAAAGTGTATATATGTATATATAAGTGTATATATGTATAAATAAGTGTGTATATGCATTTTACCTGCATGTATGTATGTGTACCTCATGAATCACAGATGCCTGAAGAGGGTATCAGATCCCTTGGAACTGGAATTCCAGATGGTTGAGCTGCCATGTGGGTGCTGTGAACTCAACCCAGGTCCTCTGCAACAGTAGCAAGCACTCTGAACCATGAGTCATCTCTCTGGCCCCTCAAAACTCACTTTAACAGCAACTTGTCCCCACAGCAGCATTATTAGCCCATCCATGAGTGCCACCTAACCTGTTTCTTTTTAAAATACTTTTACATGTATTTATTTATTGAGAAGGCAAAGGGTGCACTTGTGAAAGTCAGTTCCCTCCTCCTGCTATGTGGACCCTAGAAATAGAAAGATCACTGTCAGCCTTGGCAGCAAGAACCTTTACCCTCCGTACCATGCCACTGGCCCATTTAATGGCCACGCACAGGTCCTGCTCCTCCACTCTGTTGCACACAGAACTGCCTGCACTACACAAGCTTTGGGGGTGCGCATTAAAAACCCAGAGATCTAACAGAAGCCTCCCGATGCTCCCTTCCACATCCCCACTCTCCAGAGAAGGCTGCCTGCCCTCAATCCCTCACAGATTCTTTGGGCAGTTTACGTCATTTCTCTATAAAACATAATTATGTAGTTGCTTCCTGATTGCTTTTTTTTTTCTTCTTTCATTTCAGTCATTAATGCTAGCCTTTTCATCCCTAATCCTCCCAGGAAAGCAATGCTATCATTTTGGATAGATTAATATTCAGTGTTTATATTATTACCAATCACGAGAATGCCAGGCCCTGCTTAGTGATCTGATATGCAATGATTTGCTTTGTTGAGCGAGTTATTATTTTCTCTGCCGTTAATTACTGTCTTTGGTTTGTTGAGTCATGTCCTCTGTATTTGCTATTTTTTTTTCCCCCAAACTCCGTCTTGGATGTGCTTAACTGTGTCAGGGTAGTTAAACTCTGTCCCTTCTGTGCTGACTCTCGCCTGGCTGTCTGCTAAGCGTGCCGGGCACTGTCCTGGGTCTTCCTAGCTTTATGATCTCATTTTGGCAAAGCACACTCTTTCTCACAGCTTGTTTGTAAAGGCAGAAGTTAGAGGGAGATCCTTTCAAGGATGCCCACCTTTGAAAATGCCTTTATCCCTGCCCAATGCTTTTATTCCAGCTTCATACCTAGTTGGTAGGTTAGGGTAGTGGGCAGAAAGGCACTAGAACGTTAAGTGTTAGTCTATCGTCTTTTAGTTTCGGCATAGCTGTTGAGAACATTGTTCTGTTTCGTTATGGGTCTGCTGTTGTTTGTTTTGAGATGGGTGGTGGTGGGGTCCCTGTGTAGTGAAGGCCGACCTCAAGCTGCCTCTGTCCGTGAGGATAATCTAGAATAATTCCTGTTCCTCCTGCTTCGCCTCCCAAGTGCTGGAACTGCAGGGGTCTGCCCCCACGTCTGGCTTCTAATTCTATATTTTTTTGTTTAATTAATCAAGTGTACGTGGATAGAACCCAAGACCTGAAGCGTCCTAAGTGCTCTGGCCCCAGCTGATCATCAGCCTTTGTGTTTCTCTCCCTCCTTTCCCTTCTCCCTCCCTATGTCCAGACCCTGATTGCTTTTGTCTCTGTGTTCTGAAATTTTACAGTTCCATTCCTTGGCCCGAATGAATTCTCTTTCATGGTGCTCTGTCCTTAGTAAACACTTAAAAGAAAGGGGGCTTTCAGAATCAGATCACGTTCAGATTTATAGCAAAATGAGAGAACTACAGGGGTCCTACCCAGCCCTGTCCCTTCTTGCTTCCAGTTGCTGTGTGATAAACACCAGCGACAAAAGCAACTGGAGGAGGGCAGGGTCTGTTTCATCTGACATCCCACACTGCAGAGAACAACCAGAGAAGTAGGGAGGCACTCACGCTGCAGCAGAGGCACAAGCCATGGAGGGATGCTGCTTAACTGACTGCTCCCCCTGGCTTTCTCTCTTGCTTTCTTATACAACCCAGGAGCATCTGCCCAGGGGTGGTGCTGCTCAAAGTGGGCTGGGCCCTCCCACATTGATCACTAATCAAGAAAGCACCTCACAGACCTCCCTACAGGTCAATCTGACGGAGGTAATTCCTCAAAGGAGGTTCCCTCTTCCTAGCTGTCTCTCGCTGTGGAGTGTTGAAATGTATGTCCCACGTGTGCATAGCCTATCTCATTCAGGGTGGCACATGGAGGAGTGCGATTACACTGATGCCTTGTCTTTTGAGCCCGTAGCACACACACATCAGGACCCACCCCCTGTTGTCCACTCTGGGTTTAAACGGGATGTATAAGAACACGCATCCAGTGTATCATGTAGAATGTTCCCTATGCCCCGCAGAGCGTCTCTGCACTCCCACCAGCGTTTCCACCCAAACCCAGACAAGCATAGATCTTCTAGCTCTCCACCATTTTGTCTTTTCTGGAGTGTCGTATAATAGATTGGCTTCAGTCCCTCGGTAATATCTGTCTCTTCCATCTCGTTTCATAGTTTAATAGTGAATTTCTTTATCCCTGAATATTGTTTGGGTTGGGCATGCTATTGGAAGGCAGAGGCAGGCAGATCCCTGAGAGTTTGAGCCTAGCCTGGTCTACATAGTAAGTTTCAAGTCAGCCAAGACTATGTAGAGAGACCCTCTCTCAAAAACAAAAAATGATTACTTCCAGGTTTGAGCAGTTGGGAATATAACTGCTTTAAATATCTTTATGTAGGATTTTGTGTGAATATGTTTTTAACTCCTTTGGGTAAAGACCACGAAGTGTAGCTGGGGACTGTATAGTAGAAAGCCTGTAGAGTTTTATAAGAACCTTCAAATGCAGCTACATTATCTCGCTTTCCTAACTCCAATGGCTGAGAGTTCCTGCTGTGTCACCTCCCCACTAGCATCCAATGCTGTGGGTGTTCTGCATGCTGACTGTTCTAACAGGTATGCATTAGTATTTCATTTCTGTTTGAATTTTCATCCCCCAGTGACATAGGATGAGGAGTGTCTTGCTTACTTGACTGTAAACATTCTGTAAACATTCATGAAGTGTCTACTAATGCCTTTGGCTCAATTTGAATATGGTTGTCTGTGTTTTACTGTGGAGTGTTTTCTTTAAAGAAAGAATTTATTTAACGTGTGTGTGTGTGTGTGTGTGTGTGTGTGTGTGTGTGTGTGTGTGTGATGAGAGTATGTACCTATATCATGTACATTCAGGTGCCTGAGCAGTGCAGAAGGGGTTGGATAGCCTGGAACTGGAGTCACAGGTAGTTGTAGATGCTGAGAACCAAACCGGATCCTCTGCAAGAACAGTGAATGCTCTTAACCACTGGGCCATTTTTCCAGCCCCTGTGGTGGACGTTTAAGGGTTCTTTTTGTATTAGGGGTAACTGGGATGACAGGTATCATGCAAATATGTTCTCCCAACCCAAGGTTGTCCTCCTCAGCTCTTGCCTGTCCTTTGCAGAACAGAAAAAAAAAAAAAAATATATATATATATATATATATATATATATATATATATATATATATTTTGAAGGAGTTCAAACTATCAACTTTTTTCTATAACTTTATCTTTCAAACCAATTCAGAAAATTATCTAAAAGACAATTTTCAAATCCAAGGTCATCTAGATTTTCCCTTGGTGTTAATTGTCAAGCTTGCAGAATCCAGAATCACCCGAGAGATGAGCTTCTGATGCCCTATGAGGGATTACCTTGATCAAGGTGAGGTGGTAAACCCACCCACACTCTGTGGGTGGTGCCCTTCCCTGGCTGGGATCCTGGCTTATAGGGATGGAGGATGGAAGCTGCACAGCCCCAGCCATTGCTCTCTGCTAACTGTGCAAACTCCTGCTGTCTTTACCCCCCACTACAGTGCATCCTTGAATTGTGAGACAGAAGAAACCGTGTCTCCCTTAAGATGCTTTGCCAGAGGATTATACTCAGCAACATCAGAAAGACAGCTGAGACAGCTGTGTTCTTGGACTATTATAGCTTTACATTTGAAACTCAGGTTTGTAATTTATTTATTTATTTATTTATTTATTTATTTATTTATTTATTGGTGGAGCTCTTAAGATCTTCATCTAGGTTTGACTCCATGTGTATATCTAGTTGTTTGGGGGAATCACTTGTATTAAAGGAATATCTCCGATTGGATTGCATTTGCCTCGTTATCAGAGGTTAAAGAACTGATTTATGCATTTACTCTCAGGCTCTCTATTCTGTTCTATTTATCTGTCTATTCTTTCATCAATATCACACATCTATAACTTTATAGTATGTTTAAAAATTGGGCAATTCAGTACTAGAATCTCCTCCTCCTCTTCTTCCCCTTCCTCCCCTTCCTCCTCCCCCTTCTCGTCTTCCACCACCGCCGCCATCACCGCCACCACCTCCTTCAATGTTGTGTCTCCTATTTTGGATCTTTGGCCTCTCCTCAAAAACTTTGAAATGGCCACAAAATAACTAGTTGGGATTTTGTTTGTTGTTTGTGGTGGTCTGACTGAGATACCTTTGATGAAGTCTTGGACGTTTGAGTACTTGGCCTTCAGTTGGTAGTTGTTTGAGGAGGATAAGGGGGTGTGGTCTTACTGAGGAAGTTTGCCTCTGGGAGTGGACTTGGAGGTTCCAAAAGACTTATTCTGGTTTCAGCTGGCTCTCTCTACCTCGTGCTTGGACACCTGCCACCATGTCTTCACCATCAAGAACTCTACCCACTGGAACCAGAAGCCCAAATCAATGCTTTGTTTCATAATTTACCTTAGTTGTGGTACTTGATAACAGCAGAGAGTAGCTAACATTGTGTAGAATTGACTCTGTAGATCAGCCTCAGAAGAACTGACATCTTGACTACACTGAGTCTTCCTATCCTTGAACAAGGACTATCTCTTCATTTACTTAATTTTTCTTTGATTTCTTCCATCAGAGTTTTGTATTTTCTTCCCAACAGATGCCTTGTATATATATGTATCAGGTATTTCACTTTGGAGGGGAGGACATTTTACTTTTTTTAGTGCTAACGTCAGTGATACTATATTTTCCGTTTTAAGTGGTACTTCACATGGGTACATACAAGGCAGCGATGCACTCTCCAGCATTACTCTCGTACTCTGCCACCGCGCTACCATCTCTTGTTCCTGTTTCTGCTGTCATTGTTCACTGTTTCGGATTTTTCTAAATAGACGGATTTGTATCATCTGCAAAAAAGACAGCTTTGTTTTTATTTTGTTCCCAACCCATGTGCCTTTCATTTTCTCTTCTTTTCTTTTGGCATCACCAGGAGCTCCAGTGTGAAGTTGAAGGAAACCAGGAAGAACAAATATCACTACTATGCTCTCAGACTTAGTGAGAAAGCCTTAGGTTTCCCATTATTAAAGAGGATGCTATCAGTACACTTTTTTTTTTTTTGTAGATTTCTTTGTCAAGGACGTCTTTTTCTAGTCTTAGTTAACAAAAACTGTCTTTTTATTTTTTTTTAAGATACTTTGGTTTTCACAGCCATTTGCAGCAGTACACTGAGCTCCATAGACACAGCACAGGAGCAGGCGAGAGCAGGACTGGCTCTGGGCCGTTCTGTGCCTCATGGAGGGAAACCTGGGCAAAGAGAGCCTAAGTCAAGAGACAAATGTCTTCATATACATCTTTGTGCAGACTTGCCAGAAGATGCACAGAAGCACTGGGTGCCCTGTCAGCACCTTAAAGAGTTCTCTAAGAAGTCTGAGAGGCAGGGACCCTGTCTGCTGAAGAAAAGCAGAAAGAAACACTAAGACCTGGGAGGGCTGATGAGACACGTTATGAAAGAGAAATGAAAAACTGTATTCCACCCCTCAAAAGGGGAGACCAAAATAAGTTTGAGGACCACAATGTACCCAAGAGGTCCCCTTCAGAATTCTTCTTGTCATGTTCTGAATATTGCCCCCCAAATCAAAAAAGACCGTCCTGGCTTATCCACGGGTGATGCTGCAAAGAAACCGGGAGAGCCGTGGGGGAGCACTGCGGAGTACAAGCAGTCCTGTGAGAAGAAGGCTGCGGAGCTGAAGGAAAACCCCACACAGGGAAGAGGGGGTGTTCAAGACTGAAACGGGCAGAAGGATGAAGAGGAAAAGGAGGACGAAGATGATGAATGAGATGGTTCTAACGCAGTTTCTCTTCTTCTCTATAAAGCATTTAAATCCCCACCCTGTACACAACCCACTCTTATTTGTTTAAAAATAAATATATAAATAAAATGTAAGGCTGTGGAAGCATTGGTTTTAAACTGTAGTGTCTTTTCTTTTCTTTTTTCTTTTTCTTTTGTCTAGTTAACACACTACCAACTGTGTCTGTAGATGGCCCTGTCCCAGTGGTATTTTCAACAGCCGCTAACCATGCCTGGTATAGCCTGGGGTTGTAAATTGGCATGCAAATTTAAACCAGGTTCTTGTTGGTGTACAGCACAAATGAGTTATATGGGGACAGCAGGGTGGGGTTTGTTTTGTTTTGTTTTGTTTTTTCCCTATCTTCAGTTGTCTCTGATGTTGCATTATGAAAATAGTTGTTGTTCAGTTAGCTGAATACCATCTGTAATTACAAAAGTAAAAATCTCAGCTGCTTTGTTGACATTCTGTTTCTAAGTAAGTTCGTTTTTAAAATTAGTATTCTTCTGTTCATAGATCTGAGATGTTTCTTCTCCAGGGAAGCTTGTCTTCTGCTCTTGCCCATGTTGGGTCACATGGATTGCTACAGTGTTTATCTTTGCATAGAGCCAGATGTTAGAAAGATTTTTTTTTCTGCACGCCCTGCATACTGTGTTGGGGTAACAAAAATTAGAACAGCTTCATTCATCGCTTAAATTCCCAAATCACAATCAGTTGAATAAGAGATTCCACATAACCAGTTGTAGAGCTGAAAGTGATCAATTCTACCACACTGTGGCATTGTTGGACTGAAACAATCTGAAAGTCATCCTTGATGGGCTAATAAAAAGCCTGTTCTAATCTTTACATACTCTGTGCTCTTTAACTCCCACTACTGTGTAATGGCAGCTATGCTCTGCAGTTCTCCTATTAAAGAGGACCTGAGCATGGATCCCCAAAAATAGGAGCTTAGAATTCAAGACTGCCAGACTAAAATTTGTGTTGACATTAGTCTGAGTGAGGGCTATGAGACCACTGCTTATAAAGCCTAAACTGTTTAAGTGTCTTTCTAATTAATTGAAACAGCTTTTATTTAAAAATTGCTACATTTTAAATTAAACTTAGGGTATGTTTATCCTATGTTGTGATTTGTCCCTTCATAAACAGATACAAAAAAAGAAGATAGACTTTGCATCTTAGTATCAGTTGTCCAGTTCACTTGGCTTCTCTTAAAAAAAAATCCATTCATTAGAGTCATGTTAATCTGTTTAGCAGTTTAGGGGACAATTTGGCAGTTTTCTGGATTTTTTGTTTTGTTTTATTTCTTTTTCTTTTTTGTTTTTGCTTTTGTTTTTGGTTTTTGGGGTTTTGTTTTTGTTTTTGTTTTGTCTTGTTGGGGTTTTTTGTTGTTTGTTTGCTTGTTTGTTTACATTCTTGTCCTCCTGAAGTGACAGTGGTTTAAAACAGTGCTCTTGCCATCCTTGCCTTGGCTATGAAGTGATATTATATAATTTTGACTTGGGTTCTTTCCAGTTGTTTTGATTTTTGAAAGTGGAGAAAGAACACTGAACTTATGTCCTGGATGATACTCATGAACTAATAACTGCAGAGGTTTTAAAAAATACTTTTTTTTTTTTTGACAGGGGTAGAGAGATAGCTCAGTGGTTAAAAGCACTGGGTCCTAGCGCTGACATGGTGGCTCACAACTGTCTATAACTGCAGCTCCAGGAGATCCAACACCCTCATATAGACATACATGCAGGCAAAACACCAATGTACATAAATTAAAAATAAATAAATCATTAAAAAATAAAACCCAAAAGTGTGTACCACCATGCCTGGCTAGAAATATCTTTAAGAAAATATCTTTCATATATTGAAATGATTTTTTTTGTTTTGTTTTTGTTTTTGTTTTTGTTTTTGTTTTTGTTTTTCGAGACAGGGTTTCTCTGAGTAGCCCTGGCTGTCCTGGAACTCACTCTGTAGACCAGGCTGGCCTCGAACTCAGTGTAGGCTGGGCTGTATATCCAGATCTGGCCATGTAAGGGATGACTTGCAATATGAAAGAGATGTGTGGGCGCTACTCTCCCCTAACCTCTGATTTGCTGGGCAAATTGGATAAAGGATGAGATGAGGTGGAGGTGTTGGTTTGCCATTTCGTATAGCTGGGGGGGCGGGGGAGGGTTGGCGGCGGGAGGTGGGAGGAGCTAAAAAGAAAGGGAGTATATGGTAGATATGTGCCAAAGCTTCCCCTTCTTGACTCTGGGCTAAGCCAACCGGTTTATACTGGCCCTGAGATGTCCTAGCAGTGGAGGAGATGCCTGTAGATCCCCATGAGGTTCACCAAGATGAAGAAGCTTAATCGCTCATAGAAACGGTGGTGAACTATCTAGGGTAGTGCCTTCCATCCAAGCCCCTGTGCCCAGCGATGACCTTTTCACAGAGACAACAAAAGCTGTTGGTGCTGTATGAACCTCACCAATCTCATCCTTCGCTCTCTCTTTAGGTACTATCTCCTGAGACGCTTCTTGGAACGGATGGTGGTAGTCTTCAGAGTTCCTGCCACTCTTTCTAAGAAAGATTCGTTACATAGATGCTATGACGTCAGCTTCCAAGTATTTTACAGATTTAGAAACAGCATCTGAAAGACAACAGGTGCACTTAAAGGAGCAAGGATGGGAAACCAGTTCACAAAGATACAAGGGCCAGGCATCGCTGTGGCACTCTTAGGAGTCTTATGGTTGAGGTAGGCATAGATGATACTCATTGAGATGATTGAGAAAATGTCCCAACAGCCTATGCCTGTCGATGTTACAGCAATGGTTAAAGAATGAGCAAAAGGAACCCTGTTTGCTTGAAAAAAGATATTCCAAAAAGCAGAGGTTACAAATGGAAACGCCCAGGCCCAGGGATGAGCTACCTCCCTAAAATTGTTGGTCAGAGAGGACCCCAAAACAATACAGGTTATTTCCACTACTGTTGATCAGCCTCCTCTTATAGAAGGAAGAATGGTCAGAGTTACCATGGTCTCACTAGGGATCTCAGCCACACCCTCCTGCACCACCCTCCCATCTGTGTCTACTTCTGCCAAGCTACAAGTCTCCAGAAAAGAAGATTCATTGAAGGGGGCTTATCTAGGCAGCTATGGAGAAATCCTCTTCTATGGTAGAGTGAGATCTTCGGTGATGTGGCTTCTTTGGAGTTAGTTACTCATGCTCCTCCTGTGAGTAATCCCTCACGCGTGCTCTGCAAGTACACCCGATAGACTTACTAGTTTACTAAGTCAGACTTGGATGGAGCTGTGCGGTGGTCTGTCGCTGTTGACCTGTCTAGAGTAGGCAGATGTTTACAGGAAAAGTTCATGCGACCTTGCAGTTTGGCAAAACAAGACAGCTGGAAAGGACTATGGGACTGGTGTAAGCAGCAGCTCTTTCCTCACTGTGGGTAACTCTGCACCCTTGCTTCCAGTTAGCATCTCTTAGCTTAGCTGTTCTAGCCTGTTACAGCTCAACTCAGATGTCACTTCCTCTGGAAGCTCTCATGCCACCTTAGTTTAGTGACCCAGTCCTCGGTCGTCTGCCTTTTCTTGAGCTCCCTGGCTTGCCTGTGATCTGTGTTTACCAATACAGGCTCTATTTGTGTTGTCGTTGGCCCACTGCCTGCCTTGCCTCTTGAGCTGCCTAGATACACAGATGCCATTGTTCCTCTTGCTTTTAGCGTCTCCTTCTAGATTCTAACACAGATTCACAGCAGAGTTCAATGACTATCAAATGAATAAAGGGACTGTCATAAAGGACCAAACATCGCATGCTAGATGTGTCCTGTGCCGTACAAAATGTTACTGAACAGTAGAAGAAAGGCAGGGCAAGAGGATGGAAAAGAAAGGCGGCTTTCTGAAGGGATGGAGGTAGAGAAGCTATTGTATAGGGATGGCCAGTGGACTCCGAGCCCATTCCTTGGGACTGAGATGGAGGTGAAATCCTCAAGTCAGAGACCCTCCGCTCTTCTCCTGCCTGGGTAGATCCTGTGATGACTGTTTTGTAACTGGAACTAATGTTTGAACATTTCAAAGGGTGTGGGGCATGGCTGGGTGGTGGTGGTGAACACCTTTAATCCCAGCACTCGACAGTCAGAGTCCGGTGGATCTCTGTGAGTTCTAGGCCAGCCTGGTCTACAGAGATAGTTCTAGGACAGCCAGGGCTACACAGAAAAAGCCCTGTCTTGAAAACAAAAGGGAGTGAGTGGGCATAGGACTTAGTTTGTCTTTGCCCTAGTCATTCACTGGGTTCTAAACAAAAGGCACCAGATTGAAAGGAAAACATGGCTGAGCCCTCACAGCAAGTCCTTAGTATATTCAGTCTTTGTGGTTTACCCTCAGAGCTTCCTGCCAGCTCTTACCCAGGCTTACCAGGCCTAAGAAGACAAGAAGTGGGCAGAGCGGCCCACAAGTGTGCCCTATGTTGTAAAGCAGGTGCCTCTGGCAGATGAGTTTCCAATTTTAACTGAACACCTCCGCCTCTCCAGAGGGGGGTCTGCCATACTGCTAGTGAGACTGCATGCCCTGTTCATGAGGGTCACCTACAGAACTCAGGAACGGGGCCAGAGGCCTGTTATCCTGCCCTCTGGATGTTACCTGATGGGTTCTTGGTATCTCCAGTATCTATAGAGACCCCCCTCTTTACACTAATAATGCTACAGACCATTGTGAGCCCATTTGAGTGGTCAAGAAACTGAGTCTCCATGGGGCACATGTAATTAAAGTGTGTATACAGAGTTGTCTACACAAGATGTGGGACCCCTTTGCAGCTGACACACGGGTATCGGTTCTGGCCATACAAGTGATGACTCCCAAGATCAATCCAGTGGCCCGAGTGGCCCAGATTTGATATCATTGTCACCCCAACCAGCCTCTTTCCCATTTTGCAGCTTCATCTCTCAGACCCTGGTCTCCTTTCTAAAATAAGCAGGGTTAGATTTTTATTTTACCCCTGCTCAAGGGAAGTTGCAAATGCCTGTTGGGGCACCTGGGGGACTCAAGAGCCTCTGCTCAGGTAGTTGTCTGTAGGACATGAGCCAGCGGTCACGTAGTAGCTCACATGGGTAGAGGACCTGAGAGGAAGGTGAGGCCTTTATGCTGCTTGTCCAACATCCTTACATGCACATGTTTATGGTCTCTGTGTTTCTGCCATGACAGATCTAAGAGGCCTCAGATTCAGAGGCCAGACGGAGTGGCTGCGTGGCTGAGTTAAAAGGTACCACTTTGTCCTGCAAGTCTTGGGAGGCACTTGGGCCCTACTTTTATTAAACACTGGATGGAAGAGTGAGCATGCTCACTGGAAGAAGATAAATCTACACAGCTTTTTATTGGAAATGACAGACTCTGCCTTTTTAATTAGGGGGTGGCAATGAAACACCTTCTCCACTCCCACAGGGAGGTTTTGGTTGAACTCGGGGTCTGGGTAAAGGAGGGCCTTTCTGCTGATGAATCTGTGTGCCTGATGGAGGAGGTCTCCTCTTCTGCTGGTGCTCATGAGTACGGTGGCTTGGAGGCAAAGGACGATGGCCAGGTGTCTGGAGATGATGACCAGGTAGAGGAGGAGCTTGGAGCGCCGCTGGATTCTGCGCTGCTGTGGCTGGTGTTGAGTGCGGCTTGGGGCCCCTTTCCACAGTGCTTGTTCTGGAAGCTTTTATCTCCAGCTCTTCATCTGTAATGGCAAGACGTTTTAAGAACTCATTCTGACAATAGTGAACAATATAACACGGGTGTGCAAATGTGTGTGAGAGTACATATGTAGATGAGCGTGTATGTGTGTGCCAAGGGACAACCTCTGATGCCATTTCTTAAGCACTGTCTGCTTTTCTTCTTTTTGAGATTCTCTCTCTCTCTCTCTCTCTCTGTGTGTGTGTGTCTGTCTGTCTGTCTGTCTCTCTGTTACTCTCTCTGTCTCTCTCTGTCTCTCTCTCTCTCTTTCTCTCTCCTTCTCTCTTTCTCTCTGCCCTGCAACTTATCAAGGAGGCCAGCTAGGCCCAGGGAATCCACCTGCCACTGCTCTGGGGTTGCAAGTACCACCTTGCCCTTTTTATGTGGGTTCTGAGGAGTCTACTTCAGTCCTCATGCTTGAAAAATAAGCACTTGACTAATGGAGCTGCCTCCCCAGCCCCACGATGCAGCCATTGAACATGCTTCATGTGATAGGCATCAAACCAGCTGCTTCAGGAGATGTGAAGAGGAAAGGGAAGTTACTCCCACCCTCTTCAAGTTCTGGGTGTGTCAGGGGAGAGAGAAACGTTGGCCATAGGTACCCTGAGACCCTAGGCCTCTTTAGAACTCAAAAATGTGAGGGAAGAAGACACCTGGGAGGAGAGCTTTGTGCCTAAGGCTCTAGAGTATAGAGTGAGTATTGGATCTGGGAGTTGTAGCTGGATGCTGCCTAGAGATAATCAGCAAGGTTGCTAAGCAACAACCCTCAGGGCCCGAGCCCTGTAATCCAGGTCTGAGGGGTCATGAAGGGCATCAGAGACTATGTGTCTTCTGTGGTGTCTCTACAGTAGGTCTGCCTCTTGCTCAATTTGATTGTCACACAAGCCACATTCTGAAAGGAAACTGGAGTGCTCACCAGGGGACAATCTAGCCCTGAGAAATGGGCTAGCTCTTCCAAAATTCATAAGCAAGACCCATCTCTTGGGCTTTATCGGGAAAGATGGTTCCTTTCCTCACACTTTGGGATTTTTCTGTTCTGTGTGGCTTCTGTCCAGGAAGACGAGCCTGAGACTGTGTCGGATCTTCTTATGCTGTTTTTAAACCACACAGGAAATCTGTGGGAACAGGCAGCTGCCAGAGGCCTGGAGCCACTGCTGGGCTCCTTCAGGACACATCCTGGTATTCCACTCCCTGTGCCTTAGGCCTCCTCAAGAAGCCAGGGGAGCTTCTCTGCGGGGTAAATGAATGGTTGCCTGTACCTTTTTAGAACATGACTGAAAAGCATGTCTCCACATCACCAGGGGGCTGACATATGGACCCCAGGTGATACACTGGCTACCGTAAATGCACTGTGAACACAAAGTCTGGAAGTCAAACAAGGTGGCTTTGACACCCAAGTGACCCATGTGCTCTAAGCACATACATAAAGAGACACCCAAAAGACAGAACATGTCCTTTATGCCATGTTCGGTGTCCCGGAAGTGCCTGCGGTGTTTGGAGGGGTATAGGTGAGACTTTGACCCTACTCCCAGGTCCCCAGACACAGACCAGCAGGTGGCCCTTCCTGCACATTGGCACGCTCCCGTGGTGTCTGCTGGCTCTTCTGTTTGTGGCATTTTTTTTTTTCCTCCTGTGTTTTCTCTCGTGTTCTATGTGTTAGGCCCATTGCTACGACGCAGTAATGACTCAGGCAGCAACACTGTCCTCAGTGAGTGACAGAGCCATATAGCACATCACAGTGTCAGCCTCCATCAAGTGGGGGACCACCAGAAGGTGTAAAGAACCACGTGAGAGGTGAGAGGGTGAGAGGCATGACCAGATATGCTGAGCCCTTACATGGAGTTGGGCAGCAAACTTCCTCTGGGGAAGCCATACACTTGCTATGACCTATGCCACCTACCTCTTAAGAGCAGGACCATAGGGCCCCAGGACAACCTCTCCAGCAAGGTTCACCACTGCCTAAACATCTGTTCCGGGAGCCTTTCGGTTCTTTTTCTTTCTTATAAGACTGTCTCTTGATGGCTCAGTTTGGGTTATAGATGCGGGTGAGGAAAGCCAGGCCCAGAGATGTCCAATGTAAAGAGGAGTTATGTAAGGACACGATAAAACTGCCTAAAAATTCAAGTGCCAGGTGACTTGCCTCGGCCTAGTCATGTTTTGGCCTATGGGCTGTACGATCTGAGGTGATAAGCTAGCTTCTTCATCTGTGCAAATGTCTATCTTACATTGAAAGAACTTTGTCCCTGGAACAGGCCACTTTATTCACGTGAGCTATTGTCATATTTCTCTTACCAGTCTGGCGGTGGCAGAGGTTGCCATGTCTCGGGTGACACCTGAGGTCCACCTTGGAGGAATGTGTCTGACCCCTGGGCAGTGATCATGGGCCTTATAAGGAGGGATGGAGACAGTATGAGCAGAGCACAGAGATAAAGGAGCCAGTGTCAAGGGCTCTGCAAGCCACTAAGCTGTACTGGATGGAGACCTGGGAATGATGTTCCCAGACATGAAAGGTGCAGAGAGAATGATGTCCCAGGCCCCAGATGGGGGAAGTGGTACGTGAGATGACAGATGAGGGTGCTGGCCTGAAGGGAGGATGAGGGCAGCACTGAGAAATGAGTTGTGAAGAAGGAAGCCAAACCTACTGGGCTCCGGGCCAGGGGCCAGAACTGTGGGGTATGGGCAGACCCTGCCCATGGGCTGTGCTGGAAGTCAGTATTTGAACATCGCTGGGCATACTCTAGGTGGAGACCTGCAGAGATGGGACCCAGCCCTGCGTGAGTCAGATTTCTCAGGACCCCAGACACATGCCCACCCACTAAAGACCAACTAAAGACTGCCCTTACCCCAGAGTCCGCAGTGACACCTGAACATAGTCCCTAACATATTGTCCCTTGGGTGGTCAGCTCCCTGCTTAGGATCACCATAACTAATTTCTGCTTTGTAGGCTCCAGGACAAGTCTGCATGGAGGTAACCATACTCCCAACCTGAACTCCTTACTTCCTGAACATCCAACCAGGAAACAAAGGGCCATCAATCACCCTCATTTGGGCTTTTATTTTCTTGCAGCACTGGGAGTCAAATTCACAGCCTCACACACACCCAGCACTCTGCACCGACACACCCAGTGCCTCCTAGCTGGAGATAGCTTTATTAGTGTTCCTAAGAGCTTGGCCCTGAATGCACCTTTGAGGCATCCAAGGCCAAGACATTTGTTCACAGACATGGGGTTTGGGAGGGAATCTCTCTATCCTTATGAAAAGTTTGTGGACAATTCAGGGATCTCCACACTAGCCTTTCACCAAAGCAGCCTCGAGTGGTGGATTCTGGGAAGGTATACAGCCTGGGTGCAGCTTCTCAAAGGTCCTTTGATGTTACCCCTGAGAACTGTCCTTCAGAAATCAATCCGAGCACATAACAGAGCCACCCAGAAACTCTGGTTCCAACCCAGCCATTCTGATTCTACCCATCCCTTTCTTCCCTTCGCAGACTCAAGGAGGGACGTTCCCATGGGGATTTCCCTGCAGCCTACAGTGATAAAGAAATGGGTGTGCTTACCTTTTCTCCTCCTGTTCCGTTTTTTCCTCTTGCAGATACAGAAAGTAAACAGCGCCCCAAAGAGCACCAAGAGGAGTCCTCCTGCACCGGCCCCCACGGTGACACAGAGGAACAGGCCTTTCTCTGCAAGAAGAGAATATGGCTAAGGGAAAGGTCTTGGGCAGTGTGGTCCCTTCATTCCTATGGCCCAGGCCCCAGCCTCCTACATCAAACAGATGAAAGAGTTCCATAGGGTTTTCCACCTCCTGGCGGCTGAGCTTCTGGGGCCTGGAGTGCTACTTACATCTGCAAGGGCTGAGGAGCAGTGCCTACCCACCTCACCCCATCCTCCACAGAGGAAAAGAGCATCTGAGTTCTAGAAAGGGAGAATGAGTTGCCTGAGGCCTCATGGGACCTTTCCCCAAGTGAAGCATCCCCCAACCTCAGTGTTCAGCTCTTCTTCCTCCCAAACTCCTTCTGGGTTCAGGAAAGCCGCCTAGATACTCAACAGTTAGCAGTGGCATATGAGGTTCTGATCCCTTCACCTGCCAGAACAGGGAAGAATAACAGAGAGGAAAACAGAGCCATGGTTGCTCAGGGCAATAGGCTTAGCTTAGCTCTTCCATGTAAGGGCTGTGTGACCTTTGGTAAGAAGCCCCACTTCTCTGAGTCTGTTTCTTTCTTTGTAAAATGGAAACAATGCACCTTACATCACAGAGTAGCTGTCGGAAGTCAGATCAGATAAT
>LR754136.1:40226-86927 GCA_902729485.2 Mus minutoides
GGAGCTGAGGCCAGCTTCACAGAGGCCAAAGAACTGTTAACACTCGTGACCAGGGATGAGCACCAGGCAAGCTGGAGGTCCACCAAGCAGGACAGAGGGTCAAAGCAAGCTGTTGATACTGGTTACCTCCGACCCTCCAGTCTTCTCCTTAGCCAGTCCTTGCCTGTGAGCTGAGAACCTCTCCGGGCACTGTCTGCATAGGGGCATCATCCCTCAGCAACCCCTGAAGCTGCTTCAAGGACGAATTCAGGGACCTTCAGGCCCTGTTGGCTTGCCAAGGGCCTGGAATGTCAGAGTCAGCTCCCAAGTGTGATCAAGGGTGGACAGACAAGGCGTCCTGTCCAAGCTGAATCTCCAACAGATCCTCCCTACGGGTCCTAGGGCGGACCTCCAGCCCTTTCCCAGACACTCTTGGTCTGAGGTTAACCAATTGCAGCACTCTGGATGCCTGGTGGTGGTTCTGATGGGGACATCAGTAGCTGTAGCTCTGTCATAGGGCAGCATCTCATTCGAACTCATCTTTCCCATCACTCCTCCTGGAGACACCGTGTCTATGTTGCCTATGTTTATGTAAGCGAGCACTACTCCAAGGCCAGCTGCTTCCTCCTCATGGGACTTAACACACACTCACTTTATCCCTGCCTAGCTTGGCCTTAGATTGGGAGGAGTCTTCAAACTCCCTCTTTCTCCTTCATGGCCATTCCCTGGTCCAGTTTCAGTTTCTGCTCTGAACTACAGATTAAGGGAGCTGCACAGTCCCCTGCTCCCAAACCTAGTGTTCTTGCCTTCCAAGGCCTCACCCTCGTTGATAAATACTTATTTTTATTCTGGAGGGATCTAGTTGCACTAAATATGAAGCATGAGGTTGCCAGATAAAGTACGAGACAGCCAGTTAAATTCGAATTTTAAATAAACAATGAATAATTTCTAGGATCAATAGATGGGACTGCTTTTTGTTGGTTCACTAAGTCTGGTGTCTCTAACTCAGGGCCTTCTGAAAGAGGAAAAAGCGGTTTGGAGTCTTGCTTTCAGGTTGCTCTGAGAACCTAGCTGCCACATTGTAAGGCAGCTCAAAGGCCCACTCGAGTGAGGCAGAATGGGTCCCAGGGCTTCCTTCCCACCCAATACTCCCATGTCAGGGTTGCTTTTCTCTGTGGAGCACACACACAGAGCCCACTGAGGGGAGGGAGCTCTGTCAGGGTCATACCAGCTCAAGTTGGATTGACTGAAACATTCCAGACTGGAACTTGGGCGCTATGATAACCTCCTCAAATACGACTGCTAGGTGCTGGGCACAGGGATGTACATCTGTATTCCCAGCAAGAGTCTAAGGCAGGAGCATTGCTGCAAGTTGGGAGCCGGCCTAGGCTAGCTACTTAGCAAGACTCTCCCCTAAAAGCAAAGCAAACTGGAGCAAAACAAAGCCACATTCTTTCTGGGCGCTCCAGGCTCTGGAGATCAATCAGGCCTTTGGCGTTGAGGGCTGATTGGAGCCACTGCAGTGCAGAACTGGTTGGTGGCAGGAAGGGTGTGCCTCTCTGTTCTCCCCTGCCCTGCCTCCCAGGCATTCTAAAACAGTGCTCCATATCAGGTGCCCAAAAGGAACCTTTAAAGAGGCATCAGAATTCAGACCACCAGCTAGCAGAGGGACCTTGGGCTAGTCAGAGTCCCTCCTCCTGCAAAGAGCCTTCTTCAACCCTGTAATCCTTTCTTCTGGAGAAGGCTCCTTGCCTGCCTGAAGTGGTCACATCTGTGAGTGGACTGCCAAAATGGGTAGCCAGGAGCTTGCCTCCCCAAAAGGTTCCAGGGAGAAATAATTATCTTTTCACTTCCGATCCTTTGCCAGACTGGCCTCCCAGCTCAGGTTCTGTAGCGCTGTAGGCCAGCAGGCTACCCCTGTGCCTGTGGGCCATCCTGCACTCCCACCCTACTGCCCCGCCCCAGCCCTGCTTCACTCCATACCTGAACAGTTGACAACTTCCGTCTTAGACGCCTTGCTGACTCTGTTTTTTGCCTCACACTTGAATGGTGCACTCAGGTTGGTCCACTGGTAACTCATGTGCTTCTGGTGGACGGTCTTGAGATGTTTTTTCCCTTGATACAGCTTTAGTTCAAAATCTGTCCCTTGTAAGACCGCACAGATCAGGATTCTATTGGGGCAGTCCCAGAGTATCACTGGCTTTGAAACCATCTCTAAAAAAAAGATCTGATTTCTGTTAGGCACATTTTGGATACTGTTTTGTTTTTGTTTTTGTTTTTTCTTTGGTTTTTGTAGACAGGGTTTCTCTGTGTAGCCCTGGCTGTCCTGGAACTCGTTTTGTAGACTAGGCTGGCCTCAAACTCAGAAATCCGCCTGCCTCTGCCTCCCGAGTGCTGGGATCAAAGGCGTGCGCCCAGCTGATACTGTTTTCTTTTTAAGACCAGATCTCACTCTGTAGACCTATTTATTGGCTTAGAAGTCATCTTCCTTCTGCCTCTACCTCCTGAGAGCCAGGATTATGAAACCATGGTCCCATGTACAATGACCAGGCTTTTGGTTTTTTTTTTTTTTTAATCTTAATAAATATGCCTAATAAAATTGAATTGGTTTGGGACCAGGTAAGTTCAAAAGTCCTAGTCTTGTTTTTATTTCTGCTTTTAGTTTGTCTTTTCTTTTATAAAGATTTATTTATTTATTTATTTATTTATTTATTTATTTATTTATTTAATGTATGAGTGCTCTATCTGCATGTACACCTGCATGCCAGAAGAGGGCATCAGATCACATTTTAGATGGTTGTGAACCACCATGTGGTTGTTGGCGACTGAACTCAGGACCTCTGAAAGAGCAGCCAGCTGCTCTTAACCACTGAGCCATTTCTCCAGCCCTGGCTTGGTTTGTTTTTGTTTTGTTTTGCGACAATGTTTCAACATAGCTCAGGCTGGTCTCAGACTCCGTAGCTGAGGATGTTCGTGCAATTCTGTTCCCCCACATCCACCTCCAGGGGCAGTATGTGCCAGCATGCCAGGTTTTGTGCGGTGCTGTGGATCAAACCCAGGTTTTCCTGCACAGTAGGCAAGCGTCCTACCAACTAAGCTATGTTATACTGAAGTTCTTTTGATAATTGTATTGAATTGACATAGAGGATCTAGAACAGAGCCATTTCTCATAAAGTTCATAGACACAGGATATGAGTAAAATAGGCATGGTGATGTGTGTTTATACAGCATCTCTGCCCTCCTATGTTTTCACGTGGAGGTGGGGTGGGAGCCAGTGAGGATGCTGCCATTCCTGGCCCCAAGGTTCTGACTTAATTTCTGGCCTTGAAGGACTTCAACTTTAAGAAACAGGAAAATGGCTCCCTCCCTGTCTCAAACCAGATAATCTATGGCCAAGCCCTAGACAAGTCACCAGTCTCAGACTCACACTGCAAACTCCACACCCCTCCTGTTTAACATCCCAGGAGGAAATGGCCCCACCCTTGGCATTAGTGAGATTAGACCTAGTGCCCAGTTCCCCACTCTCCACCTGAAGACCTGAATCCGTCACCCAGGGCAACAGTGAATTTTTCCTATTTCCCCTCTCTCTAGCTTTCAGACCACAGTGTCTTCCCCACAGGCCTCCTGAGTCTAATTCCATTTCCGCTCAACAAACAAGTATGCAGAAATGCAGTTTGCTTCCCATCCTGAGATTCTGTGTATCTCAGAATAAGGAGATGATTGATGAATCACCATCCAGCAGAGCACATCGTACAGTCTCGGGGTTGCCTGGCAGGAGACTGCCTGTCTTTCTAGAGTGAAAAACCTTCTTCGCAGTAAGATCCCATTATTTCAGGAAACACTGATCAAATTTTAAAAGGCTTTAAAGGCAGTTGGAGATCACCTACAGTTCTGTTACTTGGGACTATTAACACTTTGAGGCATATCTTTATCGGATATTTTCTATGCATAAACCCATAATATATTTTTTTCAAATTAAAACTGGATTATGTACCTGGGGGTTAGAGAGCTGCTCGCGCTGAGGGTTGAATCCATAACCTCAGGCATTAAGGCAAAAGCTCTATCACTGTACTATGTCCCCAGCCCCTGGATCACGTGACTTCATAACCCACCTTCAATCCTTTACTCTGAAATTGTACCATTATGGCCCCTTATCATGGGCACCAGGACATGTACATCTCTGTCAACATTTTTTTTTTTTTTTTTTGGTTTTTCAAGACAGGGTTTCTCTGTGTAGCCCTGGCTGTCCTGGAACTCACTTTGTAGACCAGGCTGGCCTTGAACTCAGAAATCTGCCAGCCTCTGCCTCCCGAGTGCTGGGATTAAAGGCGTGCACCACCATTCCCGGCCTCTGTCAACTTTTTTTTTCCAACTTTTATTAGATATTTTCTTCATTTACATTTCAAGTGTTATCCAGAAAGTTCCCTATACCCTCCCCCCTCCTGGCCCTGCTCGGTCAACTTTTTAAGTGGCGATCCTACTTAAGCTGTTAAAGCCCCAGCTTTCAAATGCATGCTTCTACTTAACTCATGCAGACATAGTAATGAGCAGCCTTCTGTAGGTAGTTTCCCTGTAAAATGGCTTTCTGAAAGTGACCCGGACTGCTTGAGAGGAACACTCCTAGATATGCCTTTGTCCCCCACCCCCTTTGGTTTTTCAAGACAGAGTTTCTCTGGGTAACCCTGGCTGTCCCTGGAGCTAGCTGTGTAGACCAGGCTGGACCCTAACTCACAGAGATCTGCATGCCTTTGCCTCTCAAGAGCTGAGATTAAAGGCATGGACCTGGCTAGATATGACTTTTTAATCTTGGGCTTCTCTCCCCCCACAGGAGTCTAGGGACCCTGAACTGTTCTGTCTAACAAGGGAGGGTAAAATCTAGGAACACATAGGGCACTGTTAACACTCACAGCTCACGACAGCCCTCATTGGATAGTATAGGCCTCATGAACATCCTAATGGACAAATCTGACAGGTTCCAAAATCTGTCAAGCCACAACTCAGTACCACACATGGAAATTCTCATGCCGTGAGACCTTGTTTCCTACACAATACTATTTAAAATATTGTTTTAAATTGTCTTGAATAGTGTGTATGGCATATATGTAAGCATGGATGAATGTTGTGTTTACATTTAGGTCCCATCTCCAAGATATAGCAAACACACACACATACACACACACACACACACACACACACACATTTTGAAATCCTCAAAAAGCCCCAAATCCTAAACCCTTCTAATCTCAAACTCATTAAGTAAGTGATATATATATATAACTTGCACTGGGTAATCAGGTTTGGGGTGGCTCAGAGGACAATTTTCCAATGTTGGGTAATATATAGTCATATGTAGTAGGAACAGGCCCTCAAGCTGAGTCAGCATATTGTGTGACATTGGCGTTTGCATACAATAGTGAAGCCACTGCTTTTAGTCTGAGGGGTTTCCTTTCAGGGGGTAGGGAAAATGTTGCCTATGGTGACAACCACATAATTCTGTGACTATGCAAAAAGCTGTTGAACTGCGCATGGCAAACGGGCAAACTGTGTGGTATGTGAATTATATAACAGCGAGCTTGTTTGGGAGGGGATATCACCATCCTTGTCAAGGGAAGGCCTGACTTTGTTCCTGTCAAAGAGAACACAGCCACTTCTGACCAGGCCTGTTTGGTTATAGATGGATAGAAGCTTGTAATTTTTTTTTGTTTTTGTTTTTTGTTTTGTTTTTTGAGACAGGGTTTCTCTGTGTAGCCCTGGCTGTCCTGGAACTCACTCTGTAGACCAGGCTGGCCTGGAACTCAGAAATCCGCCTGCCTCTGCCTCCGGAGTGCTGGGATTAAAGGCGTGCGCCACCACGCCCGGCGAAGCTTGTGATTTTAAGTTCTCAGGATTGCCAAAGAAAACCAGGCTAACAAGCGCCTGACTTCTCTTCAGTAGCCATGATCACCCCAGGTGACAATGATAGAGTACATGAATAGGCTATACAGGGTTCAATACAGCTCAGTGCCGCAACAGGACCTCAGAGCCGCACGGTCTGCGGGCATGACTCTGGCCATTCTCCGTGCCCACGATGAGTGGTCGTTCTCATTCCCACCCCGTTTCTGGAAAATTCTCTTTAGATAAAGTTACAGGATTAGGGTCTGGAAAGGGTTTTGTTAGCACAGAGGAGCTAACAGGGGGCCCTGGAGAGGGGTTGGTATTAGGCCCAGGTGCTGAGTCCTGGACAGGAAGGACACCCACGGGGGAGGGGGGCGGGGGATGAGGGGATCCCTTTCTGTAGTGACATTTCCTGTGTGAAGCTCAGAATGTTTGCGTGCTCCCTGAATGGCTGATCTATTCTGCGCAAGGCATTCTCAGCGTTCTCCGCCAGCCAAGGGCAGGCTTTCTCCTCTCACCCATTGGTGCGAGCTGCCCGTCTGTCCCTGGGCTTTCAGCTTCGCTGGCGTCCCGTGCTTCGGTCTCTTCTTTCTCACCCACCCAAGCTTCCTCACTTCCTCCTCGCCCCCACACTCGGCATGTCTGCACCCCTCCTCATCTCTCGGGCACCCTTTACTCCAGGCCAATGACTATCAATGACAACTCTTCTCACAAGAAGCTCTTGGAACGCTATGGATCCCCCTGGCGCACATACTGCACGCCAGGAGCCTGGGCATCTCTTACTGGTTCTTACAGCTCTCTTGCTGGTTCTTATGAGCCTACCAAGATTAAGACCACCTGCTTGGCCTCGTTTGGGTGACAGGAAAGGCTTCCTGGTGGGTCTTCTCCTGTTGCTCTTCAGTATCGTGCCCTCTCAGTGCACGCAAAGACAAAGCCATACCTTATGTGTTCAGTTCAAGGACCAGAAAAACTTGCCTTTCACCTTCACTGTGTTGATGTTGAGAAGACTCAACAACGAAGCTGTTGCTCCTTCCACGCAGCATCTCCAGCCCTACCTTGCCCTCTAACTCCTTCAGAGTACCCCGGCTTAAACCTAGCGCTACCAGACAAAAGGCTCAATGCTCCTAGGCACCCTCTGACATCCTGTCTACCTACAGCTTCATCGGCCACCAAGGATGTCCATGTCTTTTCTTTGCTAACCTGTCTTCTCTCTGATTAATGCCCGTCTGTAACCTGGGAGTCTTTGCACAGCCCCACAGCCACCCAAAGAGAGAATGAAAGGCAGGCAGGCTTTAGGGCCGCCCTCACCCACTGGAGTCTTCATCGTGGGCCACACAGGTAACCTTGGACGGGGATGCTACAGAAACGCTGCTCCACAACTTGCTACATAGGACCCATCCTAAAATGAAAACCTTTAGGGAATGAAGACCTACCCAGAATCCTCACGTCCAGTGCCTCATTCAGCCCGACCGTCCCATTCGTGTAGTACACCATTACATTATAGGTGTCGCTGTCATTTCTCACCAGCTTCTTTATCTTCAGGGATCCGTTTGCTAAGACCTCATACATTTCTGATTTCAAAAAAGGTGTCTCCTTCCTTTTAAACGCTGCAACCAGGGCGCCCCTCCTTACCCATCGCACCTCATCAATATTATCATCCATTTGAAATTTGGGGATGTTCAGGGTGATGCTGTGACCCAAGGCACCCCAGATGGTCCCATTGTCTCTGCAGTCTGCCCCTGTAAAAAAGTAAGATGGTTTCTGAGGTCTTGGGACTACAGAGGATCTCCCTCCTCGCCTCTCACGTCCACCCCAAGGTCTCCGGAAGAGCTCCACGAGAATGCTTACCTTTGCCGGAAAGGCTGAAGAGCAGAAAGAAGCTACCTAGGAATTTACATTTCATCTTTAGAGTTCTTTTCCCAGGGGTGACTCTGAGTTCTTTCTGTCGGGACTCTGGTGAGGCTGGCAGAAGCCACACCCAGCAACCTGAACCATGTGCCTTTCATGCATGCTTTTCACAGTAGGGGAGGGGGAGGAAAAGGGAAGGGGGAGAGGGGGAGGGAGGGAGAGAGAGAGAGAGAGAGACCAAGACCCTATCAAAACGACCCATGCATTTGCTGCCCTCCTTAACCGAAGTGGGTGTCTGTGTCACATTTTAATCTTTATAAAAACAGTTTAGGCTGTTGGGTTTTAGCACCCCCACCAGAGGAAGAAGAGGAACTGGGAGGTCAGTTGCCAGAGCTACCGTTTTGTAAATGAGGGCTTAAACATAGCTGTCCACTCAGCTGTGCTGCCTTCAACAGGACCAAGTCGACTCACTGGCAAAAGGTCATAGGGAATAGAATTCAGATATGTATATTTGGGAAGGATTGGGAGGCGTGGCCTTGTTGGAGGTGTGTCACTGAGGATGGGCTTAGAAATCTTTAAAGCCCTTGCAGTCCTGTTCGCGCTCTCTCTCTCTCTCTCTCTCTCTCTCTCTCTCTCTCTCTCTCTCACACACACACACACACACACACACATACACACACACACACGCGCGCTCTCTCTCCCTCCCTCCCTCCTGCTTCCCCCCTCTGTCTGTCTCCTGCTGTGGATAGGAGTGTAACCCCCCAGCTACTGCTCCAGCACTATGCTTCATGCCTGCTGCCATACTCCCAGCCATGATGGCCATGGACCTATAAGACCCCAGTAGATCCTTCCTTCTCTAAGTTGCCTTGGTCGTGATGTTTTTGTCACAGTCATTGAAGAGTGACTGTGACACGCATGAGCACAGTGCCTGAAGAGGCCAGAGGAGTCGATGGATCTCTTGGAATTGAAGTTACAGATGGTTGTGAGCTGCCTCGTGGGTGCTGGGCCTTTTGGAAGAGCAGCCCGTGCTCTTAAGTACCAAGATACATCTCTTGTCCTAATACTATAAAAAAAAATAGTGAACAGGGATACAAGGACTAATGTCCCTAAAAAGACAACAGAGAGGTCATGTGGGCAACAGATACAGTGAACATACAGTCTTTCGATTCTTTAGAATTCAGTGAGAAAAAATCTTCAAAATCACGGTTTTTCCATTTCAGGTGCTTAACAACAGCCACAACAATGCATTTCAGTTGAGTTAAAACATTAATTCCAAGGGGGGAAAACATCTAAGTGAAATAAGACTTAACAGAAAACATAAAAGAATTCCTATTCTTGAGTATGGAAAAATCTTCCTATATATACTGCATGATTCAGAAATAGTAAAGATGGATATTATAGGCCACATAAAAATCTAGAATCTATGCATGTACAAAGGGCTATTAAATGTGTGAGAAGTCATGCCAAAATATTTGCCATGTGTGCAAACTGTTACTATCTAAGATGTCAGCATCATTTCTTATCTTCCCTTTGGGGTGCTGAGGATGGAAACTTGAACATGCTAGGCAGGCACTCAACCACTGAGCTAAATCCGCAGTCAAAGGTATACGTAGTTTTTAATCAATCACTAACAAAAACACTTTTAAAATGGGGGAAAAAGTATTGATTTAACAAAGAAATACTGTGAGAGCATGTTAACACGCATGTGTGTGCATGTGTGTACATGTGCATTCACCCCAGCCTGGATCACATTGCTTTTAAAAATGAAAACCTTGTTTGCATAAAGGATGCCTAAGACATCCCTTTCTGAGAAACAACGTGCGGCAGTGCGGCGGCATCTCTGCTGCTGCTGCTAAGTTCTAGTCACTGGCCACCTGGCCGCCGACCCTGGGGAGAGGACGCACACACCAGCCTCTGCTCTGAGCCTGTCTTTGCCTCTTCCTCTCACTCTCCTATAGTTGCCATGCTCTCTGGAGCCTTGCTCTCCTCCCCTGATTTGCAAGGCTAACTCTGCCCTTTCTGTATCCACTTCAGTTCCAGCTTCAAAGGAGGACCATGCAGGAGGAGGGTGGACAGATCCGATTCTGTAGGATGTAAAACTTTCCTAGGTCAAAACAAACAACAACAAAATTTTTTTTAATTGAAAGGCTACATAATAAAAAAGGGAAATAACTGACAACACCCAGGACAAAAGATAATACCCTTAAAATTAACTTTTTATAAAAATTAAGGACAGCTATAAAATGGGTCAAGGTTCTTAAAAGAATGATTGACAAAGGGAGAGAGACAATCAAATGGCAAATCTGTGAAAAGGTAGTTAGTAGTAAAGGTAAAGTGGATGGCAAAAGGCAGCACTAAGAAAGAGACATTGTCTTGACAGCGAGGCCGAGGCCAGGTCGTATTCATTTAGAAAGTGAGAGTAGAGCTACCGTTACAGTTCAGGGGAGAGAGGATGGCTCGGTGACTCGGAGGAATGACTCGACAGTTAAGGGCTCTGACTGCTCTCCCAGAGGTCCTGGGTTCCATTCCCAGCATCTACATGACAACACAACCTGAAACTCCAGTTCCCAGGTAATTCAACACTTGAACAGGTACTGCACATGGTCACAGACAAGCAGGTAAAACACTCAGACACATAAAATAAAAGAACAAGATTTAAAGAGGGTCAGCCTGGGCAAGGAAGAATTCAGTTACAAGCCATTGGCATGTTTGTCGTTATTATTTTATCAGGTTCTTCTATTTCTTCCTCCCTTCCAACACTTGTTCCACACTAATCTCCAACTAATCCTACCCCTCCCCCAACACTAGGAAGGGGAGAAAGGGGCATAAACCTCTGTAGACGCATTCCTGCTGATTGGGGTGCTGAGTTTCTTAGGGCTAGTCCACTCTTTGTAGCAAGGACATCTCCAACTTCTTGTCTCTTTTGCTCAAAACCACGTGATAAACCTCAAAAACAACAACCAGGAGCAGCCTCTTCCTCTCCCTCTCCCTCCTCCTCCTCCTTCTCTTCCCCTCCTCCACCTCCTCCCCCTCCTCCTCCTCTTCCTCCTCCTCCCCCTCCTCCTCCTCCTCTTCCTCCTCAGCACCTCTTGCACCTCCCGTCATGGCTCTAGCATTTATTCCCTCTCTGCAGTCCCAGAACTAAACTATCTGCAGGTGGCAAAAATCGCACCTCTCCTAAAGCACGAGACAATCAGAGTTGATGGCTGTGGACACACTGAAGCAGCCTCATACCCCACACCTGGGAATAAATCAAAAACATATTCACAGAACATAACTGGGGTTTCAAAGAAACCCAAATTCTCACTACAGTAAGCCACTCCGTGGGCAGGGTAGACCTTGGCCTTAGCGTCAGCAAAGGGAAGGGAGGTTAAAGCTCTCAGATGCAGACAGCCGGTCCCAAGGTGACCAAGGCAGGTACTGTCCTTGAGTGGCGGAGAGGGAACTGTGTTTGCACACTAAGGTCAGTCTGCAGGAGTTCAGAGTTCTGGGACCTCCCCTTCCTGCCTTCCTCAGAGAGGAAAAGGAAACACCTTTCACAAATAGATACTTCCTCTATCCATGCTTAACATCCCTTTCAAAGGAAACCTTGCACCGTACTCATGGACCTTTCTTTGTCTCTGAGAGTTCTCAAGAGCATTTAGCATAAAATAATTTGCATTCCAAAGAGGCAATATTGGGAAGCTTATTTTGATGCCCTTTATGACAAACAAACAAACAAACAACCCATAAGCTCATCTTATTTCATAAAAAGACATGGGGTGCCCTAGAGAGGAGTCTCTGTGTTAGGGGACAATGGCTGCTGTTCTGCTGTGGCTGGTATTTAATACTCTTACCTTGGACACACACTGCTTTTGGTCGATCGGGTCTTCATCCTAAGGGTGTCCCATCCCTTCTTACAGCTCCAAGGTTGCAGCCTCCGCCTTGGCTGTGTGGGTTTCCAGGGCACAGCTGGAGGGGTCTCCCTCCGGCTTCTCCGTGTGTCACGTGCCCTACAGTCCAAGGCTGATCTCCTGAGCGCTCTCCACTCCTTTTTCTTGCTCAAACTAAGGCTCCTGGGAGGTAGATTAACAGGACGAGAAGATAAGATGGAGGAAGAGAGAGAACACGTTCCCGGGGATGGGGGTGGGGGCTCGGCTGAGTTCCCTGTAGTACCGAGGCCCTCAACTCTGCTTTCTTCACTGTGAGACAGGGGCGAGCCAGACAAGGCTCAGGTCGAGTTGACATTGTGACCGAGACAATGTTTCTCAATTCATATCCTATCCCTGGGATTTTAGAGGAACTCAACAGAGAATCTGGTCTTCGCTTGGCTACACAGTTGAGGGTTCTAAATCCAGGGAGTTTCTGGATTCTATCTGCCCTGTTGGGTGACGCCATTATCTGGTTTTCAGTTCCCGGAAGCTGGGCTCTACACTCTGGAGGAAGCTTCCTGCTTCCTCCTGTCCTAAGGCTATCACTGAGTGCTATTTCCCAAGCTTCCTAAGAGGGTCTCCCGTTTCTCCCACCGGCCAAGCCCTGGTCACGCTTTCTCAGGCAAAAAAAAAAAAAAAAAAAAAAAAAAAAGCCCAAACCAGGAGCCAAGCACGGAACATTGTTTACTGAAAACTTACACTCACCATGGCTTCTGCGATTATCAGCCCGAGAAGCCACATCACGTGCCTGCTTGTGGCCAGGTTTTGGTTGATGTCCAGCTTGGTCATATCTGACTGGCCCCATCTGCCAGCAGCCACAGCGGCATCCCATTCAGCCATCGCCAGGCTATGTGTTTGGGTGTGCTTGGCCAGCCGCATCCATCCTGTGACAGGTGAGGCGCTCGTTCTCCGTGGACCACCTCCAGCCTGCGGATCTGCCCTCCACCTAGCTTGCTTCACTGAGGAAAACAGTGGAGCTTCCTCTCCCTCCTGCGGTTGCCACCTCAGGTTCCAAGGCCAGATTCACCAAACCTGGAAGCCCCCTCAGGGTAAATGTCTCTGCAAGAAGGACAAATTTGTCCGTCTTCATCGGAATAGGCAGTCATCCGATGGTGGAGAACACTCCCTCCCCTCTCCATCATTCACTAGATGTGTGACTCCAGACACAGGGGGCGAGGTGGGGGGGCCACGGTGTCCTTGAGTCTCAGTTCCTCCAGCTCATTGTGAGGGTCAGATGAGGTGACATGTCCCACAGTGTCTAGACCCTAAGACAGCCTTGATGTCTGTCAACTGCTTTCCCCTTGCCTCTGTGTTCCTGGTGGAGAGGCCCACAATAGTCCCTTTATATAGGTGATACCTCCCTCAAGCCCCCCACTGGGTCTGGGAACTGCTGACCCTGCACACACCATGATTAATTTTTGGTAATCGAGTTGTGTTTACAAATTAGGTACCATAGGAGATTAATAAGGACTAATGACAACATTGAACAACGGTGGTAATAAGCTATGGAACAGTTATGGAAAATATATAAAGTCATTACTTCTGGAAGTTTCCAGGTAAGGTTTTTTTGAACTGGGTTGGATCTCAAGTAACTGAAACTGTGAAGAGGGAAACCCCAGATAAGCAGGGGTTGGAGGATGCTGTTTAAGAGAGTGATAATGGGGGGAAACTGAGATCTTCACCCTGAGGGTAGGCCAGGGAAGCTCCGACAGGAGTAGCAAGAACTAAAGGGAAGTCTGGGCTGCAGATGCAGCTCAGCTGTGGAGCCTCAGCCTGGCCCTTGGGAACCCTAGGATCCGGCCTAGCTCCTTAAGTAAACCAAGAAGCTTTAAAGACTACTTGGGTACGTGTAACTTTTCCTTGCTTCTTGTTTCCTCCTGGTGGTATCTCAGAATTGCTCAACTGTAAAACCAGCAGAGCCTGTGAGTTTGTGAGCTGAAAGCCCATGACACAGAGACACAGGGTGTTTCTCAACAGCTAACTCGGGAGCAGCTCACGGACGAGGTGCTACTGCTGTCCGGGTACAGGGAAGTAGGCTGAGGCTTCTGCCCGAAGGGAAAGGGGATGATGGCACCGGCTAGCCAAGGTGACCACAGTGACCAGAATGCTGGAAGTCCATGCAGACCTTCAGTGGACAGCAGGAGCCCAAAATGCTGGCTGCAGGAGCCGCTGAACAGCGTGGCTCCAAGTTAGAAGACACAGGCTCGGTGGATGGGATTCACATTTCCTGCCTGCTGTCTCTGATCATGGAAGCAATCTCTCTGTGCCTCTGTTTCCTCATAATTAAAGCACTGAGGTGAGAGAAGGAGGAGACAGTTCTACCTGCTCTGTTTGTCTCTGAAGTTTAATGACTAGGTGAGGTCACTACAGCCTGAGATGCACACGTGATCCAGCACCCAGAGAGATGGGTGGCAAGCTACACAGAGAGACCCTGTCTCAAAGACAAACATCAGAAGGCTGCATGCATGTATGGGGTTCTCAAAGAACAAATAAAAGTATTACACTAAAAATGAAACAAAACAATTAAAAAAAATAGCAGTAACAACAACAACAACAAAAATCCCCAGAAATTGCCAAACATTATGGCGAGGTTAAGGGCAAAAATGAAAAAGATGCTTCACCTAGAGGCTCGCCTGATATATGGCCTAACCACAGCATGGCCCACTGTCCACTGCATGGCATGCCCGAGGGTAAGTAGCCTGCCCAGCCACCTGGGATCATGGTGAAGTCTGGTCTGGTGCTGCGCTGGGAGCCATGTCTGGGTCTATGGCCATGCCGCAGCAGAGGTCTGTGTTGATATTGGTGGCTCATATTACCACCAAAGGCCATGTGGACATCCAAAGTCTGGGTTGCTGCTTGAGTCCGTGTTGATATCTAAGGGCTGTGCAGAGCTGGTAGACCCTGTACCTCGCCGGGCGGCACAATAGAACCAGCTCTGGGGTGTGTGTGTGTGTGTGTGTGTGTTTCCTGAGGCTCACCCCCACCCCCAGGGCATGAGCGATGGAGATCTGACCCCACCCCTCGCCAGCCGTGGCACTGGGTGAGCTAGCCTAGCCAGGGCAGTGCTAGAGAGCTGGTGGCCTCACCAGCTCAGCTACCACCCAGGTCCAGACTTTGAGTTGCACTCAGGACTTTGAGTTGGTCTACCCCAAAATCTACCTCATCTATGAACTGCTGAAGCATGAGAAAGGGCAGGTCCTGCAGATGCAAAGCTGCAGGATCTCCATAACACAGGGCAACAACCGGATATCGATAAGTGTAGCAGAAGCCAAAGGCCTTGGACCAGACCAATGACTCACGCAATGAACATTTGCAAGTGAAGCAGACTGGGAAAAGGAGTATATTGTATGAAAGACACACTGTGACGCACTACAGCTTCCACAACCAGATGCGTTTTTTTTTTTTAATTTGGTTGGATTTTGTTGTTGTTTGTTTTTTATTTTTACTTTGGAGAGAGGTTGCGAGGGTGGGGACGGGGAGATGAGTGGGACTAAGGTCCGTGATGTGACATTCACAAAGAATCAATAAAGTTTTTTTTTAAAAAAAGGAGCGGAACCCGCCAGGGGTCAGCGAGTCAGTCATCACTGAAGAGGGAAGCAGCTGGGTTTGGCTCAGCAGAGGCCTAATTCCACGGCAGGAGAGAAGGCAGTGAGCTGAGCGCAAATCTCCAGCAACCACATTCCTTCTAGCTCACTCCAGGGGCTTTCAGGACCGCTTTGTTACAAAAGACCTTCAGGCTAAGCCCCTGTCTCTTGCTGCCACCCTCTGGCAACAACCTGAATTACACCCTTGCTAATTTCCTTGCCAGGAGTTAAAATGCTCAAACTTGTGTTTGAATTGCGGCTTTCAGTCTTATTTTCCTCTCCCTTTAAAAAGCATGTTTTTGCTGGTTATGGTGGCACATGCACAATCCCGGCACTTTCCAGCTGAAACAAGAGGTATTAATACTGTGAGGATATCCTGGGCTACTTAGCAAGACAAGACCCTGCCATTTAAAAAAGAAATTCTGACCGCTGGCAAAATATCTTCATCCTTGTAACTGGGAAAAGGAAACAGGAAGATTAGAAGTTTGAGCCCAGCCTTGGCGAAACAGTTTTGCAGATAAAGAAGATACTCAGCTTGGAAACGCTAAGTGCATTGTGCAGAGATATAGCCAGGAGGCCTATCCTGGCTCTATTTTCTGTTTCTGAGATCTATGTTCTCTCCAGTCTCAGGGGTGTATGCATTCATCCTACCGCTCTTAGAGCTAGTTCTAAAAATCAACAGAATCTAACTACCTGATATGTCCCCCAAACCACTGCACCCCATCCCACAAACTCTTCATACCCATCTGTACCAACAGCAGCCCGCTACAAGCCAGGAGTGGCAGACACCAGGGCATCCTTCTGCTTTCCAGACTGAGGAGAAAGGTGAGGCAGGCACCTAGGGACCTGGGGATTGTCAGGAGTGTGATCAATGGACCTAGACAGATACACTACTGAAGCTGAAAGAGTTGTACCTGAGACAGCTCTGGCATCCTAGGCAAAGGAGCCCTGTGGAAGAGAGGGACACATGGTCCTATCAACGGAGGAAAGTGGCAGGCAAGCCGGAGAGGGAGGCTGAAGGTGGGTCCAGGAAGATGTGTGCTCCTTTCCAAAGGCACTGCGAAGCCTTCATTGTTTACTTATTTCACCGGGGCATTTGGCAAGCATTTTTAGAGCTAAGCGCACAATCATGTTGTAGGATAACAGTTATTGTGGTGTGGTTTTTATTTTTGCAGTGAATATTTACTGACCACCTGGTACTCTTGTGCCTGACTCTTTTAGACCCCTGGGAAGTAGCCCTACAAATACCTGAATTCATGTCCTAGTGGGGGTTTATAATAAGCAACATGAATTAACATTATGTTTAGTGACAGGCCTTCAGGAGAAGAGTAAGTAAGGCAGGAGACCATGTTGGGTGTATCTTCAGACCAAAGGAGAATCCATCATTGCTGAGAAATGCAGACAGAGTGGAAGGAGGGGTCAGAAAGCAACCGAGGGACAGGCAGGTGGAAGAAGAAGGCTCCCAAGAGGCCTTGTTCATGACAGGGGCAACTCAGAGGGGGTTGCTGTGAAGTCCGGTTCTTTCTATAGGGTTTAACATTGAAAAGAGACCTGGGCTCACGGTCTAACCCTGGAAACCTAGTAGTTTCAGGAAGTACAGGGGTCAGGGACTAGGAAATGTGGCTTTCAGAAGACACGCTGGTTACGCTTTGAGTGTGCTCAGAAGACACACTGGTCACACTTAGAGTGTGTTCGGGCTCCCTATCCTATGGGGCAAGTCACCACACAGCCACCTGACACAGCCGCACCAGGATACTTCTGGAGTCCTGGCTTTTCAGTGTCCTGCTGGGGGAGGCACTAGGTGCCTGGGCTGCTATGCACAGCACGGAAGATGGTGGTTTCAGCGATGTGCCTGATGTCTGCACCTGGAAGTCCCACAAGGCCTCTGTCTGGATTGCTGCTCCCCACAGGGTGGGACTTTTCCCTCAGAAGAAGTGTCTAGAACACAGGCAGCCAGACAAATGAGTCGCCTAAGAGAAGCAGCTGAGCTGTCTGGCTTTTTGTGACTTAGCCACACTACCCCTTCTACTACACCAGTGCTCTACAGAGTCACAGAGCATACGTTGGAGAAAAGCGGGATTGGCATCTTTCTTGATGGGAATCGTGTCAGAGAGGCAGCCCTGGGTGCCACAGGACTCACAGCTGTGTGCCCTCCAGACTCTATCCTACCCCTGGAGCCAGAGTCCTGGGCATCTTTGAAAGTCTTTTCACTTCCACCTCCTGCAAAGTTAGTACTTCAGCCAAGTGGCACATCGAGGTCTTTTGGCTCCCGATCATGTGCTCACACACCTGAAACTTCAGGTCTGGATGGTGGGCACAGAGAGCAGCAACGGATGGTTGGGTGGCTCTCTGAAGACATGAGAATGTTTAATGCCCTGACAAAGTCTGTGACCTGGACCGAGCCGTCCGTTTCAACATTCGCTTGAAATACTTGAAAGAAGTCTCAGGGGGACTTTGGAGTTATTCTCTCAGTGGAAGGGCTGGCAGCTGATAGTCATCACATCCCAAGGTAGGCGGGATGCTTGGCTTCCTTGGGCCCCTGTTCTAGCAGGAGAGTAGTAACATGGGATCAGGCACAAGGAAGGGCAAAGGCTAGCACGGAACTCCCACGAGAGCCACTGAGTCTAACAGAATCCCGTTTTATGCACTTTCTACAACAACTTCACATCGGACACCTAGCCCATGCAAGAGAAGGACCGGGAAGAAGAGCTGGTCTTCATTCCATCCTGTGTATGGCAGAGGCCAAGGCTGGAACTCAAAGCCTGCCAAGCAAGCTCTCAGCCTCTGTTCTAGTGACCAGTGAGCTCCTCAGAAAGAAGCTCTCACCTGCCTTCCCAGGGAGACTGTCTCTGTAGGCTGAAGGGGAGCTCAGCGGTGGAGCTTGCCTGTAGGTCGCAAGGCCTCAAGTTTGATCTCTGGCCCCACGAAAAGAAGAAATGAAAAGTCTGTGTGTGTATGAGCCCTTTCCCTGAGGCTTCAGGATTCCCAGTGCTGTATGATCTAAGTCTTAGCTTTTCCTTTGCATCCTGGATGAGGGAACAGTATCTGTCTCACCTGGGATGGCGGGATCTGCTTCTCAACACAGCTTTGGCTGAGAGGTGGGGCGCAAGTTTACCCCCAGAGCACCAAGGGCTCTGGCCAGCATTGTCTGGTATGGGCTGTTTGGTAAGCCTCCCTCCCCATTCCTGCTATGACAATGGAATGGAATTACAGATTGTCATAAGCCACCATGTGGGTGCTGGGGAAAACACCCAGGTCCTCTAAAAGTGCCTAGTGCTCTTAGTGGCTGAGCCATCTCTCTCCCCAGCCCCTTGAGGCCCAATGTCCTCGGGGGTTGCTTCTCTAGTCTTGATCCACCATGTCCGTGCCTCTTGTTTGATTTGGAATTGCACTTTTGCTGAACTCATGCTTTTTATAATCCTACATTTTTATACAGTCTAAGAAACAAGCATCTGTCGTCTACTGGATTCGTGTGTGTGTGTGTGTGTGTGTGTGTGTGTGTGTGTGTGTACTCGTGCACAGTGTGTGTGGGGGGTTGTTTTAAATGCACACATGGAAGCCAGTGAACAACTCTTAGGAATCCATCCTCAGGAAGGCCAGCTACCTACTGTAAAACAAAGTCTCTACGTTACCCAGAGCTCCTTAAGTAAGTTAGTCTGCTGGCCAGCCAGCCCCAAGCTCCCCCTCCCTGGAGCAGGACATTAAGTGCACATTAACGATCAGTGTTTCCACCCAGGTTCTGGGGACCAAACTCAGGTCTTTATACTTACAGGGCAAGAGTTTTACCAAGCAAGCCGCCCCTGCCCCCACTCAGTCCACCATTTGAGTTGTGCTTTCCTACCTGTTTTCTCTCATTTACCCATTAAACACCCGTTATCAGATAATGCAGGTGGCTTCTGTTCTCAGCTCTGTCAAAATCCTCTTAAGAAGGGAGAACCAGGGGACCCCGGAGTCTCTCTGCACCCCTGGGAGCCCCACCTTGCATCCACCCTCTCTCTAGGAGGGCTCTAAGTTCTCCTTTCCGCGAAATCCCCCAAAGTCTTACAGAAATCCTGCAAAGACAAGTAAATAAATTAGAAAAATAAAATAAAACAGGCTGGATAAAAGTCGGGAGATTCCATCACTCGGTATAAAATAAGACCACAGAAATGAAAACATACTGAGACCACTGCTGAGTGCTGGGGTGAGGTTTGCTTTTCTGTCAAGAGAGACCAAGCTGTTATCAGTGGCTAAGGCATCGGAGCCAAGGGCCAAGGGACCATGACCTCTAAGTGAGCCTCGGCTGAGTGTGGCAGATTTATGACTGTGGGCACAGACACAACCTTTTCCTCCATTATGAAGATGCATTCTGTGGGGTGGCTAGAAGTCTGGAAAAACTGTTTCATCGTTTATTGTTATGAAACAGCATAAGCCACTCCTTAATAGATTGTCCTGATTTCCCAAACAAACACCAAAATATATATATATATATATATATATATATATATATATATATATATGGCTTGGGTCTATTGCAGACCCTAGTTTGGAATCAGTAAGAGACCCCAATGATCTTTGATATTGTGACCTCATGTAGAAGAAGCCACTTGTGTGTCTCTGAGCCTCATGAAAAGAAAAAAAAAAGAAAGAAAGAAAAGAAAAAAGAACAGAACAGAACTAGCGATACAGAAAGTCCCTGGATAAGGGGTCCTATCCTAAAACTACCACCACCAAGGGCTGTCATGTGTCCCTCTCCACGGTCATGGGGCAGTATCCTGAGCCAGCTCCTGCCAAGTATGTATTAGTAAGTTCCTAACCATGTTGGCAGCTTCGTGGTTTTCTGTAGCCTTTTGCAGCCTGGAAAACAGTTTCCAGCGAGAAGCCCCTGCTGTTCTATCCATTACGTGTGAAAACAGATAAGCCTGCGCATGCCCACTGGGGCCTGGGAACTTAAACAAGAGCTAATGTGGCCTGTGGGGAATAGCTGGGGAAGGGCGAGCTGCTCTGGCTGGAGCGAGGGGCTGGCAGAGGAGTCTGCCGCATACTGTGGCCACTTAAGGCTGGAGCACATGAAGGCCTGTTGTCCCGCGGTTTGAAGAACGTTCTGCAAAGGGCTGGTTTACAGAAGGGGAAATTTTGATCTCACAGCACAGATCCGGTTTCCTGAGAACCATCTGCTTGTTTTTTTTCTCCTTCCCAAAGAGCCCACAATCTCTTGTGGGAAAAATTCAGAATGTTATTGGCTTTCAGAGGGGAGGGGATTGGAAATGCCAGATAAATAGAGAGACTGCAAGCGACAGAGTTTCGTTTGTGTTCCCCTAGGGCTGCTGGGGAGAGCCACATGGTGAATCCGTGAGACTGTGGGTAGAAATGCAGAAACAGAACTGTGGGCTGGGGACAAAGCGACAGGGGCTCTGCTGCTCAGCCAGACCACACGCACGTTCCCTGTCACGTGAGGGGCAGGCAGCGTGGACCGCGTGTGTCTTGCAAAACTCCGTGAGCATCCAAGGAGAACGGGGATATAGGAGAATCTCGGGACTCAGCCGGGCAGGTGCATTCACGGCTGCTATGGAGATGTCACCACCCAGCCAAAGCTAAGCTGTTCATCTGCCCACATTTAAAGCAAATCTTAACTGAATTCCGCACTGGAATGCTTTTGTCTGCCTGTGGCAGGAACCCAGTTTAAAATGCCTCACGCAAACTAAGAACAAGAGCCTTTAATTCATCCAACCAATCAATTGATGGTACTTTATTGAGAGCCTGCTCGGTGCCAGGAGGTGTTCTAGAAGTTTCTATTGTTATTAGCAAAGAAGACAAGCCCACACGTTCTAAGGGTGCTGATGGGTGGGTATAGCCACACAGATGTAAATATGAGTCTGTCAGGAAATGGTAAGGTCTTCTAGAGAGACGAAGCAAAGCCAAGGGTTGGAGTGGCAAGAGGGGTTCCATGTTAGGCAGACATGGTCTCAATGGCTCAACTGAAGCCTATGAGGCAAATGGGAGCCAGCCATACTGCCACTTGTGGGCGACCGTGGCTGAGAGACAGAATGGCACGTGCAAAGGTCCTGAGGAAGGAGCTAAGAGGCCAGTGAGGATGGAGCTAGCTGACAGGATGCAGAAGTGGGAGAGTTGCTCAGAGGGGAGCAGCCAGGTGCTGAGGATTGGGGTATCGCTCTTGGAGATGAATGCAGTGTCTTTAGGGTTCTGAGGAGAGTAGCTGTCTCCTGTGGCTTCAGGTTTTTCAAGCCTGACTTAGCCGAGGCAGGGAGACCCCCATGCAGGTTACTATGGGGTCCCAGTGGAAGGATTAGGAAGGTGGCGTCGGATGTAGGGAGAGCTTGGGGTCAGAGGTGGTGCCGGTTTGATTAGCCTGTGGCTGAGATGCAGGGTGTACGCATGGCAGAGGTGTGGGAGGGGCTCAGGCGTGACATGAGCACAGGCGATAAGATCAAGGCTCTGTTCTCCTTCATCTGTTGGTATTGTTCTACTCTGGCTTCATTTTCAGCTCTTCACATACGGTGCTAAAGATGTCCACTGTCAGCTCAGACCTGTCTGGAAGTTTTCTCAGAAGACTAATGTGGTCTAAACTTCCTGGGGGAGGGGGGGCAGCCACACCTGTGTAACAGATTCTATATGGCTGATCAATTGATTAGAAGCCCGAGATTGTGGTGAGATGGGATGTTACAGATCCAGGACCAGATTATATTAGGCTATCTTCAGTCCATTTAATAGCTATTCATTGCTCACCTCTGACATCACATCCTTTGACTGCTGGTGACACAGGTTGGAATGAATTAATAGTCTGCTAGCATCTACCAACCCAAAAGATAAGAATGACCTCAGACAACATCTGAAACCTAGAACAGAGGCGTATTTGTTTTGTTAGAATCTGCCTTGAACTTCCACCAGTGTGTTCAACAATTGACCTATGGCTTGTTGTTGTTGCTGTTTGGTAACTATGATACCATGTCCATTCATTAGAACACACTGTCCAAGACTGTCTGATTGAATCCATGTCCCAAGGCCATCGTCACCGATATTAGATATTAGACTGGCAAATTATCTTTTATTCCGTCTGAGGTGAGAGCTGTTTTATGTTTACAAAATGGAAGCTTTTTGTACCAGATGTCTGCAATAAATGCTCTCTCGAGTGGGACTGGCCCTCTGTCGCATGCTCACCCTGGCCCAAGGAGGATAGTTTGAGGATAGAACCCTGCCGACTATATTCTGTCTGATCCTCACCTATGGTTCCTAGATTACAGACAAAATCAGCTTCCCTAAGGCATGGTGACAGGGGTGTCAAGTGGGTTTGGAGGGTGGGAGGGAGGCAGAGATAAGGACAATGGGGAGAGAAGCCAGGGGTGTCAACTGAAGGGGGGAGGATGAATGGCCACCCCATGCTCACGTTGGCCTGGGGTGTTTAGTGGGGCTATCCAGTGTGAGTGGGAAGCAGGGCACACATGATAGGTGTCAACTGATGGTTGTCACACATGGAGGTTGAAGGAAGGGTAGGGGTGGGAGTGCAGATGTTTGTAGAATAACAGATAACTAGGCTAATAGCCATGGGGACTATGGAATCCAAAACTCATTTATATTGCAAAAGAGTAAGGAGGGGGGTTAAATTTTGGACAGGTAAAAGAGATACACAAGTAGCCACTGGTCACAACAGAATAAGACAGGAGCCAAATGAGGGATGGGCAAGATACACAGGGGTGCTGGGGTTGTGGCGGCTTGAGTCACAGATGGCGAAATGGCCAGCATTCAGACGGATGCTCGGACCCGCTATCAACAAACGGGAAGCTGAGTGACCTCGTCACTGCCAATGAACACCTAATTATCTACCAGGCAGAGCCCGATGGGCATCTAGATCTTTCTGTCATTAGCTTCACCCCAATCTGTGCACAGCTGCTGAAAGGAAGCCATCAGGCAGGCAGCCTCCTTTCTTCCTTCTTGCCCCAGGCTCAGCTTTCTGTCCTGGCAGTAAACTGTGAGGAGTTGCCTGCCCCTGCCCCTGCCCCTGCCCCTGCCCCTGCCCCTGCCCCTGCCCCTGCCCCTGCCCCTGCCCCTGCCCCTGCCCCTGCCACTGCCACTGCCACGGAGGGACTGGGGGGGGGGGGGTTGGGTGCTTTGTTTGACTCTAGACTGGGGCTGGGTGTTTTTCGGGCAAGGAGGAACCCACACATAATCAAAACCCAGTCGAGGACTCTCTCTAAAGGAGAAACAAAATACAATCAACACGACCTCCCTCAAGACTGAAAGAGATCTGGAGGGAAAGAAATAACATTTGTATCTGCAAAGAGAAAGGGAGAAAAACAGGGAATGTAGACCAGTTAAAGCAAAGATACGGAAGGGGAAAATAGGAATTAGATCATGCCAGCAATGCAATTAAGGAGAATAAGATGCGCTTTTACAAAATAGCAGGGGAAAAGGGAGATTATAGGGAGGAAATAAGAGTTAATAAATGCACAGGACCATGAAATGAACAGTGACCACAAACGGCTGAAATACCCAATTCCACTCTTTGGTGGCCTTTAACTAGGAAAACAAAAGGGAAGAAATGGAGCAATTTAAAAGTAGGCACAACTTGAGGGATGCGGAGTAGACACGGGGAGGGACAAGCTAGCTAGCTGCTTTGGTTCTCAGGCATTCCAGAACACAAGCACACCAGGGGCTCCAGGAACAGTCCTGGCCTATGCTGGCTCAAGCTGGTGAGCTCAAGGAGCCAAGGGAGGGAGGGAGGGAGGGAGGCAGGGAGGCAGGGAGGCAGGGAGGGAGGGAGGGAGGGAGGGAGGGAGGCAGGGAGGGAGGCAGGGAGGGAGGCAGGGAGGGAGGCAGGGAGGGAGGCAGGGAGGGAGGCAGGGAGGGAGGCAGGGAGGGAGACAGGGAGGCCCAACTCTTAAGCTAAGCAACAGAGTTGAGCTTGAATGTGAAATGACTCCTGCAGTCTCTGCAGGGAGCTCATGTTGCCAGCTGGTGGCGCTGTTTTGAAGCTCTCAGAGCCTTAAGCTAATGAGGCCTGGCTGTCCTTAAGAATCTGTCCTTAAAGCCGGGCGTGGTGGCACTTGGGAGGCAGAGGCAGGCAGATTTCTGAGTTCGAGGCCAGCCTGGTCTACAGAGTGAGTTCCAGGACAGCCAGAGCTACACAGAGAAACCCTGTCTCGGAAAAAAAAAAAAAAGAAACAAAAGAAAAAAAAAAAAAAAGAATCTGTCCTTAAGACTGAAAGGCTTAGAGGCAGACTTTGACAGTTCTGGCCTGCAAGCTCTGCCCCCTGGTCTCCACCTGTGAGAAGCCTCTGTCTTAGGCTCTGTAGGTAGTAGAGCGGCCGGCCAGCTGCCAGAAGAGACTGAAATCCCTCTGAGACCTGTGCCAAAATAAACCATCTCTTCCCGAAATTGTTTCTGTAGGGTAGTCGTGCACAGCAGTAAAACCCTGAGCATGGAACTCTCATGACCCATCCTCACACCCATCCACTTCCAGCCCACACCCCAACTTTCAGCAGAGAGGAAGATCCAGCCACTCTTCAGCGTGGTCCCTTCAGCCCTCTTCTCCCCTTCACCCCTTCCTCCTCATTAGCAATCCCGGAGTCCAGGACCCGCTCTTGGGGTTTGCCCTACCTAAAGCAAACCTACAAGGATGTCTTTATTATTACTATTTTTTAATTGACCAAAGGATAGCAAGCCAGGAGCATGCTGGGTGAACAGACTGGTTAGGTGGGTTTTGCTCCAAAAAAAAGTTTATTTCTGGATCTTGCAAGGTGCTAATATAACCAGGAACTATGACAGGGAGTGGGCATACAAAGATATGCATGTAACAAGGGCTTAGATGCCAAAGTAAGGACAAATGTGTGTGTGTGTGTGTGTGTGTGTGTGTGTGTGTGTGTGTACACACCCCGCCCCCACAGTGTGGTGACTGCATTAATGGTGGGTGTTCAGAAAAGGTGTCCTGGAGGCTCAACTACGAAGAAGGAGAAACTCCATCCTCATAGACCGTGAAGGCTTCTAAAGGTCTCTGCATGCTTTTGCTGAATGACCAGAGTTTTGACAGGTGGCAAAGGCTTGCCTTTCAAGGCAGCAGGAGGCCCATCTGTGAAGGGCAAGAGGCACCCACGGTGCTTGGCATTCAGCACATGAGTAGTCTGCTTTCCACTCTAAGTCATTCCAGCACAGGCTTGCAGTGGCCTAAACACTCACCTGTTCCCTGCTAGAGAATTCTAGGAATAGATTTAATTCGATTGTCAGGGCAACCCACCTCTTTTTATTACATTACAAAAGAAAAGATTACAGTAGGCAGATGTGATCTGTCAGTAGCATCAAGGGGGTCTCAAGTGCCACCAGCCTGGGATGACAGGGTGGGAGGAGCATGAACCTTCTCTAAGCCAAGGCGAGCAGGAAGAGCACTGGCCCAAGGCAGAAGGGCAAGCCACTAACAGCCGGAGGAGCAGGGCAAAGGGGGCTAAGGTTAGGAGAGCTGGAGCCAGGAGACCAGAGATGAGCAGGTGAGGAGCTTCCAGGATAGACAGGCCTGAGGTCAAGCCCCGTTAGGAAGCATGGATGGGCGGTGTGATGGTTCATCTCCACTGTCAACCTCAACAGATCTAGAATCACCCAGAAGGGCCACCTCTGGGTGTAACACTGAGGTCATTAACAGAACTGAAGGAGGGTGACCCACCCTGAATGGGGGTGGCCTCATCTCATCCACTGGGGTCCCATGGTACCTAAAAGCAGGGAAAAGAAGAAGCACTCATCTCTCTGATGCTGAGTTCAGTGTGACCAGCCACATTAACACTCTGCCACCGTGCCTCCCCTCATGTGACAAACCCTTCCTCAAGTTGCCTGTGCCATATATTTGGTCACAGAAATAGGAAACATGACGAATACTGTCATTCCGTGTTATTATTTTTTTTTGCCAACTGTTTTTCTTTCCTCATAGGAACAGGTGATGGTAATAATCAAGATCAAAGAACTAAAAACTAGTTGTTGACTTGGTAAAACACCGTGAGAAGTCAGACAATCAATCACACAGTGTCAGAACCGGAAGGAAAGGAAACTTCAGGGGGAAAAAAATCTCTTCCGGAACAACGTTGACAGCTATTCAAATACCCCATGCTCCCCGAGTTTCAGTCCCTGGGAGCAAACTATCTCAGAAAGCAGGCCTGGCTTTGTGAGAGGTTCTGAACTCGGGAGGGGCTGGGGAGGGACGAGGCTTTCTTATATGGAGTCAAAATGTATCTCTGAGTGACTTCCACCCATTTGTCTTGGCTCTGTTCTCTGAAGGCAGAACAGGCCAATGGCTCTTTGAAATGTGCTGCCCAGAGAGAAACACAGACTCCAAATGTGGTGTGATTTAGTTAGAGCCCCCATGGGGAATTGGGAGAGGATGGGAAATAATGAAGCCACCGAGTTAACCAGCTTTAAAAATGACAGACATAGAAAGTGCCCATAAGTGGAATCTTAGGATCAGAGGCTAATGGGAGACCCCGAAAATACCCAGCTGGGCTCTCTCCCACAGAGGAAACTCACACCTTAATCTGTCCAATCCATCGGGGCTGACCCGACCTATTTTTAAGGTCTCCTAAAGAGAGAAATCCATGCATGTCAACCATGGAGAGGTTTCTCACAAATCACACAAATCAGGCATTATGAAATATTTTCAAATTGGTGTTTTCCCGTAGACTAATTTATTTTTGCATTTCCCATCTTGCATGCTATTATCTCTTCTGCCACATAAACTGTCTCCCTAATGAAGCCGCTTATTGTATCATATTCCAGGAGTGTGCGTTCATCTGTTCCTGCAGTGTTTCGACTCCTGCTGCATTAATTACCACACTTCCTCTATTACTTGCTTTTTTTTTTTTGGCATTGGATGCATGCTGTTAATCCTTATACTGTTGCATGGCTCTTGGTGAGATGGTTGCATTCTCAGAGGTGGGGGCAAATCCAATCTCTGTCAGATGAGTCTCTCTTCAATTAGAAGTGCCTTCCAAATGCATCTGAGCATTTCTTATTCAGGGTCGATGTCTGGGGCGGGGTGGGGGGGTGGGGGGGCAGCTTGGGAGAAGAGAAAACAGAGCTCTTAGAGCCAGAGAAGATAAACGCCCCAACTTGGATGGGAAGGCACAATACCTCTCCAACACGGTCAGAAGTAACTGAACTCTGTTCCTGCAGCCCCAAACCCAACCCTGTCTCCCTGTCTTCAGAGTGAAGAATCCTTTTAAAAAGTGAGTACTCTTCTCAGTGATTAAAAAAAAAAAAAAAGAAAAAGAACAAGTTCTCAAGTCCCTGCATGAGCATTCTTAAAAGGGACAGAGCATCTACCACCTCCCTTCTCTGCCTCCTCAGCAAACCTCCCCAGTGTCCTCCTCTGCAGGCCCTTCCCATCTGGTGCACAATAGAGGTTAGCTTCATGGGGCCTCACCAGGTTGCTGCTCTAATGGGCCAAGCTATCTCTCATTAACATTTCAATGTCTCCTCCTGAGAGTAGGGCACATTGTGACATCTAAAATCCTGGCACTAGGGAGGCTGAGGCAGGAAGATTTGAGTTCCAAGAGAGCCTGGACTATGGAGTAAAACCTTGTCTCCAAAGGCATTAAAATCATTAATATAAATTAAATATAAATATATTTAATATAATATTCATCATATCGTTATGTACTATATATATATTACATATAAGTATATATATATATATATATATATATATATATATATTTATTTATTTATTTTTTTTTTTTGGTTTTTGGTTTTTGGTTTTTTCGAGACAGGGTTTCTCTGTATAGCCCTGGCTGTCCTGGAACTCACTTTGTAGACCAGGCTGGCCTCGAACTCAGAAATCCGCCTGCCTCTGCCTCCCAAGTGCTGGGATTAAAGGCGTGTGCCACCACGCCCGGCCAAGAATATATTTTATAATTATACATTATATTTTATATTATATGTTATGTGTTATATTAAATATAATATACAAAATATATTAAATTAAAATAAATATAAATTTTTAAAATCATTCATTAATATAGTGAAGCATATATACTAACGTACCTCCTCCTCACTTTCCTTTTCCACGCTGCTTGGGTCTTTCTGTCCCCTCAAACACTCCTCTAGAAGAATAGACCTTTAAAAGAATTGCTTTAAAATAGAGTCTAGCCTTGAGTACCATGGTTCACACAAGGAAGACAGTGGATGACTTATGGAATCAGTTCTCTTCTCCTACTTCTACATGAGCTTGGAGATCACACATAGATCGTCAGGCCCGTGCAGCAAGCATCTTTACCCACTAAGCCCTCTCAATACCCCAAGTTGGGATTCTCGGATGTTCTAGATCATCCATCTCTCCAGTCTGACTTGAGTCCCTCAAGACATCACATCCACAGGCTAAACGCAGCAAGGACAGATGCCTATCCAGCCTCATTGGGGAATTCTTCCTGATGCTACATGGACCAAGTAGCTGTAAGTTCTGGAGTCTCTAGTGTATAATGGTAACAGTTCTTAGGATTAGAAACAGGATTAGAAACAGGACCATAGAAAAAGTTGTTCTCCAATGTTTTTAAAGGTCAATGAAAAATGCGTTTGCAGCAAGTTAAGGCTCATGCAGACTCCTGAACGGGTTTCCATGATGTCAGCCCCCTGCGGTTCTGGCGGTAAAATGCTGTGGTTCGGTATCCAAAGCAGTCAGAAGTCTTGGTTGTAAACAATTGAAATCAAGTTCAGCTGACATGAACAGAAAGAATGTGATGGAGAGAAGTCAGCCAGGTACCGAGCAAATGGGGACCGAAATCTGGAATTGGGGTTCTCTGCTTCCACTGGCACCCCCCTTCCAGAACATGGAAAACCACTGCACAGCCGAGTGAGTCATAAGCCATCTGGCTTCTCTGTGCAACTCAGGGGCAAACCCCACGGGGAACTATGCAGCTGGTGATTGGGAGGTATGCTCTCCTCCAGCTAATGTAGGGCAGGACAGCAAGGATCAGATATCTCTTTTCTTAGGAGAATTCCCTACAATCTGTTGCTGGGCAGTCACCCAAGAGAAAAATGTTCAGTGGTTGCTGAATAGTTTTCTTTTAAAGTTTTGTTTGCTTTTTAAATTATGTGTATGAGTTTGTCTTTGTGTAGTATGTACATGTGAGTACAGGTACCCTTGGAGGCCAGGAGAGGGCATTAGATATCCTGGAGCGGGATTATTGATAAAAATATCAGTGTGTTTGGGCGAATAACCAGGCAGCAGACCAGGCTGAAGGGGTTCCACGTGGAGAGGTTTATTGAGCCGGTGGGGGAGGGGGCAGAGAAGAGGAGAAAGAGATAGAGGGGGGAGAGAAGAGAGAGAAGAAGAGGGTAAAGAGAGCGAGGAGGGGGTGTCTTCCCAATTTATAGGGAGAATGACGTCATACCACCGAGGGTGGAGACTGAGCCAGGTGGGCTGTGGGATTGAAGGTGGTTGCCTTGGTAACGCAGGTACACAGGTTAAGTGGGGCTTGATGCTAACAGGGATGAACTAATGGACATCTGTGAGCCTCCCGAACAGAGCAAGAGCTGCAGGGGCTCTTAACCACTGAGCCATCTCTCTAGCCCTACGCAGTCTTCTTGATGCTCAAAACAGCCGGTCTTGCTGGTACACACCGCTAATCGTGAGCTGAAGAGGACTAAGCAGGAGGAGATGGAGTTTGAGGCCAGCCTGAGCTATATAGCAAGATCTTGTCCCAGAAAACTGAAAAAGAAAGATGCAGGAAGGGATCTAATAGATAAAACTTAATCAATGGTTGGACCAAAGAGATGGCTAAGCAGTTTATGTTTTTATGGAGATGGGGAAAGGGACAGAACAGGACACTCAATCACCCAGCTTAGATGGCTCTGTAACTCAAGTTCCAGAGGGATCTGAAGGCATCTGCTCTCAAGGTCACACACACACACACACACACACACACACAAACACACACATAAACACACACACAAATTCATACATAATTAAAAGTAAGAAATAGCTGTGCAGATGCTGCTGTCCCCTGTCACCTCTTGCTGCAGCCACGGTCAGTCCCTGCAGACTTCTACATTAGGCCGTGTCTCCTTTAAGTTGTTTGCAGACAAAATTCCGAAGACAGCAGAAAACTTTCATGCTCTGAGCACGGGAGAGAAAGGGTTTGGTTATAAGGATTCCTCCTTGCACAGACTTCTTCCAGGATTTGTGTGCCAGGGTGGTGACTTCACACACCATAAAAGCACTGGTGGCAGGTCCATCTATGGTGGGAAATTCGAGGATGAGAAACTTCATCCTGATGCATACAGCTCCTGACATCTTGTCCATGGCAAGTGTTGGACCAAACACAAATGCTTCCCCGTTTTCCATCTGCACTGTCAAGGCTGAGTAGCCTGATGGGAAGCACGTGATCTCAGGGACGGTGAAAGAAGGACTATGGAAGCCATGGAACACGCTGAGTCCAGGAATGGCAAGACCAGCAAGATCCCGGTTTCCGACTGCAGACAACTCTAATGCTCTGGACTTAAGTGCATCTTACCTGCCAGATCATTCCTTCTGTACCTGCCCCATCTGCTTGCAGTACCCCATAATCTCTGCTCTCACTGAAGTTCTTGGGATTCCATATTTTTCTCATTCCCCTCCAAGTTTAGCTGGATTGCAGAGTAAAGTTTATGACTATGAATAAAATCTAAATAACTGTTAAAAGTGGGAAATAAATCTTTCAAAACATAACCAAGGGTAGAAAAACTCATTTGCAAATCCATGGAAGAAAAACAAAAAAGACAATGAATGATCCTGATAGAATAGTTAAAACAAAGCTAGGAGGAAACTGTTTGAGAAAACAAGCCCTGGACCGTGGCTCCCAGGTTTCCCCCAGCCTTGCAGACAGGACACACAAGCAGGGACTCATGTTCCCTTTTTTTCACCTGATTTTTTTCTAGAAGAACTTGGAGCTGTGGTTTCACTATCACTTGGCAATCCCCTGTTCACAGCTGCTGTGTGAGAGAGAAGAAAGAGTGCCATGTCTTAACCGTGGCACGAAGATTTGTTTTCTGTAAAAATCTGGAAGTGGGCAGTCCTGGGCTGGTCTGTTGGGTTTGTGGCATCCACAGGCCAGGCTTCTGTCTTGTTTCTCTTTGTCATCATTAATAGTATATGGCTCCTAACCTCGAGGACACTTCAAAGCTGCTGGAAATCCAGCCACCCGGTCCTACACTCCAGACAGGAAGTGGTCAGAAAGCAAAAGGACAAATGGCAAACAAACAGCGACTACAGACAGATCCCCGCCCTCTTGATGATCCTAAAACACAGTTACATTTAACAATGTCTTTATAAGCACTCAAGCGATAAGGCAGCCTGGAAAAGGTTCATTGCTACCTAACATGGATGGGCAATTAGCAGCCCAGGAAGTGTCGGAGGGAGATGGAGGTCTAGTGGGTGGTCTTTGTCTCCTTTTGTTTCTACTTTGTCCCTCTCTCGAGTCCCTTTAGGTAGTGTCACTTAGAAGCAAGGAAACCCCTGTGGGAGACAGCCGAGCAGACAATTCTGTGGCCTGTTTCTGTTTCTGCATCATGGGGCAGGGCACTCTGAGAAGCAAAGCCAAAACTGTGGCTGAGTAGAGCATTGTGCAACCTCTTCATCTCCAGTGGCTCCCCTCTTTCTCATAGCTACTCTATGAGATGGGCACAGCGGCACCTGCCCTGAGGAGCCAAGGACCGGTGCCAGTCAGGAGCTAGCCTGCTCATGGGGAGTGGGAAGGCAGGTTAGAGACCAGTGTTAGGCTTACTCATAAGCTCAAGTTCTCAGCCAACAGGCCTCAGGCACAACACTGCCCCACCTTTAATCCCAGCACAGTGGGGGATGACAGGGGTGGGGGTGGCGGGGGGGTGGGGTGGGCAGGGAGGCTACAGAGGTAGGTGGATCTCTGAGTTCAATGCCAGTTTTTAGACTATATTGAAAGTTCTTGGGAACTACAGCTGCATAATGAGAACTTGTCTTGAGGAGGAAGAGGAGGAGGTAGAAGAGGAAGGAGGAAAAAGAGGAGGAAAAGGAAGAGAAGAAGAGGAAGAGAAAGAGGAGGAGGAAGAGGAATTATCTCATCCTTAGTCACTCTAGGTGCACGTCAGTGACCACACTTGGGTATTTTCAATATAAAAGAAACTTCTAGCTGATGACTAGACGATGGCTCCCATTCCTTGTCAGAAAGGAAAGGCGGTGACCAACCCCTTCATCTACCATCTCTTCCTCTTATTTCCATTGCTTTGCCTCCTTAAACCATCAGCTCCACCCTGCAAAGGGATGGAAGGAATTCCAGATAAGAAAGAGCCAGTGGAAGTTGAAGATGGTGACCTGATACCATTTGATCCTCTTTACCTGGGGACAGAGGGTTGCTAAGTGAGCACCAGCGGAACTGAGTGGCTGGATCCGGCCCTGCCGGCCTCTCCTCTCGGCCTTTTGCTTCTTCCCTTAGCCTCCAATTCTCCTCCCTCTCTCCCTCCCCCTCCTGCCTCTCCCTCTTCCACACATGTGAAGTGTGCTTCTATGCAAACCTCCTCTTTGAAAAGGTCACAACACTCCCAGCTGTGGCAAGGAAGATGTAGGGAACACATTTGCATCTTTTCTCGGTTGTTGCCCTAATTACACATAATAAAGGTATTTAGTTCTAGAAGAATAGCTGGTGAGCCTGAACTATCATAAAAAGGCCCTGCCAAGAGCCCGTTTCCTTTGTCAAGAGACAACTTGCTTGCAGACAGTGGGAAGCTGTGATTCATCCTCAAACCACAAGTGTTGCTACAAGAAATGCGATTCATGGGAAGTGGCTGTTGCACAAACTTTTAAGAAATGACAACGTCCCAAGTTCTTGGCTGGTTTCTGTGACTGCCACCAATGCCTTAACTAATCGTATGGTGACAGAAAACCACCGCGGCACACACCGGGACTCATGTATCAAGGATCAGCAACCTTTGATTGCACAGGCGGCCTGTTTTTTCTAAATAAAGTTTTATCGGAACACAGCCATGCTTAGTCACTGACATAGCTATTATGGCTGTCTTTGCACTCCAGCAATAGAGCTGGGTGGTTGCAACAGATGTCTTATAGCCTGCAAATTCTACAATACTAACAGATGACCACTGGTAGATAGTACGTTGGCTCCTGTCTTGGCAGGTGACGGGTAGGCAGCATAGTATCTTAGGCTGTGCTGTGTTCCTCTGTGGGAAGGTGTATTAGTCAGGCTTCTCTTAAAAAGGAACAAAATTGGTGGAATAAATACATATATATTTAATAGGAATTTATTACAGTGGCTTACAGGCTGTGGCTGGCTGATCCAACAACGGTTTTGTCCTGACAGAAAGGCCAAGAATCCAGTAATTGTTCAGTCCACGGGGCTGGAATGTCTCACAGCCTCGGTCTGGTACTCAAGTTCCAGGGAATGAATCCTAGAGAGCTGATGATGTTCAGTCTACATTGGAATCCCGAGAAAGTGAGTTCTAAGACCTGCTGAGGAGAGTGAGAGCAAGCTGAAGTGGAAACCTTTGGGGAGACTCAGTTGTGTCATGTGATGTTTTTCTGGAAGTTGTCTCCTGAAAGGGCATGTGATGCTTTGCTGTAGTGGATGCTTGAGAGGGCTTGTGATGTTCAGAAAACGTATAAATATAACTTCACAGAGAGTGAGAGGACGCTCTTGCATCGGTTCACCTGGCAACACGTTGCTGGTCTTCCGTGGCCTTCAGTTGTCATGACTTTGTATAGAGAAACGAGCCAGAGAATTTCTCGTGCGGTTCCAGCTGCTTCTTGCCCCTTCTGCAGACTCATGGTGACTCAGCAGAGCCTCGAGACTTCTGGAGAGAGCCGCGGCTACTGATGCACATTTGGTGTTTCGGATTGGACTGCTGATATCCTAACAACGAAGATTAGAATCACCCCCAAAGAGCTACTTCTAAACAGCTCCACACACTCCCCCTCCCCGTTTCCTATTAACCTTTCTTTTTCCCTTCTTCTGGTAGGTGGGCTAGAAGGGAGGTTGAAGCATTTAAGAACTCTTATTAAAGTAGGCTTTGCAAGCAGGCAAAAAAGCAAAAGCTTCCTTTAATCAAGGCCTCTTATGTGAACCACCAATAAGTGTGGCCCATCTTTATGGTGGGCCTTTCCACCTCAAATGGTCCAGTTAAGAAAAATATCCAATGCCCAGCCGCTTGAGTTTCAGCTGATTCCCGATGCAGTCAAGTTGATTACCAGGATTAGCTATTGCAGAGGATAGGCGTCACACTTTCCTCCCACACGTCAATCTCTCGTAGCAGCTCCTTCCCTGGGTCTTTTCGTGATCTCTTCTTCCCACTATCAATGCTCAAAGCCCACAAAAGGTGTCCTGGTTCATAGAAATACCGCAAATCCTTCGAGTGACCAGGAGAGACCTCCGTCAGCTGCCCACAACAACCACACTACTCTATAGTCTGCAGGATCCTCATGGCTCTCTCTCCCCCAGACGCTCCTACCTTCTCATGAGCTCCCACACTGCTACACATGTGTCCACTGAGACTCAGAGATGGCTCATGGGCCACTAAAAATGCCTGTCACTGATTGGCCTTCCTGCTGGAGGCAGCCACTCAGCCGGTTCCCTGACATTCAAAGGTGACTGCTTTTCCCCACTCAGTCGTGACAAAAAGTGACGCTTTGGGGATAAGAGGTCAGGAAGGTCTTTCAACAAAACAAAACAAAAACCTAACAATGCCCTCCTGTGTTTTCTCTTACTTTATATCTGCTTGCTTAGTAGGAGGGATTTGGAGTTCCTTGTAATTAGGCTCAGCCTGCTCTCTTATAGAACCCAAGACTACCAGCCCAGAGTTGGTCCCACCCACAAGGGGCCCTCCCCCTTGATCACTAATTGAGAAAATGCCTTACAGCTGGATCTCATAAAGGCACTTCCCCAACTGAAGCTCCTTTCTCTGTGATAACGCCAGTTGTGTCAAGTTGACACAAAACTAGCCAGTACAATTGACCCCTTGTCAACTTGACACACAAACACATCACTAGTAAGCCTCAACTCTTAGTTTCTTATTCATCCCCAAGATCTAAATAACTTTAAAAGTCCCACAGTCTTTACATATTAAAAGTTCAGTCCCTTTAAAATATCCAGTATCTTTTAAAATTCAAAGTCTCTTAACTGTGGGCTTCACTAAAAAACTTCCTTCAAGAGGGAAAATTATCAGGGCACAGTCACAATCAAAAGCAAAAATCAATCTCCAACCGTCCAATGTCTGGGATCCAACTCACAATCTTCTGGGCTCCTCTAAGGGCTTGGGTCACTTCTCCAGCCATGCCCTTTGTTGCACACACGTTGTCCCTCTAGGCTCCAGATGCATGTACTCCATTGCTGCTGCTGTTCTTGATGGTCATTTCATGGTACTGGCATCTCCAAAATGCTGCTGTCTTCCACTTAACTAGGCTTCACCAACTGCCTCTCATAGTCTCTCTTCCTGGTGGCAAGCCTTAACTCCTTTGCATGACCCCTTCAGTCCTGGGCCATCAATTGCAACTGAGGCTGAACCTTCACCAATGGCCTTCCATGGCCTCACACAGTGCTTCCATGGCCTCAGCTGCTCTGCATGACCCCTTCATGCCTTCAAAACCAGTACCACCTGGGTAACTCTTACACATTACAAAGTCCCACTGCAGCAGGAATACAACCTTGGCTATCTCTGGAACACAACCTCTGTGCTCTCAGAAAACAGTTCCCAGAAGATGTCACCTCAACGATGCTGGTCTCTTCTTAATCACCGCTAATTTCTTAGCTCCAGCTAACCAGCATTAATAGTCCCAGTAATACAAAGATTTTGCTTTAGTAGTTCTGGTATCTTGTTAATCACAGCTGATTCTTCAGCCCCAGCTAACCAGAACCACAGAATAATCAAACTCCAAAATAACAATGACTCTGAAAAGAGTCTTTAATTTTCCCTCTAATATTTCACAAGCCAGGCCTCCATCTTCTGCACTGTTCTTAACATCATCTTCCAAGCTCCTACACAACATCCCACAGAGCTCTTAACACAGAATGGATCTTCTGGCCCAAAGTTTCAAAATCCTTCCACAGTCCTCCCCAAAACATGGTCAGGTTGTACCAATTTGTCTTAGTCAGGGCTTCTATTCCTGCACAAACATCATGACCAAGAAGCAACTTGGGGAGGAAAGGGTTTATTCAGCTTACACTTCCACACTGCTGTTCATCACCAAAGGAAGTCAGGACTGGAACTCAAGCAGGTCAGGAATCAGGAGCTGATGCAGAGGCCATGGAGAGATGTTACTTACTGGCTTGCTTCCCCTGGCTTGCTCTGCTTGCTTTCTTAGAAAACCCAAAACTACCAGCCCAGGTATGGCACCACCTGCAATGGGCCCTCCCCCCTTGATCACTAATTGAGAAAATGCCTCACAGCTGGATCTCATGGAGGCACTTCCCCAACTGAAGCTCCTTTCTGTGTGATAAAAACCAGCCAGTACAATGGGGAAGCCACCAGACTCAGGGTTTGGTGCCTGGACAACATAGCACCAGGCCTGTGGATAAACAAGAAGCAAGCTCTTTCGGCTGGAAAGATGGCTCAGCAGGTAAGAGCACTCGCCACTCTCCCAGAGGACCCAAGTTCGGTACTCAGTACCCATGTGAGGTGGCAGAATTCTGCTTTTCTTCATAGCACACATCAGCTGACACAAACAGTCTTGATTACAAATTGAATTGGGTTGAGAGACACAGGGTTAGGATGGCACTCCTGAATATGTGGGTCGCCTCCAGAGACAGGGAGGTGATTTGGGATGTGACGTCCAGGAGACATGATTGTTGATAGATTCAGGTGAGTGGAGTAATGGGGCAGTGGAGACCTGGTGGACCTCGCTGGGAGAAGCGTGCACGGAGGTATGCTGGGAAGGGTTTATCTGGGCCCCACCTCTTCCCGTGAATGAGCCAGCCAGCCACCCCAGGGGCTGCCTCTCTAAGTCTGCACATGAGGATTAGTGGGCAAGTCAGCTTGGGATAAGAAAGGAAACAGGGGACACAAACGAGGTGCTTACCTCTGAAACTTTTAATGTTAGTCATGTTAAAATTATTTATTTCATGTTTATGGATGCTTCACCTACATCTATTATATATGGTGAATGGGTGAAGTCCCAGGCCAGAGGAGGGTGTCAGATCCCCTGCAACTGGAGTTACAGACAGTTGTGAGTACCCTTGTGGGTGCTGGGAATTAAATCCAGGTCCTCTCGGATAGTAGCCAGTGCTCTTGGCCACTGAGCCATCTCTCCAGCTCCTAACCATTATTGACTTGTAAGATATCCCTTTGAGGGAAAGAGAGATGTCTCAGTGGCTAAGAGCAGTTGGTGCTCTGGAAGGGGACTCAGGCTCGGATCCCAGTGACCACATGGTGACAGCCATCTAGAACTCCAGTTCTTAGGAATTTAACACCTTCTTCTGGCATCCATCAGCCCCAGGCACCTATGTGACGTACATACATACATACATACATACATACATACATACATATGGCAAAACACTCATACACATAGAACAGAATGAACATATCTTTTTAAAAAAGATTTTGTGTTTTAATTATGTGGATGTCTGCATGTGTGCTTGTACCTGGGTGTAATACTGACAGGATCCAGAAGAGGGCGCCAGATCCCCTGGAGCTGGAGTTATGGGCAGCGGTAAGCTGTCCAATGTGCTTTCTGGGAACAGAATTTGCATCTCCAAAGTACTAAGTTCTCTTAACCGCTGAGCTGTCTGTCTCTCTAGCCCTGGAACTGACTGCTATTTGATATCATAGACAACACAGAGGCAGGAGCTGCCCTGGCCTTCCAGGCTCTGGACAGATGAGATTAAGGACAGTAACAGCCAGAGTATTGTTAGAACTTCTGTGTAAGCCAGGAAACCCACTTCCTCTGAAGCTCAGAGCTGGGCATAAAAATTCACCTGAGGAGCAGGTGGAAGCCAGCCAAAAGAGACAACACTTGGCAGAAGAACCCAGAAGAGGTAGGTCTTCCTGGCAGAAGGAAGGGCAGGTGACATGCTGCAGCCTGGTGGGTGGGAAGAACCCAGGCAGTCATCCACAGTGTGAACTCGGGGCAGGAGGGAGTGGCAGAGAGGGCAGTAAGACCTGTGGGGCCTGGGTCATGAACAGACTTGCTTGTCAACCTGAAAGCAATGGGAACTGAACAAGAGTGGTCCAAGCCAGCCAACTCAGAACACGTGTGCACTTTACCAGGCTCCTTCTGACAGCAGCTTGTAAACTGACCTGGCTTGGAGGTGAGATTAGAGGCCAGGTGAGGCGGGTACACCAAGATGCCTGCGGGTGGTTCTGATCCCAAGCCAAGCTGCTGCAAGATAGCTCATGCCACACGGGCTAATGCCAGCCATGCGGAGCCTGCGCCTTTCACTGCTTTCTTCCTTTCTGCACCAGGTAAGGCCTGGGTGTCGTCTGGGTCTTGTTTTCTGCACAGTGAGCCCCACAAGACAGGGACCTCAAGCATCAAATCTTTCCACTGATGGAGCCCTGTGTTCCACCTTCTCTCACCATGCAGAGGGATGTTGCAGTTCTGATGGGCTGTGGCAATCAATATACTGGTCCTTGAGTGTGCCTGGAATGGTACGGTCCAACTGAAACCAATGCAGTTTGGTTCTCCAAACACCAGGCCTGTCACACTGTAACATAAGCACTGAGGGTCTTTGCATTGAGGTGGCAGGAAGGACATTTGGGGTATGTGGACAGTTGGACTGGTTTCAGATGATTGGGGCTGACATTACCTAGTTGGAATAGCAGCGGGGTGGTACCTACCTGCCTGAGGTCATCAGTAGATTCCCAGGGTTCCTGTTTTGTTGAGCACACTTAGAAGCCCCCACGTGTCAGTGTCTATACTCTGAACTATATGCTGCCAGCAGCAGAACTCAAAAGGCTCATTTCTATCATATCCCTACCTGCGGAACAGTAGCCAGCCGAGGATGAGAAGGAGGCCTCTCAGGATGGGCAAAAATCCTGAGCTGAGCCAGGAGTGAACCTAGGCTTCCAGCACTGAGTCATGAAAGGACTGCGATAGCCCTTCTTCCCAAACCATGCTGAGTCATAAAAGCTGTGGAAAGGTTTGAGATAGTCCTTCTTCCCAAACCATGCACGCTATGAGAGGCAATTCGCAACCCCGGGGGCTAGTGAAGGCCACAGGGATATCTGTAGTGTAGTGAGAAGGGCAGACAGGCAGGCGTGAGTGAGGCTGCAAGCCAGGACCAGTGTCATTAGATCTAAATTTCTCAGGAATGTCCAAGAGCTGGACTCCCTATTGGTGGCAACAGAGTCCCCGAATACCAGCCACTCGTTATGAAACCAGTTTGTTTCTGCCCCTGATATATATTGGCATCAATGACTCTGTTTCCACATATTTTCTCATCCCAGCATCCAGGTTGAAGAGGATATCGCATCCAGGACTTGGCCTCTCATGGTACCTCTTAAAGCCATTGGTTACCACGTGAAACAGGCGACCTCCATTCGTGCTGTTAGCCAAGGCCATTCCTTGGTTAAGCCTGGGTGAGGGGTGAATAGAAACACCCCTCTTCTGGCCACTAAATAGCCAGAGATGGAGAGAGCAGTCCTGTGCCCTTCTTTGAAGCAAGAACACTGTTAGAATCCCTTGAGTATGATCGTCTTCTCAAAAAAAAAAAAAAGTTAATTTACTCTAGTATTAGGAATCCTCGCTGGCTCCTACTGATCACAGCTTCCTTTTATATAAAGCCCCCTTTAAACAATTCATCCGTATGCCCTAGGATTTATGAAGTTGCTGCTCTAAATTCCATGTCCATCTGTCTTCTGCACCCAGAATCTTTTCTTGGGTCTGGCCCGGGTCAGCTCGGCTCGCCACGCTCCCTCGGAGATGACTGATGCAACTCCGTACTTACCTGGTCAAAATTTCTCAACACTCAATAAACGTGACACCCTTTCTGATAAGAGGCTCCTTCCAAACTGTTAGCTGTTTCTTCATAGGAGGTGCTGGGACCTACTGTCTCCTTTGGTAAGCACACAGGTAGAAAGCTGGAGAAACGGCCATTTGTACCTGCGTCAGGCTTAGCCCAGGTGGTACTGCACATGTGTAACCCCAGTATCCCAGACGCTGGAGCAGAAGAACCGTGAGCTCAAGGCCAGCCTGGCCTACAGAGGAAGACCCTGTGCCACAGAAAAGGAGGCAGGGGAGGAAGAGGGGAAGAGAAGAAGCCTCAGCTGCATCCATTTATGCTCACAAAGAAGGCAGTGACTGGAATCCAATCTGGGTGGTTCCCCGGCACCCTGCATCATGGATCTTGTTGTTATGAACAAAAATATACACAGAGCACGCTGTTCAGGACACAGGAAGTCAACTTTAGTCTGGATGGTGATTTTAGGTCTGGATGATGAGTGTTCGGTTTCAGCAGCGTGTGTTTTTGTAAATGGTCAAACGAGCTGAGTCTCTTGCGTTCCAAGAACACAGCCTATGTTTCTTAATTCCGTAGGAATGTAGTGAATTACAATATTTGGTTATTCTCGCAGGGTTGAGTGTTTTCACCAAGCAATTGTTTGTGCGGGCTGAGCCCAGAGGACTATGGAAGGATAAGCAAGCTGCTTATTCTCTTCTCCCTGGAAGAGATGGGGAAAGCGAGCCAAGGGGAATCCGGAGCAGCCTAGATGAGGGGTTTCAGTCTTTTGCATGGCATTAGTGGAGAGAGATGACTCTGAAGCTCTGGAGACTGTTGTGCTATGGTAGAAGCACTCTGCTGGGTGTCCCAGGACGAGATGGCAGGTTGTGCTGAGGACTCGGGGTTCGGGGAGAGTGGAAACACTGGTGATCACCACAGAGTTGAGCAGAACAGGAAGCTTAGGCAGGAAGTGGGGGGCTCAGATCTCCTTGCTCCCTCTGGGTCTTACAGGGGTAAGGCTGGGATTCCAGAGAGTATGGTCCTGCCTCGGAGGGCACTGGCAGTAGGGGCTCAGGTCAGCTGGTGGCTGGATGAGAGGCCAGGAGGGAGACGGCGTGGCTTGAATACGGAACAAAAGCACCTAGCCAGCAGGGCAACATAAAAGTCACATGTCCGAGGACAGGGTTCTACCCAGCCGAGTGGGAATTGTCCCTGCTGGAAGACTGGCATGACTTTTTCCTTGCACAAAGATACCCCCAACTAACCAACCCCTCTGCCCATGGGGCATGGCCACTGAGCAGGATGCCCAAATGCACTAATGAGTCTGTCAGGGGCACTGAGGGGGCACGATCTGCAATCACAGCCCAAGGAAGCTACCTCACATCATGACGGCATCTCCTACCTGGAAAGCCACAGACCTGTCCTAGGGGATAGGGAGCATTTGTCCAGAGGCCCCCCCTCCCCGAATCGGAGACTAGGGATCCTGAAAGTTCTTCTGTTTTTCTTGGTTGACATTAGTTTTTCTTAGTTATCCTGCCTTCTTCTCTGCCCGCCCCTCCTTTCTTGCTTGGTAGATGCTACTGACTGCTGTGTAGCCCAACCTGGCCTCAGACTCACCATTTTCTACCTTAGGTTCTCAGGTTCAAATTTGCTATCCTCCTGCCTCGGGCTCTAAGGGGCTGGGATTTCACAAATGCACGTACATCCGGTGGACTGTTCTACTTTGAATGTTAAATAAAGACTTGTTAAAGAGTCAGAGGTTTGAACTCTCCCTTGAGAAAGTCCATGCCGGTTCTTAATGCTCGTACTTAAATCCACATTAAAACCTTTTCTTAATAAACTCCAATTAGCTTCAAAAAAACAAAGGCATCAGAAGACAGGCCCTAGGCTGTGGAAATAGGCAGTAAAAGTGGGGGAGGCAGAGAGAAGGCTCTGTGCTTGTACACCTATGAAGAGGGATGACTGACTAGCCCCAGCAATCTTGAAGGCAAGGACAGGTGGCAATGAGGTGGACGTTGTCCTGGGGTCTGCCTCGAAGTGGCAGCAGTAGCTAAGCTGACAGTGGCCTGAAGGAAGTGAGTCACTCGGCACAACTCATTAGTGGCAGGGAAAGGTTGTGGGAGGCAGTCAACACAGCCTGGTAGCCCGAGGAACCTCAAAGATTGCTCTGACAGCCTAGATCCTGCTGGGACAGGAAGGTGTTCCATTAGTGTGCCAGCTCTACTCCTGGCCGTGGCTTGTTCAAAGCAGCATTTCCGCACCGTCTGCCTTTCTCAGTCTGAGGGTTCATCTTCTGGGAAGGGAGTCGGGAAGTACAGTTCAGTGGATGGCACACCTTTCTCCTGGTGTCATCTGTTAATGAAGTGTAATGAAGTCAGCCCCTTCTCCTTTCCTCATGGTCTCCTCATGGAGAATCCTTTCTGGAAAAAAAAAAAAAAAGTCTGCCTAATTAGTGCTTCCAGAATGTTCCTAAAGCTGTTTTGTTTCAAATGGTACCGGCCTCTCAGCTTGCTGACCTGCATGTTATCTGAAGGCCAGGTCCTGTTGAGTTCCTGTCGAACAGGATACCGACATCCTGGCCTTGGTTCCAGACACCACACTTTCTCGTTTCTTTCTTCCCGTGATGAAAGATGAAGCCATCAGCATGGGGACTGTTCACCAGAAGCCCTGAGTCTAGCACAGCGGGTCTCAGTGGGCAAGGGTTCTCAACCTGTGGGTTCGACACCACTGTGGTAGGAGGTTGAACAAGCCTTTCGCAGGAGTCACGTAAGAGCATTGGCAAACACAGATATTTACATTATGATTCATAACAGTGGCAAAGTTACAGTTATGAAGTAACAACGAAAATAATTTTATGGTTGGGGGTCACCACACCATGAGAACCACTGTTCTAGTAGAATGGAGTCCCCAGTCGCCTCCACTCATCTCCCTGCCACGCCTGCACAGACAGATGTGCCATCAGAGGAACTTCACGCCTCTGAGCTGCCCTGGTTTCCGGTTGGTGGCACTTGCTGCTGCTGGGCGCCTGTACCTGTGTCCGCATGCTGGTTTCTTCTCCCTGTGAGCTTTGAATTCTCATTTATCTGACTGAAAACCAATCCATCTGCTTCCGTGTAGTTCCCGTTTCCTGTGTCTGCTGCCTGCTTCCACAGCCAGCCAGGCCTCCATGACTGGACCTTGGCTTTTCTACCTTCCTCCCAGTTACATAGCACCTGGACTGTGACACCTAACAGGAACACCTGAAGGTGACTTCCAGGTGGCCACACATCCTATAGTTGACAAGGTTTCCTTATTCTCATCTTCCACCCCCAGGGTGAGTGGCTTTGCACACACACAGTGTTAGGTCTCAAACTGGGGACAAATGGCTGAGGTCACTGTTTGATACCAAAGCCCAATGTTGGTCACCAGGTTCTCAGCCACTACATGTTCTAGGACCATCCTGGCTGGCACATGCTGCCCCCTACCCTAACCTGTCCATCCCAGGGACTGGCCTGGGTCCCTTCCCCAGCCTCTCTTCCCGATATAACCCAGAGACTTTGGCTCCATTGGTATCTTCAGTGTCTTGGCTCCTTGTTCCACAGCTCCCCTTCTTCCTCCCCCCTCTCTCTTTTCTTCCTCTGTCGCTCCCTCCCTCCCCCTCTCATGGCGCAGTGCAGTCTGGGCCCATCCTGCTGCCCCTGGATGCGCTCTCCCTTTTATTTACACTAAGCCTTCTCAAGCTTCACCTAGGAGCTTCACGCTCCTGTCATTCTGCCTCCCTTGCATGGGTGTCACATCTCCACTCAAGTCTCTTCCTCCTTCCTCATAGCTCTCTCCTCTAAGGAAGGAGCACCTTCCGTTCTGCAGCTCAGCTGCCTTCACAGTGAAATCATCAAAGTTGCCAAGATCTCCCGGAGCTTATCCCAGAGCCTCCCTTCGCAGGGCCCCAGGATGCTCTGTACCCTGCGGTGTAGACACCCCAGAAGGCACATTTGGTACCCTGTGGTTATATTGTTCCTGTGAATTACCAGCTATCTTTCCTATTCATCTTTATTTGCCTTTCTTTTATCAAGCTTGGTAATTTTGCTGCCTTAGCTGGTACATTATTTAGGACTTTTTTTTTTAACCCCCAGTTTAAAAAGCTCCAGCAATGAAAAATTTGTGGATTCACGCAAGCAGACAAGGAGGGCTGGAGCAGGGCAGGCCATGAGCGACAGTGGTGAGCTGGGAGCCTGGACATCCTGACTCCCCCACCCACTGCTTGGTCTCTCCCCTGCTGGCTCCTGGGCAGCTGAATTGGAAGCCAACCTGGGCTAGGGTCGCTGGCTCGCTGGCTCAAAAAGAAAGAATAAATACAAGAAGGGAAACTGTGGTAGAGTAAAGCCATTGACAGACAAAAGCCCCCACAGACATCCGGGTTAAGTACATCCTGCTCTGCACATCCTTCATTTGTTCCCCTCAGTCTCCTTAAAGCTGGGAGTTTTGTGTCCCAGATGGCTTCTGCCTTGGCAACTTGGTTATGAGGATGGGTAGCCCTTGGACACAGCTTTTCCTTGCTGTGAGGTTGCATAAAACATCAGTGGGGATGGGAGCAAAGGGAGTGGAGGACCCCCTGGCCTATGCTTTTCACAGCTCACATAAACTATCTTAAACATGTCCTGATGGTTTGTGTATGCTCTGCCCAAGGAATGGCACTATTAAAAGTGTGGCCCTGTTAAAATAGTTGTGTCACTGTGTTGGTGGGTTATAAGACCCTCATCCTAGCTTCCTGGAAGTCAAACTTCCACTAGCAGCCTTCAGATGAAGATGTAGAACCCTCAGCTCCTCCTACACCATGCCTGCCTAGATGCTGCCCTGCTCCCACTTTGATGATAATGTACTGAACCTCTGAACCTGTAAGTCAGCCCCAATTAAATGTTGTCCTTTAAAAGACTTGCCTTGGTCATGGTATCTGTTCACAGCAGTAAAACCCTAACTCAGACACATGTCCTTGGCCTTTGGTTGTGACGATGAATGGAGATTGGCCTTGGAGACAGATGCTCGGTGCTTGAGCTGTGGCCATAGAGTCGGCGGCCTTTGAAATCCCCAGGTCTCTATTTGTCACCAAGGACACAGTGAGCCGAGCCCTAACAAAGAGGCCAGGCTACACATGCTGTGGCAAAGCTCCCCTCCTGCCTCCCTCCATGTGAAGCCCCAGATCCACAGGACCCAGTGACAATGCAGCCGTAAGTTTTAGGCCTTTAGTCTCAGCACTGAGGAGGCAAAGGCAGACATCGGATCCCCTCCAGATCTTGGCTACACTGGTCCATGTAGGGAGCTTAAGGCCACAGAGACCACACGGTGAGACCCTGCCCCCTCCCCAAAAAGTGAATAGTTATAGACTTCAAGAGCAATTTTAAAGCGTTAAAGGTAGAAAATGATACAAAGCCAACTCATGTGTGATTCTGCTCTAGCAGGTAATGGCTGAGATGCCTCTCCCGTGTATAGCACCTCAGGTTTAGGCACACAATCTAATTGGTCTCACTGAACAACAACCATCTTACAATGCCGTCTAGAGAGTATAAGATAATTCAGGCTTCCTCTAACTTGATTGATCAAAAGAATTGTGTTATCAAATTTTAAAATTCTTTTTTTTAAATAAAAGCAACTACGACAGACAAGTCCCCTCCCATTTGCTCTTCCCCAGCATTGGGCCCTAAACATAAAGGAATTCTGAGAGAATTCCTTTGCATAATGTCTCCCAAACAGAAAACTCGTGGGCCCCGTTTATAATCATATGCACTGCATACAGTCTGCTCCTGACACACTCTCCTTCCCTAGGAACCGAATGGAACAGATTCCTTCGATTGCAGTTGGCATGTCTGGATTGGAGGGCTTCCACAGACTAGCTTCTTGCTTTGCACAACTAGACATTTCTTCTGCTCTCCATGGACTTCCCTCTGGTCTTACAGTGTCTTTCAGATCCCTAGGTAAGCGCACCTGATAGGGATGTATTAGCTAGATTATTGTTGCTGTAACAAAACCCCCAAGTTTAATAAACAGCTGAAGAGGATAACTGAGTTTGAATCTGCTCTGTGGCTGCAGGGCTGTGGTGGGCAGGCAGGACTGTGTGGGGAACAAAGTTGTTCACCTCTCAGCTAACAGGACTAAGAGAGCAACAGAAAGGAAGACAAAGGGGTAAGGCATGTCTTTCGGGGCATGCCTCCAGGGACCCATTTCCCCAGTGCAGCTTGCCTCTTAAGAATGCCATCACATCCACATATCAGTGAGTACATGTTATGTGAGTTCTTTTGTGATTGGGTTACCTCACTCGGGATGACACCCTCCAGATCCATCCATTTGCCTAGGAATTTCATATATTCATTGTTTCTAATAGCTGAGTAGTACTCCATTGTGTAAATGTACCAAATTTTTTGTATCCATTCCTCTGTTGAGGGACATCTGGGTTCTTTCCAGCTTCTGGCTATAAGATACAATTTACTAAACACATGAATCTCAAGAAGAATGAAGTTCAAAATGTGGTCTCTTTGCCCCTTCCTAGAATTAAGAACAAAGCACACACTGAAGGAGTTACAGAGATCATGTGTGAAGCTGAATCAAAAGGATGGACCAACCAGTGACTGCAGCTGCCAGGGATCCTTTCCATAATCAGCCACCAAAATAAAC